>APFE031223152.1:183339-216397 GCA_000404065.3 Pinus taeda
CCCCTTCTTCTTCTTCTTCTCTGGACACACAACTGCATAGTGTCCCATCTTTTGACAATTCCAACACTTCACCTTGGAATAATCCTTTTGTGTGTTACCCTGTTTACCTTTACCTTTGCCTTTTCCCCCACCATTTCTTGTGGAAGCCTGCTTCTTCCCTTTGCCTTTCTTGCCTCCTACCGACAGTGCTACATCCTCATCTTGTTCAATTGGCTTGGCTGCCCCAAGCTGACCTTTCCTGATCTCTGTCTGAATGCAATCATCTCAAACCTCTCCCATGTGGGAAGGGTCTCACGTGCACAAACCCCATCAACAAAGTTCATCCATGAATGGGGGAGGCCATTCACTGCAATCCGCACCAACTCAGTGGGTGGAATGACCTCTCCAACTGCTGCCAACTCATCTCTCACATTAATAATCTTTGTGAAATATCCAGCTGCACTATCATTACCCATCTTAATGGTCTTCAGCGTCTCCTTCACGACCATTTTCCGGTTCTCATT
Source organism: Pinus taeda (assembly GCA_000404065.3). Classification (NCBI taxonomy): domain Eukaryota; kingdom Viridiplantae; phylum Streptophyta; class Pinopsida; order Pinales; family Pinaceae; genus Pinus; species Pinus taeda. The sequence goes on from APFE031223152.1 coordinate 183,843, forward strand.
GGTACTCTGGTAGAGATTGGACAACGCTGTCCACATCTCATGGGCATTTCTCTTTCCTCTCACATGAGGAATGCAATGGTCTTTGACTCCATCTAGAATCAGTCTCTTACCCTTGTTGTTATTTCTATTATAAGCAGTCAACTGAGTAGCATCTGTAGGCACAACAACAGGGTTCTGTGTGGTATGCACCATAATGTCTCAGACTTCTGCCTCCTCAAAGATACTCTTCATTCTCTCCTTCCAAACGCTGTAATTGGAATGCCCATCCAACCTATCCTCCACCCTCAATCCCAATGACATCCTGTTGTCTTAAAACTGAAAAATAGCACTGCTGTAGTAAAGATAAAACTGATGTTTGTGAAAAATCAGCTTGCTGGAATTTTCTGAGTGAAAAATTAGCAGGCTGTAATTTTCCTCCTTGCTTTCCCAAACTGCACTTCAGCACTCAAGCTCTGATACCATGTAAAAATTTCTCATTTCCCACCCTGGTTTTCAGTTTCACCTTATTTCTCCTATAATAGTTAAATGCCCTTTCCCATATCCATACATTCAACAACTGAAAAAATAAATTTGCGGAAAACACAAATTTTGGAAATTTTACAGAATGCTGGAAAATGCAGAAATAAAAATCAGCAGGTACAAACAGCCATTTAACACATTTAAATACAGTGATTTTTGGTCAAGGTGACCTTGGAAAAACCCCCTACAACTCTTGGGGAAAACCAGTTCGAGAGCTCTTTCTTATTTTTGAAAATGCTTTTTACAGTGAGAAATATTCAGCAAAAATCAGCAAACAAACTTTTACAACTTATCTCGTTTTCCATGCCTCACAGCCAACTGGAAAATACTTGTAAACAACGAAACAGGACAGCAATAAATGCTGTACGACCTCCTCGATTTTCGTGCCCACTTTCAGCCTTAAATGCTGCTGTACGACCTACCTAGAAATGCGTGCCAAGATGCCATAAATATGTTGTATGGACCTCAATTTGCGTGCAGAAAAAAAAAAAAAACAGCAATATGTTGTACAGATTTGCCTTGATTTGCGTGCCAAAGTATAGCCACTTGATGTACGACCTTCCTTGGAAAATGTGCCAGCAAACTGTTCGATTTCTGTGCAAACTGCTCGATTTTTGTGTAAACTGCTCGATTTCTGTGCAAACAGCTGTACGGATTTCTAGAAAATCATGCCAAAATTTGCCTTTCACTGTGTGTTAATTCAACTGTATGGATTTGCTAAACTTCTGCCTTGGAATGTGTGCCAAGCTGCTGTCTCCTTCTCCTCCCTGTATAGAAATCTCCCTTGCTCTCTTGCTCTCCTTCTCTCAATCTGCTCATGAAAGAATGAATGACCTTTTCCTCCTTTAATCTAACCCTAAGTGACTTTTGGGTGATCCCTAAATCCAATGGCTGAATAGATTGAGATCTAGGGCTGAGATTAAAAGCACATTTAAATCTCACTTTCTATTTTTTAAGTCACCCCACTTTAATAAAGACCCACTTAGTCATTTATTTCCAAAGTCACTGTTCCTTTCTAATTTTACATTGACTTTATTAAAGTCACTTTAAAATTAGACTTTAGTAACTTTATCACTTAAAGTCACTTTTAAATTAGATTTGACTTTATAAAAAATTATAAAGTCATTTTAGGAGTAAAAATTAAATTCTTTTGAACGCTTTTCCCTAGACCGAAGATCAAAGCCTTAGGGAACCACCTGTCCTCTGGTACCAAATTTCAACACCTCTCCTAGTAGACCTATAGTTTTTCAAGGTCTGCATTTAGGGCTCAACAAAACACCTACTTGCTTCCCTCCTAACAACCACAAGATGTCCTTCCGAATTTGTCCAAACCTGGACTCTTTCCTACACTGCATCTCATGCTTCAGTTCTGCCCAACTTCAGTCAATGCTTAATTGATCTAGGGCTACTTTAAGCTGCAGCCTGTTCTGCAATATGCTCCATGGACGAGCTCTTCACGTTGTCAAATACTCTTCCCTCACACTAGTGTTATGACCCTCAAACCACAGATCTAGGGCACACTTCAGATTTGCTATTCAAACCTTTGAACAATGCTCTAAAGTCTTCCAACATTTTGCTCTCCTTCATGACAGTCCTCTCCTTGATATTTCTCCTCATGATATAACCCCTTTTAGATCTACTATCCTACTAACTACCTACGCACTCCTTCACAAGGTCTGTGACCTTGCTTGCATGGATGACTCACTATCTAAAAAGCTCGACCCTGGAATGAACAAAGTTCGTCCTTCAGTTTAAATACTCTAGAAGATTTGGAATATGTAGATCTCCATTGAGATACAAGAATATATATATTAAATGTATCAATAAGAATGATGTTACAAATGTGAGTGAGGGCTTTGTATATATAGCCAGGTAAGCACCCTTTCACAAGCAGTCATGTCTCCTTAGACATGCCTCTTTGTTTAACTAATTATTAATTAACTAATTGTTATTACAATGATTTATATTTATATTATTTATATATTTTATCGTAACATTGCCTTCCTCTTAAAAAAAAAGCTTTGTCCTCAAAGCTTGTTGATGCAAAAGGCTTGATCTCTTTTTCAGTTTTCGAATGTCTTCTCATCTTAGCACTGTCATCTTTGTTGATACAAGTTGATATGATCTTCTAAGTGATAAACAAAAATGTCACACTGAGAAGGGATTAGACAATCCTAGATTATTCTTTTGTGGAATATTGTGGTTATTGGATACTTTGTGTGAATTGTTATCACAAGACTGAATTGTACTAACATTAGTAGTCTTCGGAACACAAGTTTGTCCTTTATGTTTTGATTGATACAGATTCGTAGATTGATTTTGATGTCTATCGATGTAATTCAGATGTAGATAAGGGGTTCTTTTGGTTTGGTTTTCCCTTATCATGTGTCTGGAATTTTCTTAATTTACTTTATAAACTGATGTTGTTAATTTAATTACAGATTTTTCACTTGAATTTTTCATTATCTGAACTACAACATTTGAATATGTTTTCCCTTCATCTGGGTTGTCATCTTCTTGAGTTCTGATATTGACTGAATCAATAGTCATTCCTCTTTCTTCAACTTGGTTAGCTACATCTGAAGACTTCGATATGTTTTCCATGTTGAGTTCTTCTAGTTTGTTTTTCAATATTTTTTTGTCATTTTTAAGTATCTTAATTTGCATCAATAATTTCTCGTTGTGGTCCTTGAGGCGAGTAACTTCTTCATTTTTGTCAATGGTGATTTTGTCAATTTCCCTTTGCATATTTTGTATTACTTTTTTACTTTCTTGAGAAGTGACTTTTGTGATATCTTGCATATCTTCTGGTGTTACAGAATCTGGCTTCATTATAACATCCTATAACGTTATCTTTTTATTTTTGTATGAAAATGTCAAAAACTTCTTCATATTTAGGATAGTAGATCCTAGTGATTCAATCTAGGGCGAATCCAAAATTATATAACTATTGTTGCAAAATAAGGTTTTAACGGTGAATTGCGATACAAAAGTATAACTTTCAATACTTAGTTGTAGATTGCTTATGTCGTATAGTTTGTCACTTGTGTCAACAAAACTCGTTTCGATTATATTTGATTCAGGAATCACTAATTGGTTAGCACATTTAGTACTAACATAATTACTATTTTGAGTATGATCAATAGAGATAATAACATCATTTTCCGCAAGTGATCCTTTGAGTTTGAATAGCGAACGGACACATATACTAAAAGTTTTAGGAAATCTTCCCTCCAATTCTGAATTTGGCTCCATTTTGTCTTCAAAAAAATACCCCTTTGGTGATTCAAAACTTGAAGTTTCGACGGAATGAACAAAGTTCATTCTTCAAATTGTTTCTTATAATGCTTTACTTTTCTTCATATATAAAAATATACCTCCCGTTGTATTTTTTTTAATGGATTCTTTATTATTATTTTTTTGGGAAAGTGTATCGTTTGCTTCCTTATACCTTATAAAATTTCAAATGTATAAATATATATATTATATAAATATATAATATATATATATATATTATATATTATATATATTTCTCTTTCCACAGATCTTCAATATTAAAATTCCCTTGAATAAATTCCTTTCGCACCACGCATATAAGAACTAACTTTTACACTTAGTGCTTGTATTAACATATCAAATTATTGATTGTAATGAATTGATGGCTACAATTTTCAAATCAATGTGGAAGGTTTATGACCTTTCACAAGTTAAAATGAAACTGTTCTTTGAATTAGAAAAGTCAAAATAGTGGCTGGGGAGACGCGATGTCAGTCTGTGGCATTTTCAAACAGAACGGGTTGATACAACAGAAAAAGGGGAAACGTGAAAAGATGCTTAGCGTCACTCTATGGACAATGGCATAGTGGCAATGTTTTTGACATTGGTGTCTCTTTGGGCGTGAGCTAACAACAAATGTAGTGGCGATGGGTTATGACTAGTCGGGGTAACAAGTAAAACGACTGCGGCAGAGTTAACGGAACCAGTGGTGGATGAGAAGGGGAAAGTTGACAGGTGGTGGCAATTTTGGTAGAGGGTTGCGATGGTTAGTGGAATGCCATCAATCGCTGGTGGGGATGAAGGCATTTAATGACAATGGTAGGACAGGGAATAACCATGACTTTAGAGGAATGGATGACAGAGTTGATGCGACAGACAAAGAAGAGAGATGACAACATGGTTGGATGTTGATTATTTACTGTAGCAGGGACATTTGTCGGGAAACGATAGTGGAAAAGTTTGTGAACTGGCGGCAACAACTATGAATGTGGCTAATGCCTGGAGTTGGATTGATGGGTTGTATACATCAGGCTATATGTTTTGAATTTTTTCTCTTTTTTTTGTTTTGCTTTTTTTTATTTACTTGTAATTTTTTTCTTGGATTTTTTTTGTTTAATTTATTTATTGGCCAAGGGCCAACTGGCGAATTGGAGACCCTCTAAAAGCTTGTAGCGAAACGCTTCAACGGCAACGAAGTTGACGAACTTCGATGGCCAAAGACCTGGATCAGATAACGAGCTCTGTGTAGTAGTAGTGGCCAAAGGATTGAACTGCTCTGATACCAAATGGAATGAACAAAGTTTGTTCTTTAGTTTAAATACTCCAGATGACTTGGAATATGTAGATCTCCATTGAGAATACAATATAATATATATATATAATATATTATATATATATAAATATATATATATATATATATATAATATATATATATATATATAAGATGTTACAAGTGAGAGTGAGGGTCCTATAATTGGAGACCCTCCAAAAGATTATAGCAAAATGCTTCAACAACAATGAAGTTGACGAATTTCGATGGCCAAAGCCCTGGATCAGATAATGAGATTTGTGTAACAATGAAGTGGCTAAAAGATTGAACTACTCTAATACCAAATAGAATGAACAAAGTTCATTCTTCAATTTAAATACTCCAGAAGACTTGGAATATGTAGATCTCCATATATATATATATATAAGAATGATGTTACAAGTGAGGGTGAGGGTCCTGTATATATAGCCAGGTGAGCACCCTTTCATGAGCGGTCATGTCTACTTAGACAAGCCTCTTTGCTTAACTAATTATTTTTTTTGATCAGGTAAGAGTAGGACCTTCTATTGATCTAGTGAATAATACATAATTTACAAGTAGCCACACCAGCCCCGTGAGAGTTCCACAGGCAGCTGTGCAGACTAAGAACCGAACTACGCATCCAAATCCATGCGAAGCCCTAACAACAAATTCAAGTAGTAGACCATCTGGTCATGCTCTCTAGCACTGAAAGAACCCAGGCTCTAAAAAAAAATAGTTACAAGTGGGGGTCCACAAGGCTACTAAAAAGACCAACTAGAAATTCCAGTAAGCTTGTAGAGCCACAAATCGCACGTTTCGACCAGCCAGGATCTAATGAATACGCATGGATTATGGGCCCACAACAAACCCACACCTAAACCTTTCTTACGGACCCAACGAAAACATTATGCCAACCCTTTGCACTTTTTTTTGGGTCCGAAACACCAAGCCAATTTGCACGATTAAACCTACACCATTGATCTCCCAATGAGGATCCAACGGTTTACAACGATATCAGGTGGACAAGTTTCACAAGGGATAGCCACCCGATGAGAGCGGTATTCTCTCACCTCTCTTTGCTACGTGTTGATTGAAGACTGGCATCAGAGCCTCCTTAAAAAAAAACCAGATACCACTTAGCCCTTGTCTAATAAACCACTAGTGGTTTAAGAAAACAATGCCTTGCGGAATAACTAGTGCGCTCTTTCTTCCAGCGGTAGCCGTTGATCTTGTGCATCAGACAGTTCTTGTGCTGTCCTCCCAAAATCTCTATCAAACCCAAAACACCATAAAAATTTCCACATAATGTTTTGTTCCATGGATGATCAAACATGTGATACTTCCATTGTCGATCCTCTCGTCACACATTCAAAGGAATATTGAGTTGTTGATTGTGGCACATACCCAAAGAGGGTAGGCAATTTAGGATGCCCTGTCTACTCGCCTGTCTCCTGAACCTCCTCAGTCCTTTCTGTGAATCCATAGTTCTATATCTTTGTCCGCCTGATAGAGATAGTCCTCCACCAGTTTGCCTGGGGGTACTAGATCCCAATCATACTGGGAATCCCTATCCAAACTGGTGACTCCTTCGTTTGCCAAGCGATCTGCTAACATGTTAACTTTCCTCTTCACATGGACAAAGCTAACAATTTTTAAGGTTTGCAGGTGGGAGTGCATACGGTGAAAGACCTACAAAAGCCTCCAATTCTTCGATAGTTTTTTCTGGAGAAGTACCATTACATATTTTCTTGGCCACTCTAATTATCAGTTCAGAGTCTGCTTCAATGATGACATTATGGGAATTAGAATCTAACAAAATTTCCAAGCATTGTTCTAGTGCCATGAACTCCACCATGTTGTTAGTGGCCTTACCCAAGTGGCCATGGAAGATCTTCTTTATTTGACCCTTTTCATCTCTTATAACACCTCCAAAGCCGGCTAACCCTGGATTGCCTTTAGAAGCTTCATCTATATTAACCTTTAGAAAGCCATGAGGATGAGGTTTCCAGATATTAATATTTGCATTTATTTGGCTTACTCCCTTGATTAAGCCCTATGGGTTTTTAGACTGGAGACCCAAATGCAGAATAATGCTCGCCTCTTGGGGCAAAGGTAGATCCTTAGGAATATTTCTCAACAAACTTTTTACTGTGTCTTTGAGTTGCCTCAAAATTTGGGCAATTATCTGTTGGGGCTTGCTTGCTCTATTTTTGAAGATCCGATTGTTGTGCTCTTTCCAGATATTCCAGATAACAAAGCCTGGAACCAGAATCTAGGCTTTATTAATAATTTCATTCCCTGAGAAGTTTACCCGCCAATTCTTCAAAGTATTGGATATGCTAAGGCTATCCCTATCTATTTTCTTGAGGATTGAGGCCACCCATTCCCAAATGTTTGATGTGAAAGGACAGAGGTTGAGAAGGTGCTCCATTGTCTCCTCTTGAGAACCAAAAAGGTAACATTGGGAGGGACCAATAAATCCTTTCTTTTTGAGATTCTCCCAGGTTAATATTTTCCTTTGATGCACTAGCTAGATGAATAACTTTATTTTCATCCAATAGTTTCTTCCAGACTTGATCAGGATTCGGATAGTTAAAACCTGTTACTTCCTATTTAGCTTCTTTGAGGTTAAAGTTGCCTTTAGTGTTCTTTCCCCATCTTAATTGGTCAGATAAGGAGGATACCAAAATCCTTCTATGCTCTAGCTCCTGGGTGAGGGCTCTTGCCAGGACCTTCAAAGGGCTCTCATCACTATAGCCTAGATCCTTCCAATTCCTCCATTTTCCAATATTCCTATCCTGGTCCCAGAAGTCTTTAACCATAATCAACACTGTTATCTGTGTCTCTCTTGAGAGCTATTAATTCATCCCTATATAGGTTGGGTTCCTGTTGCCAGTTGTCCTCCCAAAATCTTGCTAGATTCCCTGCTCAAATTTCCCAGAAGCTATATTGCTAAACAATAATTTTATTCTCCCAGGCCAGATTCCAAATATGGGAGCCCCTGATTTGCCCTAACATTATAATGTGGTCCTTCTCCTGCCAATACTTGGCATATTTCTGTTTTCAAAGCTTAGCCTAGGGAGCAACCAACTCCTTAATCCATCTCCACCAAACTTTGGCTCCTGAAACTCTACTGAGGGTTTTAGGGTCATGAAGCCCCAAGCAACCACAGCTTTTGGGCTTGCAAATCTTGTCCCAGGCTACTAAAGCCAACTTTTTTTTCTCTTCACCTCTACCCCACAGAAAATCCCTTTGTATACTTCTAATCTGTTGCATAATACCTTTAGGAGCAGGAAGCACTGAGAGCATGAAAATGGGAATTGCGTGCAAGACTGCTTGTGTGAGCACAAGGCACCCTGCCAAATTTAGAGATCTGTGTGTCCATTTTCTGACCTTGTCCTAAAGTCTGTTAATTATTGTCTCCCACACTCCCTTGCTCAAAGGTTTATCAGTAAGCAGTATGCCTAGATACTTAGAAGGTAGTTGATCCCTTTGAAACCCAAGAATTTTGGTAATATTTCTCTGAATAACAATGTTGGTGTTAAAGAAAAAAAATTTGAATTTGTTGAGGCTTACCTCTGTGCTTGTTGCGATAACAAAGTCATTCAAGATGTGTTTGATCTCTCTGGCTTCCCTGACTGTGGGTATGCCCTGTAGCATAGTATCATCCACAAATTGTTGATGTGTGTTTGCTGCTCCATCTAAGGTGAGATTGATACCCTGGATTCGTCCTTCTGTATTTGCCATTTTAAACGCTCTGCTTAGCCCTTCTATCATGAGATCGAAGATGAAAGGTGAAAGCGGATCTCCCTGTCTGAGACCTCTGGAAGGTGTGAAGGTTCTTGATGGAAACCCATTGAGCAGTATAGAAAAACTGGTCGTGGTGATGAGTGCCAGAATCCATCTTATCCAATTTTGGTTGAAGCCATAGGCCCTTAGAATTGCTCCTATATAAGACCAACTTAGCTTGTCATAGGATTTCTCTAGGTCCAACTGAATGATCATACCAGATTGTTTGTTGCTTTTGAGAGAGTGTATTAGCTCATGTGCTTGGATGATGTTGTTGAGGATTTGTCTTCCTTCCACATAGCCCGTTTGCTCCTCCGAGATGAGAGAAGTTAGAAGGGGCTTGATTCTATTGGCTATCACTTTGGAAATAATTTTGTACACCACATTACATAAGGCTATGGGTCTGAAACCATCTGGAGTCATGGCATTTTCCTGTTTTGGGATCAAAGTTATGAAGGAAGTATTAAGAGCCTTTAGAACCTTTTTAGATTTTCTTGTCTTCCACAACCTCAAGAATACCCTGTTTGACTGTTTCCCAGCAGGCTTTGAAAAAGTCTACATTGAACCCATCCAGACTTGGGGATTTTCCATTTTGAATTTCATTGATCACTCCACTGACCTCCTCTTCCGATACCGACTTGTTAAGATTGTGGTTATCCTGTCTGGTGATCAGCTGAGGGATATATTGAGTGAATTGTTCAATGAACCTAGATCTGTCCTCCAGAGGTTCCTCTGTTATATTGAGGAAGTGTTGTACAAGGATTGATTCCATATCGTTGTGAGAGACAAGCTTTATCCCTTGAGAATCTTTGAGCTTGGTGATTCTGTTGTGTGCCCTATGAGCCATGGTGGATTTATGAAATTTTTTTGTATTCCTTTATCCCTCCCTAATCCATTGTATCCTTGATTTCTACCACCATAAAATTTCCTCTTGCAAGCATCGCTCTTCCCATTCTTCCTGCAAAGAGTCGGTAAGCTTTCGCCGCTCACCGATAAAGCCCTCTGTGATGTTTATTTGGTTGATCTCTTGGAGCTTCTGCTCAACTTCTCTTTTGGCCTTGAAGATATCCCTAAATTCTTTTTTATTCCATTCTTTAAGTTTGGATTTGATGTATTTGAGTCTCTGATTGAGCATGTTCATTTTAGTGCCTTGAATGTTCAAATCCTCTCTCCACCATTTTCCAATATTACTGGTGAATTCCGGATGAGATAGCCATGCATTTTCAAACCTGAAAGGTCTGTTTCTTGGTGTGCCCATAAAGGTGGCTTCCAACTATACAGGCCAATGATCCGATCCTCCAAAGGGAAAAATAGAAGCTGTCATGGCTGGGCCTGTGAGAAGGAGGTCATTTGAAATAATAAATCTATCAAATTTGGAGGCAACTTGAAAATCCCCTCCCCTCTTGTTGTTCCAGGTGAAGGTTTCATTTATTGTTTCAGTGTCCACTAGCTCCATGTTCATTATAAAATTCTGGAAGGAAAAGGAATCTCTTCCTAATTGTTTAATAACCCCTTTTTTCTCTGAAAGGGATCTTATCATATTGAAGTCTCCTGCAACAATCCAGGGCATATTGGCGTGTCTTGCTCTGAGATTCTCAAGGGAGATGAGAAGCTTGAGTTTGTCTGCTTTCTTTTGTGGTCCATAAACATTTGTGATCGTTTATACTTCCTTGTCACCTATAGGTTGACAAACCAGAAAAATATAGTTTCTAGATGCTTTAGCATCCAGGATCCCAAATTTCTGTGGATCCCACATCGTGAGAATCCCCCCCGCCGAGTTGTTTGCCTTAACCTCTACATACTCATATCTGATTAGCCACTTATGAATTTCTCTAATCTTCTTCATTGAAAATTTTGTCTGCTGAATAAAAATCATGTCTGGTTAAGAAACATAGTGCCTTTATCCAAGTGCATAGCTTCTGGGAAATCCACTCAGGTATCACAACAAAATTTTGGGAGGACTCTTGGCAACAACTTCCCAAACTCGCCTTTCTCTTCCACAAACCCAAGTGGCAAGCAACTATGCAGCACAATGATCAAATCCATGTCCATCAATTTTGGCAGCAACAATCCCCTCAAGGTTTTCAACAGTGGAGAACAATTGACACCTGACAGCCTAACTGGCAGGAGGAAACTTATGAAGAGATCGATCAAGACCTCAAAGTCAGGAAAATTAAACTCTCTGATCAGAAGGACAAATTGTGATGGGGATATACACCCAAAGGTATGTTCACTACCAAGGAAGCATACCAACTTCTCTATCAACCCACGCAGATAATAAAGGATCAGCTATGGGATCAGGTTTGGCAACCAAGCATCTGGCCTAAGGTCTCTACTTTCCTTTGGCTACTATGCAAACAACGGATCCTCAATTGGGACAATCTACAAAAGTGAGGATTTACTGGGCCTTCCAGATGTTCCAATTGCAATCTTCACACAGAGACCATCTTGCATCTTGGACACTTTCCCATTAGCAGCTCAACTTTGGGAGAAAACAACACAGTGCAACAGAAGAACGGGCAGACGTGTGGGAGATATCTTAAACACCATCAGGAACTGGCCTCGGCATCCTTTCCAATGTCTACTACTCAATTCCCTTTGGATCCTCTTACCGGGCTTTGTCTATTGGATCAATTGGAACGAAAGAAATAACAGGATCTTTAAAAATCACAGTACACCCCTTGACACCCTATGGCTACTTCTCAAACAAAACCTTCAAGAAACTCTAGCTCTAAGACACTGGCAAGACTCAGATTTACCAGCTTCACCCCAGGAATGCCTCATTCTGGAAAATTGGAACCTGGACCTCACTTTTTAGCCCAAGTCAAGCCCAGCTCCTCTATCCATACTGATTCTCCCCAATTTTGGTCCCCCCCTGCCATCCATTCTTACAAACTGAACTTTGACGGAGCTGCTAAGGGCAATCCTAGGCTAGCTGGTTATGATGGTATTTTCAGAGATGCTGAAGGCTCTGCTCTGCACATTTATCATGGTTCGCTTGGAAGAGACACCAACAACGCTGCCAAACTTGAAGGCTTATGGAAGGGCATTGTATAATAGAAATATATATATATAAATATATATATATATATATATATATATTAATATTTATTTATTTTATTTTATTTATTTTATTTATTTATTTATTTTATTTATTTTTTATTTTATTTTATTTTTTTTCGCTCTAGAGGTAGAAGGGGATTCTCAAATCTTAATAGAGGCTGCTATTCGGATTCACTCAGGCACCTCAACAGCAAAGATCGCTTCGAGTTGGCGGCTTCTATGCAGATTGGAACAAATTGAAGAATGGCTCAGGGCACCACGCAACATCACCTTCAAGCACATTCGGCAAACAACTAACAAGGTAGCCGACAGACTAGCTAATCAAGGCGCCGATCAGCAGCTCCCATTCTTCTCTGGTCCACTGAGTATTTCTAATGATACACAACTCAAACAAGACTGCACTCTTCTGGTGCAACAAGATCTATCTCTCCCGGATCCGGGTGTTTAACAATGTGATCGGTATGTGGGCGGCTTGGTGGGTTGGCGTGTGGCTTATTACCACCGCCACTCGGCCTCGCGTAATGACTGTCATTAATTCCTTTGCCTACAACTTCAATGCTGCGTTAATGCAACTCGTCCCTCCACACCAACTTGCTAATTCTTCTTTCATGGCGCCCCTCCAAGGACTCATACATGCTCCTCCTCTACGCTCGCATTGTTCCCTTGCTATCGCAGAGCCTCGCTCTCGGACCAGCCCAGGGAAACGTTGGGTTCTACATCGCTATGTTGATTTATCGCCAGGATTGTATGTTTCTCACAACTCTTTCTAAAATTTCAGTTGTAGCTCGTCCTCTGTCTTTCCCAGTGCTCCTCTGCGTCCTGAAGCTAAGCCCCTTTCAGTGTCCCTCTGCCTTCACAGTATTACTGCTTGTTCAGTACCTCTTGTTCTTCTCACTATGCCCAGATTGTGCTAGAGAATGAGTTGCAAGAGGGGAAGTTCCCGGGGGCGAGTTATCCGCCAGCCCTCCTCCTCCACCTCGAAGTCCTCGTCTTATTCCTCGGACTTCTGCTCTGACTTCTATCCCGTTACCAGGAGTGGTCATGGACGGGGTTGTGAGCAGCTTAATTCAGCAGCACGCTCTCATAATTCTCCATTTCACACCGCTCGTCTTTAGTTCCCTTGTATACTCAACAATTTCTCCTTCTTAGCTTCAGTGACCATTAAGCTTCGAGAGGTTACTTTTGGGTAGGTTGCTGTGACCCCTGGGGTGACTCTGGAGATGAGGGCGGAAGATAGGCATGGCACTTCTCAGATTGACAACGAGTAGAGTAAGGATCCTGGTGGCACTGCAACCCAGGACATGAATAATCAAGCTGGTCTGAGCATCCCTACTGGTGGTGGTTCTTCAGGCAAAGAGGGCCATCCCTCTGAGGATGAAGACCCCTACAATTATGGGTGTCGCATCATTGAAGAGCCACCTTCCACCTCTAATGAAGCTTAATCAGGTCTGCGTTCAATGGTTTTTGTTTCTCTGTTGCTCGAAGGTGCTCAATTCCCACCTATTTTATAGCCATTATATGCTCTACAGTTCTCATACTCAGTCCTTTGTTCTAAAGTCAAATTGCCAGTTTCCCCTGCGTGGGCGACATTCTTCTGACTGGGTCTTTGGGTCTCGATTTCGGTTATAGCTGTTTAATGGGTCAGATTTCAGTTTTGATTTGGGCAACGCTTCTCTGTTTTTTTGCCTGGGCCCAGTCATCCTATTTTGGTCTATGAATTACCTCTGGTCAGTCTTCAGTTTCGATATTGGAGTTTTCTGTTTCTATGAACTAGTCATGGTCATGGTCCTAGAAGCCCTTCTAGTCAGTCTTCAACAGGTCTTTTTGGTCAGTGTTCAGCTATGTAATGTGAGCATGCTGCATCTTTGGGCTAGACTTCTCGAGGCCGATGCCTCTTTGTAAAAATATTTTTGTATCAATATAGGAGTAGACAAATTCAGAGAGAAAAAAAAATCATGTCCGGTTTTTCTTCTTTGATTCTATTACTGAGAGTCCTTTGTTTCCTTTTATTTCCTATGCCTTTAATATTCTAGGTTGTGATCTTCATTAAGACAGGTTAGTAAAGGAGTAACTAGTAAGATCTTTCATCTTACCTGAGTTAATCAACAGTTTCCCACATTCGTTGAGCAACTCATTTTGTTTTTTCCTTCCTCTTTTCCTTCCTGAGTTCTTTGAAGATTGTGCGTATACATTTTCCATCATTACAACCCCATTATGCTCTTGAATTTCATGATTTCTTTTGATCCCATCTCCCTTCGCTTGTGATCTCCATAGAAAGAGCTGTTGTACCCTATCATAATCTTCTTTTGGCAGGGAGTCCACTCCTATGGTTGTCCCTTGTTCCAGAATTTTTTCTAGATCCAGATTTTCCTTATCCAGAATCTCCTGTAGTTCATAGTGCTCCATTCCCACTTCACTTGGAGTCATCTCCTGGTCCCTGCTTATCTCCATACATCTTGGTGGCTCATCCTTTTGCTGGTTGTCTACAGTGATGCCCTCCATGTCAGCGTCCTTTTCCTTTTCATTGATTAAGTTTTCCTTATCCTGCACTGTTTCCTTGTTCCCCTCTTCCTCCTCTAAGATTTTGAACCGATTGTGTCTTGACTGTCTATCCTCATTCATCTTCTTTTGTGGACATTTACCAACTTTCCCTTTGCTCCCAACCTTGGTGAAACCCTCATGATTCTTATCCTTAACAGTTTTTGCCTTCCCTTCCATAGTGTTTTCTGGGAAGTCTCTGAATAAATGCCCATGTTTATGGCATTTTCGGCACGTAAATGGGATTTTCTCATAGTACACAGTCTGAACCCATTCTTTATCATATACCTCTAAAATTATTGCTTCTGGAAGGGCTCCTGATAAGTCCATTTCCACACAGATTCGAGTGAAGGAGGTATATTTTCCTTTCAGAGTTGCCTTTGATATCTTTAGAAAATGCCCCAGCTTGTTTCCTATTATTTTTAGAGATTCTGGTAGCTAATAATCCAAAGGAAGGGAGTAAAGTCTAATCCATAGTGGTACCAATGTGAAAGTTTCACACTCTAGGACAAAGTTCATTTTCCATGGCCGCATGTAGAGTCCTGCTGCAGCATAGAAATATGGACCTCCTTCGAACACTCTATCCTTATCCTCTAGGCTCGTGAACACCACTGTGAAGAAGCCCTTAGATCCCATATGTAGGTGTATTTCCCCCTTTGGCTTCCAATGACTCCTTATCTAGATGTGTAGTGCCCTCTCCGTCGGCCATAACCCCATAAATTTGCAGATGATCGCATGTTCCGTCATATGATCCCTATGATCTTGAAGCGCGGGATCACTTAATATGACCTGGGGAATGGTGCTCGACTTGGGTTTGCAGACCCTCATTGTCCTTGTGGAAGTATGTTTTCCATAACTGCCCTCATTCTCCTTCTCTTTATTTGTTTCCGGCTGATCCCCTTCTTGTTCTTGAAGTCCGTTTCCTTCCAATGTTCCTTTGCCTCTTGCCTTTGCTACCTTCTCCAGAGGTTTTTTAAAATGTTGCTTTCTTGCTTCCTTATTTTTGCTCGTAACTGCTTGTCTATAGGAGGGAGAAACCCCCCCCCCCCCCTGCGCGACCCGCCATGGTTCCTAATGTCAAAACCCTGGCGTCAACTTCAACCCTAGCTCTAATTGCAGACCTCTTCCAGGGATTGTTTTCGTTTCGTATATTATGCTTAACTAATTATTAATTAACTAATCATTATTACAATTATTTATATTACAATTATTTATATATTTTATTCATAATAGACCCTTCCTCTTCTATTTAGATATGAGCAATATGATGTTGAAAAGTGTAACTAGGTTCGGTCTTCATAATGACATGTGTAATTGTGATTTTATGTAATTGACGTAAAGAAGACAAATAAAATTATTATTGTAATTCTTGTCTCATGGGTTTCATGAGCAAGAAATTTTATTTTTAGTGATGGCTACCATTATGAGCCTTTAGGATTTGTCATCTAGTTATAAAAGTCAATTTGAGTCTATTTTATGTATGAAGGACCATTCTTGGGCATGTTACACATTTGTATAAGTCATTAAAAGAGTCAAATGACCCTTCAAGACAAGCACAAGCATCTCTGAGCAAGTCAGCTTCAAGATGGAATTATTAAACTCCTCCCATTGACACGTCGGCTCATCCTCCATCAAGTCGGCTAATTTGAGGGGGAACCACTATAAATATGCAGCCCAACCTAAGTCCAGATCACATAATTTCGGTGAAGCATAGGTCTGAAACAAAAGTGCGAGAAAGGTCAAAGAAGATGGTCCTATAATCAACGAAGTAAATAAAAGGAACAACGAAGTCTTTTGGAGTGTTTTGGGACTATTTTTGGGTTATTTCTTGTCACACGTGCGAAGAAAGGAGGCAACATCTATTGCAGAAGAAACCGAGAAGAAACAAGGTCTATAGGATCACTTGTGAAGTCAATTCAACAAGCTGAGTTGGAGAAGATAGCTATTCAGTCCAAGCAAAGAAGGTTAAGGGATTAGATCACCATATATCTCTCTCATGAATGTTGTAACTAGGGTTTCCAAGGAGGCCAAAATAAGGTGCAGGTCTAAAGAAGAAGGAAGTCGAAGTTGAAGAGTAGCCGAGAAGAAGAAAGGAGCAAAAGGACTATTTGTGTCTTGGCCTTGGAGTGGCAAATAGGTCAAGGGTCTTGGTCTTGGTATTCGTCAATTGAGGTCTTTATAAGAAGAAGAATTTATTTGGGTTTTCCTCTCAAGTGGGAGAGGTTTTGGCCTTGGCTGGTAGCCTATATTCTATGTCTCTTGTCTCTTTATGGTATATGCCACTATAATGACATAAGTAAAAGAAGACCCTAATATAAGAAGAAAAAAACAATCACAAGCAATTATCAATAGAAGAGAAATCATCTAATTGTTATGCCCTAGATTTCTCAACATGGTATTAGAGCTAAGGTGACTAAGTCAAGGAAGGGCATCTTATCAAGGGACATTCAAGGATCAAATCTCAAGGAAGGAATCAAAGCAAAGATCATCTTGAAGTCCAGATCTACAAAGAAAGCATCAAAACCATAGATCAAAGAAGTCTACAAAGAAGTATTGGGATTATCATCAAGAAAAGAAGGCCAAAACTCTACATCTACTCAAGTTGAAAAGATCTATGAATCAAGTTGAAGTGTTTTGAAGGCTATTCATCCAAAGGAAGCTATATCAAAAGCCATTGTCATCAAGACTCTAGGGAGATCTCTCTCAAGCAAGATCCCTACCATTGAAGACATTGTCATCATTAAAAGATCCAAGGGATCTCCCTCTCTGTGGGATCAAGGATCATTATTGAAGAAAATATCTTCATCAAGGAGAAAATTTCTATCCTCTACATCATCATCAACATCAAGGAAGCAACAAGAAGAAGGAGCATTCTATCAAGTAAGTATACTTATGTCCACATTTGAATCTGTCAAAATGTCTTTTTGCAAGGAAAAAAACAAATTGGTTGGGCCTTCAAACTATCTTGCATGGAAGAAAAGGACATATCTGAATCTCATTGAAAATGAGGTTATGGAACATGTCAAAGGGTCTATCACAAAACTAGGAAAGAAATATGCTCAAGCTCTTGCAAAGTATATGAAAGGGGAAGTTAGGGCTTAAAGGATTCTTATAGAATCCATTAAGGATCCCCTCATCCCATATGTATCTGAAATCGAAACTTCAAAAGAAATCTATGACAAACTGGTAGAGTTGTATTTTGTAAGCACTGCTAGAGAAGTCATCTCATTAAGGCAATAACTCTACAAGCTAAGGATGTCAAGAGAAGATGGAATAGCCTCATACTTTATGAGGATATCTGATCAACTACAAGATTTGGGAGAAGTCATGTCTGATAGAGAAATGAATATAGTTGTATTAAATGCACTACCAAAGGAGTGGGGTAACTTTACTTCAAGTATTTATGGGAAGAAAGAAGCTACTCCATTCCAGGATTTATAGTCACTATGCAAGATTGAAGAATCTATACTAAAGGCCAAATTTGATGTGGGAGTAGGGGAGCAAAATCAAGCTTATGCTACAACGACGAAAAGGAAAGGAAAATTTGGGAAGTCTGATTCTTGGAAAAGGAAAAGGGACATGGCTAAGATCCAATGCTATAGGTGTCAATAATATGGAGATTGTCCTAAGACCAAGAAGGACAATAACTAAAGTAGAAGAGAAGAAGCCCATATCACCAAATAAGTAGAGGAAATTGAAAAGAATAAGTCTAAGAAAGAGGAAGTAACATATATCTGTTACCGAGATAGTCATCCTCACATAAGTTCTTTTGAAGTTCCTATGTCTTTTGTTGTAAGATATGGCTATCATGATTCACTAAGTAAAATAATCGGATGCATCGAGGCATCATAGAAGCACTGAAACCAAGAGACCGGGATATCATCATAGAGAAGCATGAAAGATGGTTAGAATCTATGGAAGTCAAGGATATAACTCTTGGGAATCTTGTTGGAAACATAAGTGGCAAGGTCATCTAGTACAAGGTTCATCATACATATGTCAAAATGAACATCTGCTAATGGGGATGCTTTAGATCCTCAAAATTCTGTGATGAAATCTTCATTGAAAGGTTCACCGATCATGAGGGGAAGCAAGTGTTTCATCAAGAATTCCAAACTTGTGGAATTCATGGGATGATGGTATGATGACATAAAAGAGGTAGAGTAATGGATTGACACTTTATAAATCAAGGGAATTGCTATAGGAAGTTTGGATGACCCAAAGGAAAATGAGGTATGTATGCTTATATTCAATATTGAACAGTCATGTCAGATGGTTGCAGGTAACATGGATCAATGCTCTATCTTGAGAGCATGATCAAAAGAAAAGGATCTCCTCCTCTGAAAGGATACAAGAAGGTATGGGTCACACATTGCCTAGATGAAATCAACATAATATGTCCTCATATGCAATATAAGGTGGTTGACAACAACTAGAGGAATTCTGATTATGAAATGTGTGAAGAAATGAAGAAAGAGATCATGGAATATGCAACCATACTAAAGATAATCAACATCTGAAAGACCAAGAAGATTTGACTAGGACATCTCCATGAAAGATATGAAGACTGTGATGGAGTCTGAAAAAGAAACAGACCCTTGAAAATATATATCTTTGGGAGAGGAGATGAGAGTAGGGATGAGAAAGAATATGGGAGCGATGGAGCGCTCGTGGGGTCGACCGCAGGAGCCGCAGGTTTGCGAAGGACTGGGATAGCCAGTTTCTCTGAAGACACCTGGCCGCTCACCGCACGGACACCGTTTACAGTCCTGTATATTCCTCTCGCCGACAGCGGATCACCTCAATCTCCCACTGCCGTCGCCCGTTTCCTCGCATTCACCGACTGTCGCTTTCCCCCCGCCATCGCCGACGGCTGCCGTTTCCATCGCCGCGAAGGTGCTACCAAGATGGATGGGCACATGGAGGACCTGGTGGATTACACAGCGGATCCGCTTGAAAATAGTATTATTTTCGATAACCCTTATTTTGCGGGCTCTGCTGCTCTCGGTTCCCTGGTTTCTTCTCTGGATCTGAACCCTAACCCTATCCCTAGCGGTCCATCATCATCGGCATTCCCAGATTTACCTCCTGGTTTATCCGCGCCCCCGTTTTCGCCTGAAACGGCTCACCTCCTCGCATCACTCTCGCCGCAAACCCTCTCGTTTGACCAGACCTTCCCTCATCTGAATGTGCCACCCCCGTCGACATTCCCTCCGCCTTCTGCCCATGCGGTCCACTCCCCCCCGGCGATCCCCTCGGGTTGTTTCGGAACACCGGCGGTAAATGTCCGGACCTCAAGGCCCTCCTCATCCGCTGGTGGCTCCAGTCCTCTGGTAGACCATCCCTCCGCCCCCCGCACGAAGAAGCAGAAAACAAAGTGTATCAAGGTCACAGACAGGGAAATTACGGTACCTTTTGGGGATCCGGCGGATTTTGGGGCGGCAGTGCAAATGGCTAGATCGGTTTTGGTGGGTCATGTGCGAGGTCGGACCTTCACAGTGGATAGGTTAACAAAATGGGTGGAAGAGATTTGGGGAAACCTTCTCAGGGATCTCCCTGAAGTGCACATCCTCCCGCGGGGATGGTTCTCTCTCCATTTCTCCAGAGAGGACTATATAGATCTCATCCTAGCAAAATTCTGGCATATTGAATCTACACCTGTATTGCTTAAGTGCTGGAGCCCCCTGTTCGACCCTGAGCGAGAGCAGATTGGTGCGGGCCCTCTGTGGGTTCGGCTGCCAGGTCTTCCCCTCCAATATTGGAGTGAAGAGGCGCTACAAAGAATTGGGAATGCCTTGGGCACGTATTTGGATCACGACAGATCCTTCATTGAATCCAGGCAGAGAACCCTTGCGTGGGTACTGGTTCATCTGGACACTTGGGAAGGACTTGAAAGGAAGATTACACTAACCTGGGGAAAATTCAGCAAGATTCAGACTCTAGATTATGAAGGTGTCCCATTCAGATGTTATCATTGCCATGAAGTTGGGCATCTTGCAAAGGATTGCCCACTGATCAAAGGACTGGACACATCTCCAAAGATCTCTCCCTCGGTTACACGTGAGGCTTCTCCAACTTTCGTCCGGGCTCCCTCTGATGGCACTCCGGCACAAAAGAAGGCGGCGAAAGACAGGCGCAAGGATCAAAGACCACTGTCGCCTCCTCTGACTAGGGCAAGAGCCGCGGCAGTAGCTACATCGGCTACGGGTATGAGTCATCCCCCTGACCCTGTATCGATTATGCACTCATCTTCTATTCTACCTGCATCTGCATCTGCATCATGCACTATGGTACAATGTCCCCCATCTTCAACTCCCCCGCTTGATTCTACCAGTCCGCCGGCCATTACCATTGCCCCCTCATCTCCATCCACCTCCTCCAGATCATCTCATCCTTACTCTCTTCGGCCCCGGCCTCTGGTCACTAGCTGTGGGGCCCTGGGGATTATTCCAATCAATCTGGGGTCACAAATCTCCAGGGGGCGTAGATCTGACCTTACTAAAGCAATCTGGAAGGCTGGTGCTGAAGTGGCTTCCGGTCGTCAATCCACTATAGAAGGGGTCCTTAGAGCAGCCTCCGCCCCTCGAGATGGTCCCCCATGAAGTGCTTATCCTTCAATTGTAGGGGTTTGGCCAGTGAACCCAAAAAACGAGCCATCAGGAGGTTATTTGATTCAGAACTTCCCGATATCATCCTACTCCAGGAAACCCTGGGGCCTGCAGAATCCATTGAACTCTGTCTAAAATCTATTTCTCCTAGATGGAAATTCCTAGCCACGGATGCCTCGGGCAGATCAGGGGGGCTGGCACTTGGAATAAACCCCCGCACTATCAGATTAGACTCTTCCTGGGGGGGGAAGGGCTTTATGGGGGCTGACATCTTCTCAGCAGACCTGGGCAGGAGTTTCAGAATATTAAATGTGTACGGACCATGCCATCACAGAGAGCCTTTCTGGAATAACCTGCTGGATCTATCCCTGTTAACCGAGGCACACACCATTGTGGGGGGTGACCTAAATTTCTCGCTTGGATTTCGTGAATCATGGGGAACAATGGCCCAAGTGGACTCGATCACAGATTTCATGAGGAGTGCACTAGATCGCGCTGACTTAGTGGACGTTCCCATGCATCAGCCCATGCCCACATGGCGAAACAGGAGGGTGGGAGAAGCGGCCTTGGCACGCAGGCTTGATCGATTTCTACTAAAGGGCCCTCTGATTCAGGAACTGCATCATTATAAGCAATGGGTAGGAGCTGGTGGCCTGTCGGACCACTCCCCCATTCTATTGGAGATCCTTGGACCCCAAGCCAAGCCTAAGGCGCCCTTCAAATTCAACCACTCATGGTTACAAGACCAGGACTTCCACAGACTGGTCTCGGAGTACTGGAGATCCCATCCTATAAGCAGAGAAGCAACAACAGCCAGAGGTTTCTGCAAGAACCTTCAGGAATTAAAGCACATTGTCATTAACTGGGCAAGGGAGAAAAACAGCAGGGATTCAGCATTACTCATATCAGTGGAAAACGAGCTGAGCTCCATGATTGATGACAGAAACCTGGGTTTTAGAACCGCTGAAGATAAGACTCATCTAATTGAGTTGGAAAAACAGAAGGCGTCAATTCTAAAGCAAAGGGAGGAATCCATCAGGCTTAGAAGCAGGGCGATTTGGCTAAAAGCTGGAGATGAGAACTCCAAATTCTTTCACAACTATGCAAAAGGACGAAAGGTATCAAACACCATTTGGAGCCTTCCTACCCCTGGGGGAGGAGTAGCGGAGACTTTCAACCAAATATCCCAGTTGGGAACAGCTCACTTCCGGAACATATTCCAAAACCCTCCTGGTGTAAATCTGGCTGAAATCATTGAAGTTGCTTCTCATTTTCCGAGGTTCGTAAATGAGGAAACCTCAGAAGATCTCATGTCACCGGTAACTATGGATGAACTGGAGAGTACCCTCAAATGGTTCAAAAAAGACAAGAGCCCTGGACCGGATGGCTGGATGATCGAATTCTATCTAGCCTTCTTTGAGCTGATTGGTCAGGACCTTCTTGGTCTTATTGAAGAGTGCAGGATTTCTGGAACCTTATACCATGCCATAAACTCCACCTTCATTGCCCTCATCCCCAAATCGGATGCCCCAGCATCTTTTGATGATTTTCGGCCCATCTCCCTGTGTAACATTCTCTACAAAATCATCTCAAAGATCATTGCCAACAGGATCAGGCCCATCCTCTCTGCTCATATTGCTCCTCAACAATTTGCTTTCCTTGAGAATAGACAGATTCATGAAGCTATTGGATCGGCACAGGAGGCTCTTCACACAATATGGTCCAAACATCTCAAGAGCATCCTCCTCAAGATCGACCTCTCAAAGGCATTTGATTGTGTCAGCTGGCTCTACATTAAGATGATGCTCATCCATCTGGGATTCCCAATCCCCTTCATTAACTGGATCATGGCCTGCATTTCCTCTCCTACCTTCAGCATCCTGATCAATGGATCAGCGTCCCATTTCTTTCACTCTGAAAGAGGATTACGTCAAGGATGTCCTCTATCCCCGCTTCTCTTCCTTCTGGTTATGGAAGGATTGAGCCGCCTCATCATATCAGCCACCAGAAACGGGACTATCAGAGGGTTGAAAATATCAAATGAATGTTTCATCACTCATCTTCTCTTTGTAGATGACGTTCTCATTCTATTGGACGGAAGCATGCGGGACTCGTCGACATTCTCTCATATCTTGTCTCTATTCTCCCAAGCGACTGGAATGGTGGTCAACAGAGGAAAATCTACCATCACACTGTCTCGCACATCGGTTGATGAAACTCAGAGAGCCCTGCAGGCTTTCCCTTACAATATCCACCCGATCAACAGAGGACTAAAATATCTTGGTTTCTGGCTCAAGCCCACATGCCAACGAATTGCAGATTGGACTTGGTTAATCGCTAAATTGGAGAAGCGTCTAACTTGCTGGAGCTATAGGTACATTTCCAGGGCTGGCAGACTGATTCTAATCAAATCAGTGCTAGAGGCCACCCCGGTTTTCTGGATGGCTCTTGCATGGATCCCCAGACATACCTTAGCCCGCATGCAACAAATATGCAATCGATACCTGTGGGCGGGAAGCCAAGACAAGAAAATTTTCGCTTGGATTGGTTGGCAGAAGATTGCCATACCAAAAAAGTGGGGGGGTTGGGGACTCAAGCAACTCCCACTTTTTGCTCAAGCTCTGGCAGCGAAGATGAGTTGGGCTCTGATCACAAGCCAAAATCTGTGGACCAGGTTATCATATCATAAGTACATCTAGCCCCTTGATATCATGGATTGGATCAGACTCCCTACCTGGAACAGCTCAGGGACCTCTTCTATATGGAAGGCCATTATATAATCAATGCCCATGATAAGAGACAATCTGGCCTAGCGAATCAGGAATGGCACACTTGCGCGGATTGGTATTGACCCCTGGGTGGGCAGTGGGGGTAGACATCAACTTCCACAGGATCTTGTGGAGTACCTACTCACCCGCAATATAAAAGTGATTGCTCACATTGTGGATCTAGAGGCCTCCGATATATTTCACCAGGCCTGGTTCTCACCACGCCAATTAAATATCCCTCCTCAGTGGCACCAGGCATGGAATTCTTACAGGGAGGCACTGACTGAATCACATATCCGAATCACAGAAGGCAGCGACGAACTGATTTGGAGTCCATCGGATGCTGGATTTTATACCCCAAAGGAAGGGTACAACCTCCTCATCAGTCACAGGAAGCCCGACAACCTGATGGACTGGTGGCAAACAATATGGAAGCTATCCACCACTCCACGTTCAAAGCTCTTCTTTTGGTGCGTTCTCAGGAACAAGGTTCCTACGGGAGAAAACCTCCAGCGCAGAGCCCATCAGGGTCCAACCTGGTGCGTTTTCTGTCGAGCTGAGTCGGAATCCACAGACCATTTATTTCTACACTACAGTATTGGGAAGACACTGTGGAACAACATAAAAAATTCCTTATCTTGCAACGGGCAATGGCACGGACAAAACATCTTAGAAGCCTGGGAGGATTGGAACTCTAGGCACAAAGGCACGTTATTGTTAAATCTCCCGGCCATAGTGATATGGCAGTTATGGAAGGCTCGGAGCCATATTATTTTCCAGAACAATCCTGTATACTGGCACCTGGTCGAAGCTCGCATCGTCGCGGCGTACAAGGACCTCCCGGAACTTCCATTTGCTCCCCCTCGACGCATTAGACCGCCCCCCATCATTGATCGAACTCTCCCATGGGCATATTTCGATGGCGCAGCAAACCATCAAGGATGTGGGGGTGGAATCATCATCCACAAGACTGACCATCACTATTTCAAAATCAAAGCGGGATTGGGCAGGGGTTCAAACAATTTTGCTGAGCTGATTACCCTCAGACATCTCCTTCATTTTGCTTTGGGCCATAATATTGATTGCATCAACATATTCGGGGACTCAAAAATCATAGTTAATTGGTTCAACAACACTTCAATCTGTCATGTGCACACACTCAGCATCATTCTGCATGAGATCCTGGGCTTTAAAGCTGCATTTAACATAATCTCATGTTCTCACATCTACAGGGAGCATAACGAAGGTGCCGACAGACTATCCAAGGAGGCCGCGCTGATGGATCGAGGAGTTTGGGAAATCACAGAAGTCAATGGCCAGCAGGAACACAAATATTACCATCGTCCCTATATAGATCAGGGATATCAGCTAGCTGCGGGGCCATAACAGCAGAAATTTTTTGAATTATATATAGCAGCACTTATGTATTTAATCTTATAGCACAATCTGAACTATTTTACCAAGCGAGCCAAAGGTGGCTTTTTTGAAAATTTTTGATAATACTGGATGACCCTGCGTGGAACATCATAGTTATAGATCCATTTTTTGGCATATGACATAGGCATCACTGACAGGCATAGTGACCCTTGCTTTATCATAGCGATATCAATGTAAAGTTTTCAAATATTAATGAAAGTTTACAGATTTTTCCAGAGGAAAAAAATATATCTTTGGGAGATGTGTTGATATGTATGTAGGATGCTGATGCAAACTAGAAGATGTCATGATGAAATACCATCACAAAGGTAACTTCAATTTAAGTGTTCATTTCTTATTTTTGAACAAATATCTGAATGGGCTTATGCAGGGTTGCTGAGGGAAGATCTATGGATATATTCCACCATCAATTCCCATGTAGTAGGATGAAAATCCTTATGGAAACATGGCATGAAGAAGCAAACAGGGAATGAAGGAAGGCCAAATATGAACAAATGGATCACATTCCAATGATGACATGACTGACTCATGGATGAAAGTGATGGATGGTCTGTGCCCTATGAAGAAGTCCCAAACACGAAGACTCCTAGATAACGAAAAGAAGTTCATGACATCATGAGGAGGAGTTCTTCAAGAAGCTAGGTGTCCCATCATCTCCACCTGAGGAGCTACTATAGGTCCCTAATTAAGAGGGAGCCTGGAAACAAGTTTCTTACTTGGTAGAAACTTGGGAGAAAAATTCCTAAGCCAAGAGGAATCTTATGTACATTCCTTCCATAAGAATGGTACACACCTTTATTGGAATAGATTTGTCCTCCCTAATCAAGATGGTGTTGTAGTAGTTGCAACACCCTCCAAAATTTTGGCCTGCATCCAATTTTGGATCCTTCCTTCGGTTTTTCCTTTATGTTTGCAAGCACTCGGGCTCATCCCATGAGCTCGTGTTAAGTCTCTGCAACCTCCTCGCTTGACCGTTCACCGGACATCTTTTAGCATGTTGGTCACAATGTCATTCTTGCAACCATGTTCTGGCTATGCAGAAGTTCCGTCACAAATAGTGCAGACTCCTTTGAAATAAATAGACCTACCCTGGGTTGACAATTAAATGGTTGCATTCTTAGTCAATTAAAGGTGATTAATACATCACAACAGTCAATTCATGTCGAGTTTGTGTTCGAAAGGTCATGCATGTACGAAGTCACTTATTCACACACTTAGTCATTTTGTTGAAACTCTGTTGACCAGACCACCCTCCAATAGCTGGACCTTTGCTGAGCTACACTGCGTAGTTTCAATCCTCAGTGAACATGTACTGTTGCCCAAAATTGCGCAGAGCTTGAGACTACCTCTCAAGTAGTCTGCATTGTGCAATCCTGGAATCGACTTGACTGACTCTCACCCAAAACAACGTAGAAGTTGCTCAGCAAGTCATCTCAATATACGCTACCTGCAACCAAAACAACCAAGATTCTAGTTGGTCAAACAGAGAGTTTGACCAAGCAGTGAATTGCGCAGAACTTGCCAAGCATGCCTGCTCCCGTTGACTGAAGAAATTGCACAGACATGCTGGACGGACACCCATTGCTTGTCGCTGCACTGCCCTAAAAAATTGCAATTTTTCCAACTAGTCACCCTGCCAGCGGGGCCGCTGCTCCTGAAAACTGCACAGTTTTCATGAGCAGTTTCCTAGCTGCCCAACATCCCTCTCAGCTTAGAAACTGCGCAGGGATGTCTAGCAGGCCAGCCTCCCAGCTTTGTGCATTTTTTTCTAGCAGCTTCTCGCAGTCCGTTGCCAGCTCCCCAGAGAAATTGCGCAGTTTTTGCCAGTGGCCTCCCACAATCTGTTGCCAGCTCCCTAGAGAAATTGCGCAGTTTTCACTTCCAGTCTCCCTCTGCTGCCTGCATTGTATCCTTGAAAAAAATTTCGCAGATCTGTCCTCCAGTCGAGCCAGATCTTGTGGACAGTCACTGCCGATCCAGATTGCCCATCTCAGCCTCCCAGTGACTTCTGTGCAATTTTTATGGACAGTGCCTGAAACCCGCATCTTAGCTTGAAATGTGCCTTGCGCAATTTCAGAGCTTTGTCCTCTCTCTCGGTCACCTGCATCCAAAAGCGAAAAACAATGCATCATGGTAGACTACGATATTTTTAGATTTGATGTCGTCTTGTCATGAGTGATTGTAGATATAGGTACATGGATGAGACATGGTGCGGTGACGAATGGGATGAACAAGGAGCGCATGCAAGAATATTTGTTCATGAACGGACGAACACATGGACCATGTAAAAGTACACGTGAATGAGAGACATGCATGTGCAACATCAAGAGAACACCAAGACCATCGAAGACTCCGCACACCTTGCCATGTGGAGGTGAAGCTATGATACACCAAGAGCACATCCATCACTTAACATCACTGCAACTCGACATGCACACCACCAACAACATGAACATACCAGCTCTGTCGCATCGAGTCATGTCATGAGTCATCTTCGCCACATCACTACTGTGCGCCATACTGTTGTAATCAATGTAATGTAATGTGGAATTCCAAGAGATCCACATGTAAATCTGAAGAGTCATGTAAATTAAACAGTCATGAGGGAAGTCGAACAATCATAAGGACCAATTTTACCCTTAGCTATAAATACCCCTCATTTGTACATGCAAAAGAATTTTCACCTTGTATGCTCCCAGGGTGTTTCTCTCATTTCTCCCTTAATCAACTATTAATCCCTGATGAGCTTCTCGATCACTTGTCCTTGTTAAAGTTTGACGATGAGGACAAAACATCTGTAACCAAGCATATTTCAGATTTTCTTCATTTATGCGAATCTCATGAAATTGATAGTGAAGAGCTTGTTTGCATACTTTTTTTTCCTCACCCTTGAAGGCCATGCTAATCAGTGGTGTCATACCCTGCCACCTGCTTCTGTCCATTCCCTTCTCACTCTCCTTAAGGAGCTCCATCAAGCCTTCGACAAGTATAACCACCAAGATGTCCATGAAAGAATCTCTCTTTTGAGAATGAAGCCTAGTAAATTAGTTGAGGACTTTGCTACCCGCTTTCTTCACCTCTGTCACAAAATCCTTGAATATTTTTTGGACCTTGACTTCATGAACCAAGAGTTGAAATGCTTGGTTCATGTTTCCCGACATGGTAAAACTCTTGAATTCCCTTCTCCCTCGTCTCTTGTGGACCATGAGACCCCTCAGTTTGCAGAGGAGGATCCCAACACCCTGTTTGTTCCTTCTCCTCCTCCCTTTCTGGTCTCAAAGTAGGCACCCCCTTGTAATGGTCTCAAAGCTGAGAAATATGCGTAACGGGTACCCCCTCGCAATGGTTGCAAAGCTGAGAAATCTACGCAGCATGTTCCCAACTCATCTTCTCAGCTGTCTCCCACTCTAATGGAGGAAATTCTAGAATGGCTTAGAAAGCCTATGGAAAAGACTCACTCCTCCATTTCGCAAGAGGACATCACCATTTATAACCCAAGTCTTGAGTCTAATCGTCTTCTCTGCTATCCTCCATCACCTACAAGCCACAACTCCTTGTACCATGACTCGCTTGATCAATCCACTTCACAAGCTAGCTGCGTGCATTCTCTTGATTCTCAAGCTACTGGCTCAAGTTGCGGCCATGTGCAAGGCAATCTCATTATACAGGAAGAGGAATAGGAAGGTGAATATGCAATCAATTCCTCTTCTTTGTTTCAAAATGGTTCACATCAAGACATTGAGCTTCCATTCTTAATCAATTCTC
The DNA here is from genome assembly GCA_000404065.3 of Pinus taeda. NCBI lineage: Eukaryota > Viridiplantae > Streptophyta > Pinopsida > Pinales > Pinaceae > Pinus > Pinus taeda. Next base: position 212,897 of record APFE031223152.1, read on the forward strand.
AATCCGCTAATCTTGGTGAAACATCATATAAAATTAATTCTTTCAATCAACCTCCAGCCTTGGGCTGTCATCACTTCCATGCTTCCGTATGTTGTGATGAACACCCAAGCACATCATTGATATGTTGTTCTCTCATGTACACTCTAACTCAGATCTGGAATGCGCAATGGTCAAAGTAGACGTTCATATCAGAACTTCCTTTGCACCTCACTTGCTCGTGTGTCTTACCATTCACAATGCATCTACATACAATAGAGATACTCCCTATTTTCTTGCTTCTTCATCTGATGAGTTATCTCCTCGATTGATATCATGTAGGAGGTTGTCCATGATGAGAACAATCTCAACGCACAAGACTCTTCCCACTCGTCATCTTCTTGTGTGTTGCAGGAAGACAACTCATCAAGTCAGCTTGCTGAAGTTGGAAAATTTGATGAGGTCTGTGATAGAGATGGCTGCCATCCTAAGAGCAGTTTTGAAATCAACAACAACAACCATCCTCAAGCCATGCATGATCTAGTTCACATCTCAAAATGCAAATTTTCAATTCTGGAAAGTTCTGGGACATGCCAGGGAGTAGAGGCACTTAAACGTTCGTTGATGGTTATGTCAGGAACTTGCAACTTTGGTAAGCCCCTCGAGTCAAATCTGATCTCGTTTCTCACACAAAATCGTCTATCTGCATGGTTGCACTCAATGTGCATCCCCGTGTAAAAAACATTTGCTACTACAGGTGTGATATTTCAAAATTTCAAATTTTCACTAATGACTAAATCCACGAGTCTGTTACTGCGTGTTCATCTTCATGCACTTCTTCTACATCCAATTCGGGTTGGGAGTGTCTGTCTCTCATGCAATCATGGAACTGTGAAGTTGATCATCTCAAATACTATCTTTGTCCAGAATCATACTTATCAGATGTTCTCTCTCATGATAAACTCCTTGGTCTTCTTGTGAATCTTGCACTTCAAATCTACCTGCTCATCACACCAACAATCTCCCTGTGTGATGATGAGCGCAGAAGCTATCACATGAATCAAGTTCCTCACATTTCACCACACCCCAAATGGTTTCACACAGCCATAGTGCTAGCATCCTTCTTACATTCCTGTTATGACCATGATACCTGCACAATTTTTCACCAGTTGTAGGTGGGTGTCCTGTCATATCTAGCGCACAACGAACTTGGTTCCATCATTCAGAGCGTTCGCAAGATTGTTAAAAAATCTTCTATGTTCATGTCAAACTAGGAATTTGGCATCTTGACCAACTCATATGATATTTCTTCTATCTTGGGTGACTGTCATACAATTTATCATTTTCCCAACAACATATCCAATGACAGTCACTTCACGCACTATGATCTTCACCGTGTAACATCTTTCTCCTTAGACTTCTGTTAAGAAGGTGAGACACTTCGGCCTGCGTTGATGGCTATGGCAGGTCCTCATTGTCTTGACATGACCAACGAGAATGATCAGATCTATCTATCCGTACCAAATTCCCATCGTGATCCCCTCTTTCAAATCAGGAACCCATCTTCTCAAAGATCAAGAGTCTTTCAAAAAAACCATCACGAATTTTATGATCCAATCACTGAATGGATGGAACAATATTACTTGGTGAGTTGTGTTGCAGGTAACAAGCTTCAGTCCTTCCTCGCACTCACTAAAATTGGTGTAGAAGAACACACACTTGCAAGAGGCCTTCGAGGTTTGTTGAAAAACGGTAGTCACCAAAGAGGTAAACATGTGTGTTGGGTGGTTGTGACACATCTTTCTGCCCACAGGAAAGACCTTCTCTCTCATGTGCAAGTTTGTCAAGTTTTTGTATTTTCTATTGCACACTATTTTTTATCTGTCTTAATTGCCTGTATCTTTGTGTTTGCAGGTCGGGTATGCCTATTGTGGCTTCACTGGAAATTTCATTTCAAGTAACCTCGACCATTTATCGTAGGTGTAGGAGTAGTGTTTGATTTCTTGCTTGTCTTTGCTTTTTTCTTTGCATGTTTGTTTGCTTGCTGACTTGGTTTGGTTTGTTTGCTTTCTCGCTTTGCTTGATTGTTGTCTTTTTTCTTTACTTTGCTATTTTTGCTTCAATTTATTTTGTTTGCTTAATATCATGCTATTTTTGGTTTTGTCAATAACTGTTTCCTTCTACTGAGTTCTGGTTTCTGAATGAGTATGTGGTTGAGATCCAAGGAGTCTTGTGACACTGCAGCACTTGGCTAGTCCTGTGTCCGTCTTCTCTGTGATTGGTTGTAACCTTCAGCTGATGAAGTCTTCACAGAAAATATGAGTCGTCTACAAGAGAAGTTTGGGTTCAACCATGAACTTGTGTCCACACTGGGAAACCCTGTGCCTGTACTCAACCTTCTGCTCTTTGTGTTCAAGCTCATTCAATTAGAAGAAACAAAGAAGGGGAAAATCTAAACGAGAAAACCTATGTGAGAGTTCTTACATGCTTCTTTGGAGGAACAACATCTTCTTCTCTCAATAAGTCGGGATCCCTCTTCCGCCCCAAAAATAAATAAGTGCCTATGCACAACCCTCTTAAAAAATACAAAGGCGAAAGAAGAGAAAGGATTTCTGCACAGAGAGGTGAAGAATGTAACTCCATCAGGGTACTGACTAGGCTCACTGGCAGTGGAGCAATACGTGTGTTCCTACGTGACCTTGCCGAGGTACTGTCTAGGCCTGCTGGCAGCGGAGCAACACCAGAGATGAAAACTTATACTTTGAATTTTTTTTAACTTGCAAGCCAAAATACCCTTCTCGATTTCGAAACACTGTGATCAAGATGAAACTTGTTGTTGTGTTTCACTGAGTTGGCAAAAGGTGAACCATGTTTTTCCATAAGGTAAGTGGAGAAGCCGAAGTAACCCACACAACAATTCAATACTCCTTGAAAGACCAAGGCCTTGTGCTGACAATGGACCAAAACAGAGAAGCTGGAATTCAACCAGTGTGTCACCAAGTGTTGTTGCGGCTACAATACCCTCCAAAATTTTGTCCTGTATCCAATTTCAGAGTCTTCCTTGGGCTTTTCCTTAATGTTTGCAAGCACTCGAGCCCATCCCATGAGCTCGTGTTGAGTCTTTGTACCCTCCCCTCTTGATAGTTCACCAATATCTTTTAGCAAGTTGGTCACAATGTCATGCTTGCAGCCATGTTCTGGCTATGCACAAGGTCTGTCTTTGTGTGTACAAGTTGTATTCACTATGTAAGCATCTATTGCACTCACACACGAAGTTGTATGCACTTTCACACAAGTGTCGTCACGGTCGTTCAACGATCTATCACAAGTGTCGCACTTGTCACTCGCACCGTCGGCCAGTCACACTAAGTGCATGTTGTTTTGATGGTTCGAGGTGTCTTATCGTCAGTGTTGGATGTAGCTTTTGTACCTCTCTTCTATACATTCTTTGTTGGGTTGTGTTATATTCTTTCCACGACTAACCTACGTAGTGAACCGGGGGGTTAGAGGGGGGGTGGAGTCCCC
>APFE031223152.1:218851-252146 GCA_000404065.3 Pinus taeda
TACAACCAAGATGTGGTGTTCAGAGAGGTGAAAGATGTTATTAAACATGAAGTCCAACCAAAGGAACCTGAGAAGATAGAGTTTGAGCTAAAGGAGGAAGAATCAGACTCTATAGTAGAGGAGGAATTAGAAGATGAAGAGCCACAAACTCCGATTTTGAGAAGATCAGTTCGAGAAAGAAGGCAGCCAGAAAGGTATAGTCCATCTTCTTTCTGTTCAAATTTTGCTTTGTTTGTTATTGATGATGATCCCAAAATTGTGAAGGAAGCAGTGGATTCAGAGGACGAAAAACTCTAGAAAGAGGTCATGGTTGATGAAATGGCATCTTTGCACAAAAATGAGGCTTGGAATCTAGTGGAGTTTCCGGCTGGAAGGAAACCTATTGGCAGCAAATGGGTGTTCAAGAAGAAGACAAATGTAGAAGGGAAGGTGGAGAAATACAAAGCTTGGTTGGTAGCAAAAGGTTATTCCCAGGTGCTAGAATTGATTTTGGTGATATTTTTTCTCCTGTTGCCAAGGTAACTTCTATTAGATTACTTTTATCTGTTGCTGCTGCTTTTGATTTTGAGGTAGAACAGATGGATGTGAAGACAACATTTCTTCACGGGGATTTGGAAGAGGAAATCTACATGAAGCAACCTGAAGGCTTTGCAGTGAAGGGTAAGAAAGAACTAGTATGCAAGTTAAAGAAGTCTCTGTATGGGTTAAAACAGTCACCAAGGATGTGGTATCAGAAATTTTGATACATTTATACGGGGACTTGGCTTCACCAGAAGCAAAGCAGATCATTGTGTGTATTTTAAATTAATTGGTGACCGTGTTATTTATCTGGTCTTGTATGTGGATGATATGCTGTTGGTTGGAAATGACAAAGAAATTATCCAGGATTTGAAGACCCAATTGTCCTCCAAATTCGACATGAAAGATCTCGGTGCTGCAAACTATATTTTGGGCATGGAAATTAAAGAGATCGGGCAAAGAGGAAGCTCTGGTTAAACCAGAGGAAGTATGTCGAGACAATACTGCAGAGGTTTAAAATGCAGGATAGTAAACCGGTGAAGGTTCCTATTCCTATAGGTGTGAGGTTATCTGCTGAACAGTGTCCCAAGACACAAGAAGAGGAAGATGACATGTCCTATGTTCCATATGCAAGTGTAGTCGGTAGATTGATGTATGCAATGGTCTGTACGAGACCAGACATTGCACAAGCAGTGGGAGTATTGAGCAGGTTTATGTCAAAACTAGGGAAAGAGCATTGGATAGAAGTGAAGTGGGTTTTCAGGTATTTGCATGGCACTAGTGATTATGGTTTGTGCTACCAAGGAAGACCAGGATTGGACAGAGTGTTGGATATTCGTGGCTTTGTTGATGCAGTCTGGGCTAGAGATCTGGATCAGAGAAGATCTACAAGTGGGTATGTGTTTAACCTATTTGGAGGTGCAGTCAGTTGGATGAGTAAGAAACAATTTGTAGTGGCACTATCAACTACAGAGGCAGAATACATGGTAGCAACTCATGCAAGCAAGGAAGCAGTTTGGTTGCAGAGATTGTGTTCAAGTATGGGGTTAGTACAGGAAGCTATAAGGGTAGACTGTGACAGCTAAAGTGCAATTTTCTTGGCAAAGAACCCTACATATCATTCAAAGACAAAGCACATTGATGTTCAGTATCACTTTGTAAGGGATATGATAGAAGACAAAAGGGTGTTGCTGGTAAAGGTGGGCACTTTTAAGAATACTGTAGATGCATTGAAAAAATCTATGAACTCTGAGAAGTTCTCTTGGTGTAGAGAAACAATGGGCATTGCAGGATTGGATAAATGACTAAGCTCTCTTGTGGCCCCTTGTGGAAAGAAAACAACAAGTGGGAGAATGTTAAGTTGTGTTATATTATTTCAACGACTAGCCCACGTAGTTAACCGGGGGTTAGAGGGGGGAAAGGTCACAGGGGGTTTGAGGGGTACCCATAACCCCACTTTATGGGGTTCGGGCCAGCACCCTGGAAAATTTTGGTTTTGGACCCTATGTTAGGTCGGGCGGACCCACCTATGGTTTTTTGCATGATTTTCGCACATGTCTTTTGGACGCGATGGTTTTTGGTCCATGGTTTTGGACATGATGGTTTTTCATTCCATGGTATTGGATGCTTCAGCATGTATAAATATGTATTGTAACATTGAAAGGAACATAATGAAAAATCAAATTGGTAGTCTCGGTTTTGGGATCTAGGGGGAAATCTCTATGTATATGTCTTTTATGTGTTATGCTCTCGCGTTGTTTATTTTTTGTGTTTTAGAATTCGTATGCAGGTAATTTCTGTACGGGGTTAAAACCTACATTTTAACCAATACTTTTAAGGTTTAGGGATATTTTGTGGCACTCATGATCCAATTCAATTAATTTGTTTGTTTCCTCTTTTATGGGTTGGACATGTATTTGATTTGTTGTGTTTCTTAGGGATGAATTATTACTAGTTTTTGTTTTAATTCATCTCGTCTTTCAAGGTGCAGCTTTCTTTGGCTATTGATCATTTTTTGTGTTCTATTTCTTGTATCCTATCTTTCATTCCTTGAATTTCAGTCTCAAATTCTATCATTCTTCCTTCTAATGACTTGTAGATATTGTTAAACATTGTAGATAATTATATTTGATGTTCCATAGGCATTGTGGATAATTATTGTTTATGTTGTGTTTCTCTTTTTTCTCTTTGCTTTTATAAAGATTGAATGTGTTCATAGAGACACTCTAAAGTAATTTTGCTTGGCCTCCCTCTGCTAGAGGTAGGCTTAGAAATATGGGGAGAAGTACCCATAATTGTAACAAATATAATTTACAAAGGAAAAGAGAGAGTAGGTAAATGCACTTGGAGTCACAAGGTTTTATCTTGTTTAATTCAGAGTAGAGACTTTGATTCGAGGTCATTGATACTATTTAATTTTGAGAAATATGTAGAAATTATGATGTAGATTTGCAACTGCTCATGACATTTTAATCAAAATCACAAGACACATACCTACTATGGAGTACTAAAGAAGGTATGTTTTGATGATTATTTCAGTGTCTTTTCATTAGAACTTGCAAGCCTTTTTGCATCATGAACTCAGAAAACGATAAAGAATTGTAATAAAACATGTGAGATTAATATGCAAGATGAAAATGCTGACAATTGTCATTTCCTTATGTAGGAAGGAGAAAAAACGTGAAGTTGTCGTTCTAAAGGAAAAGACAAAGACATGTTAATTGATGTCCCTTTGACGGGAGACCACATGCAAACAAGATCAAAGCGGATCAGCCCGGGAAAGGAAGCAGAGATATCAGCTCGGCGCAGAAAAGAGAAGATTTGACTGAGGGCTAACGGTTCGGCGAATCCCTCAGGATCCTTGATCCTGAGGGATCGTTGTTTTATCTATTTCTGCACTTAGATATCTCCGTCATCACCCTTATATAAGGGGTAGCACTGTTAGCTCAGGGGGAGTTAGATGTTATTATGCCTTTATGTAATTTCTTTTAAAGATCAAAACTTTGATCATCGTATCTCGCTAAGAACTGCTCTACTGTAATTTTACTTGATGCATTAATACAAACTTGGTTACTATTTCATCTTTGAGTCTGGAATAACTTCAAGCGATGTACCCCTGGAGGCTAAGGGCCTGACCCTGGAGGACACTTGCTCTTGTACCATTACGCTTGATTTTTGTGTGGTTTGCTTATCGACGTGGTTTTGGTGTGTTTTGTAAGTTTACATCACATGCTCTGTTATGCTTAAATTACTAAAGTTTCTGAAGATAGAATTGTTGTATTGACTCCGCATCATATTACTGTTCTTTTAGGTGATGATATAATACTGCTAGTCTTTACGAAATACTGTTGTTGTTCCATTACAGAGCCTTTGTGCTGTGCACTTATTCCTTAACATTACAGAATTCATCTTGGAAGTTTTGTTCTTTGTGATTGATGGATTCTTGAATACTGTTGTTCTATCTTGAAATGCAATCGTATTCTTTCTAACTAAGGTGATAACTGGATCAGATTACTATTTGAGTATGTTGTGTGTATATATGGTTTTCAGCGTTGTTCCATAATGTATCAGTAATCAGTGTTGTTCCATTTGTGTGTGTTATTCAATATGTCTTTAAGAGTGAAGGATTGTCATTTGTTTCCTGTAGACTATGATTAATGCATTTGATTTGATAGACTAAGATGTTACAACTTGTTAGACTTAGTTGTTGTTCTATTTCTTAGCTGTTGTTCTATTTCCGATTTGTTGTTCCATTTTAGATTTGCTGTTCCATTTCAGGTTTGTTGTTCCATTTAATTGTTGTTCGATTTCTTAATTGTTGTTCCATTTCTTATCTGCTGTTCCATTTCTTGTTATTAGTGTGAAGAACGATCTCAGGCTGTAGTGAGCATTAACATCTACTGTCCAGCTCCCAGATCCCTGATCTGTTCTCTGATTTCCTTTTCTATCAGTTTCCAAAGGGATGGGTTATTGCTACCGAACCCTTGACTGATAAATTACTTAGTTTTCTGAATGTGTGATTTAATCTTTTGAAGTAGTTACGCTGTAAACAAGCATCCATTTACTCTTTTATTTTCAAACAATGTGCTACTAGCATTACTCTGGAAAATGATAGCCTTAGACTGAGACACTCTTTGAAATAACAAAACGTTCCTGGATTGACATATTAATATGAGGTAACTAGAGGTGAAAGAGACCCTTTTTATAGCTCCACATTTTGGTGCCGTTGAAAGAGTGTAGCCATTTGTTCTTTTCCTCATAGTAGTGTACGAACCTGCTAGGGAAGAATTGGGTTTTGAAAATGGAAGGTAAGAACCTATGTGTGGAGCATGTAAAAGCCCTGCTCCTCTACCTGCTTTCCTGCAGATTTGCTGTTGTTTGTTTAAGTAGGATTTAGTAGTTAATTTGAGTGCATGACTAAGCAGAAAAAGCCAGAAAAAAATTCCAAACCTCTACTAAGCCAGAAAAAGTTAAGGGGCCGGTGACCCTTGGCCGATCAACCTTCATAGACGAAATCTACAAGAAAGCAGAATCTCAGCCCTCAGTAGGACCCAGGAAAGTTATTTCTAAACAGCCTACTAATTCTCTTCAGGCCACAGGTTCACCATATGTAGCCTTTGGTGAGGTGCATAGTCAAACTGAAGAGCAGGACTTTCAAGAAAATGAAAATTATACTCCAGAACTATTGCAAGAAGGGAATTTCAGTAATCTTTGTGAAGGAGGAGGAGAGACAGGGGAAACTGAGGAACCGAGATCTCCTCTTGAGACAACTCAGCCATTGAACAACCTAGACAAAGGAAGTGCTGCAAAAATCATCTTTGAAGAAACTCAATCTCCTCAGACAATAATCCCAGATAGAGGAAGTGCTATTAAAACTATTCTTGTTAAAGCCATTCCCTCTCAACCTAGGAATAGCCTCCTAGATATCCCAAAAGGTTATTGGCATATATTCAACCCAATGGCTCAAAACTAGCCAAACACCCAAACCTCTACATTACAATACCCCATAGTGGATTTTGTAGCAAATGCGCCTATGAAAGTAATCCCTCTTCAACATATCCCTACATTCCAAGGGCTTACATCAGAAGACTCAGATGCATTTTTATTTGAATTTGATGTACTGTGCAGGGGATATGATTACAACACCAACCCCCAGAAACTGAAACTGTTTCCCTCTACGCTAAAAGGGGCTGCTTTAAGATGGTTTATGGGATTAGGTGGTGGGGTTATAAATAACTGGAACAATGAAGAATCTTTTCTAAAAAAATTTCAGGACTATTGCAGGTCTAGAGAACTGAAGGACGAAATATTCCAGATGATAGCTAGACCAAACGAAACATTAGAGGAGTATGTGGAACGTTTCCAGTATAATCTACAAAGATCTCCTTATGCATCACTGCCTTTACCTGATAATGTGTTGAAAACAACGTCAATAAGGGTCATGAAGGAGCAATGGATTGAAACATTAAACATTATGGGAAAAGGAGATATTTATCAAGAAAGTTTTGCTAACATTATTGATTTATGTATCAGGAGCTTGAGAGGCAGCACAAGAGTAAAACCGGCAGAATATGATCGGTTTGTAAGAGATAATAAAATCTCGAAAAAAGGAGTAACGCGTGTAGGAATTGGAAATTTATCAGAAAATTTTAAAACTAATATACTAGGGACACTAACTACACAAGTTGATATTATGCAGGCCAAGCAGAAGCAAATAAAGGCAGAACATAATTTGACAATATTCTGTCCCAGATGCAAGAAGAAGCATATCCATAAGGAGTGTCCACTGGATGTAGTCCAAACATGCGCCATCTGCACAAAAGATCATCTTACGGAGAGCCGTCCCTCACTTCCTGGATTGAAAGCAGTATATAAGGAAGCAGAAGAAGAGCCAGAATTGGTGTATTTTCTCAACTAGTGCCGTTAGTGGCAACCGCGACAATCTGGTATGTTTCCAGACCCAACTTCTTCTTTTCAACCTCCGCAGTATAATTCTCAATAGTATAACATGTGGCAAAGTCAATTCCAACCCCCATTTCCAAACTGGTCACCGCAGTCATTTCCTTCCTCAAACCTGTGGCTGAATCAGGCAAGCCAATCTCGTTGGCCAAACCTTCCTTATACCCCACCATATTGGAAAAGTAACCCATACCCACCATAATGGACTCCCCCTACTTCACAAAGCTCATCTTGGCAGACAAACTGGCAGAGATCAATGCATCATCCAGTAGGAACCATTCCTCTCCCTCAACCTACACTGCCAGCCTTACAACAAAATCCCCAGTCTAATCTGAGACCACAACTCCCAGCCCAACCCAACCCCAATCCAAATAACAGATTGGTCCAATCTCTTCAAATCATAGAAACACCAGAAGTGGGAGCCGATATGAGGGAGTTCAATGATCTTTAGTTAAGATCTGGGCGTATTATTGAAACCGAGGGAGATAAGACAGTTCAGGTTGAAGATCAGTTACCTAGAGAACATCTGTCACAAGAAGAGGATGTGAATAAAAAACAAACTCATAATCAAGCAACCACATCCTCTCCCCCATTCCCAGAACGATTAGTTATACCTCGACCTATACAATATCCTGATTTTGAGGAGAATTACAAAAGTTGTACATAAAAATTCCATTCCTCCAAGCCATTCAAGACATCCCGATATACGCAAAACTATCAAAGAATTGCGCATAAAGAAACCAAGGAGGAATATAACAAATAATCCAAAAGTCCAAGTAGTCGGCACTCTATCTGACTTATTATCAGGAAAAGAAACACCCATTAAATACGAAGACCCAGGAAACCCAATAGTAACTATCCAAATTTATGGTCAAACCCTGTCCAATGCCTTAGTTGATCTTGGAGCTGCAATCAATATCTTAACAACCACTACTTGCCAAAAGCTAGGCATTACATCTGTAGAACCCACCTCTACCTTACTAGAATTGGCTGACCGATCTGTGGTTAGGCCAGAGGGCACACTACATGATGTCATGGTCTCTGTTGACTCCTGGGAATATCCAACCGATTTTCTGATAATAAATCCCAAAACCCGACTTGATGGACATCCATTGATTTTAGGTAGACCTTGGCTCGCCACTGCCGATGCCTATATTGGCTGTTGGCAAGGAAAGACGATCATAACCAGAGGAATAGATATCAAGAACTTAGTTCTATATCCTCCAGTGCAACCAAGTGTCACAATAGTCAAAACTAATAGGCACCCTGTATCATACCTTACTGATAACATTAGATCTCCATTAACTATACAAGAGGCACTTGATTTCAAAACAGAAGACGATGCTGTTAATAATTTCATTAGTCAAACTGAACTCACATCTCGCACACAATGTCATATGATAAAAGCAGCATTTTATAATGAATTAGAAGAAGATCCTCTGAAAGATACACATGATCATACAATCCCTGTCACCTCTATTGCAAATAGTAAAATTGTGGAAATTGAACCGGGAAAACCTTAAACATTAATTCCAACCTCAATCTGAACAAGAAATGAAGCTCATCCAGGTGTTAAGGAAATATAAAGAAGCATTTGCATGGGACTACCCTGATATGAATGGAATTGACCCCCAGTTTTGTACACACCACATTTACATAGAAAAGGATGCGAGACTTGTTCGACAGCCTTAGAGGAGACTAAATCCTCATCTAAAGGATGTGGTAAAAGATGAACTTCAAAAACTTTTAGATGTCAATTTATCTACCCTATCTCTGATAGTAAATGGGTCTCTCCGCTTGTGGTGGTACCAAACAATAATGGGAAATGGAGAATCTGTGTGGACTACAGGGAGCTAAATAAAGCAACACAAAAAGACCACTTCCCTCTCCCACTCATCGACCAAGTATTAGAAAATTTAGCAGGAAAGAAATTCTTTTCTTTCCTGGATGGTTTCAGTGGATACAATCAGATACAAATTTCCCCTGAAGACCAAGACAAAACTACTTTTACTTGTCCTTGGGGAACATTTGCCTACCGAGTTTTACCTTTTGGCTTATGCAATGCTCCTGCCACATTCCAAAGGGCTATCCTTAGCATTTTTGCAGACTTAATAAATGAAGGACTTGAAGTATATATGGATGACTTTACACCATACAGAGATGATTTCGATCCAGCACTGGATACACTAGAAAACGTCCTACAACGCTGCATTGCTACCAGGCTTTGTTTAAGCCATGAAAAATGTTATATGATGATGACGAAAGGACTTATCCTAGGACACTATATTTCAGCAGCTAGCATTTAGGTAGACCCAGCCAAAATCCAAATACTTTTGCTTATTCCTACTCCCACCACTCAAACAGAGGTACGCAGTTTTCTTGGATTTTCTGGTTATTATAGGAGGTTTATAGAACATTATTCACATATTGCTGCACCTTTGTATGCACTAATTGGTAGCGTTGATTTTCTTTGGATAGAAAAATGTGAACATGCTTTCAAGGATCTGAAGAAGCTCGTATCCACAGCCCCAGTCCTTCGAGGACCAAATTGGGATTTGCCATTCCAGATATCATCTGATGCCTTAGATACAACCATTGGAGCAGTCCTTGGGCAGGAAGAGGATAGAAAACCATATGCAATTTATTGCATTAGCAAAAATTTATCCCCTGCTGAGTTAAACTACACTGTTATTGAAAAAGAATTTCTAGCTATAATACATGCTGTCAATAAGTTCAGACATTACATTACTGAATATCTTGTTATCTTGTACACAGATCATTCTGCCATAAAATATTTAGCAAACAAGCCTATCACAAATGGCAGAATAACTAGATGGTTGATTTTATTGCATGAATTTGATATTACAATCAAGGATCGACCTGGAAAAGAAAATCCTGTAGCCGATTTTCTCTCAAGAATGCCAAAGCCAATTGATGCAGTAGCAGTTGAAGATCAATTTCCAGACGAGCATCTGTTTGTTGTGGCTGTTCAAACACCCTGGTGTGCTGATGTTGCCAATTACCTAACAGTAGGTAAACTACCAAAGCATCTAACTCCTAATGAGTGGAAACAAATTGTTTAGCCAAGTACTAGATTTTCTTGGATTGGGGGCTATTTGTTCCAGACAGGGGCAGACATGCATATCAGGAGATGTGTTCGAGAGGATGAAAGCTTTGACATTTTGAAAGCCTGCCATGACAGACCATGTGGTGGACATTTCACCGATCGCAGAACTGGACATAAAGTGCTACAAACAGGGTATTATTGGCCCACGATTTTCAAAGATGCAAAGAAATTCGTTCAAGCTTGTGACAGTTGCCAGAGAGCAAGACAACCTGGTCAGTCTGATGAAATGCCTCTGAAACCACAGCTAGTCATCGAACCATTCGAACGGTGGGCTCTTGATTTCGTTGGACCAATCAACCCATCATCAAACCAGAAAACATATATTTTGGTGGCAACAGAATATGTCACCAAGTGGGTTGAAGCAGAGGAATTGCCAAGAGCTACAGAGGACCCTGTCATACAGTTCTTGTTCCATCTATTTGTACGTTATGGCCTTCCAAGAGAGATAATTACAGATGGTGGACCATAGTTTGCTAGGAACATAATAGCTACAACACTCAACAACTATCATGTCTAGCATAAAATCACTACTCCATACCACCCACAGGCAAATGGGCAGGTAGAAAGTAGCAATAAAATAATAGAAGCAATCCTAACGAAAACTGTTGCATCACATAGACGTGAATGGGCTACCAGACTACCTGAAGCACTGTGGGCTTACAGAACAACATGGAGAAGTACCATTGGCTACTCACCTTATCAACTAGTGTTTGGAAAACAACCCATTTTCCCCATAGAATTCGAAATCCAAGCATTACGAATAGCACAAGAAGTTGGCTTAGATCTAACTGAGGCACAAATTAATTGACTACATCAGATCAATGAGCTGGATGAAATTAGGCTCTCTGCACTTCAAAACATTGCTCTGATCCAGCAGTAGTGAGCTAAATGGCATCATGCTCTCATTAAAAATAAAGTCTTCCACGAAGGAGACTAGGCTCTTTTGTACGACTCCAGGTTTCAGGACTTCCCCGGGAAACTCCAGACTCGTTGGTTGGGACCATACGAAATCCAGAAGATACATGACAATGGTACCCTTACTCTAATCACTATTGATGGTTCTGGATATGCCTTCAAGGCAAATGGCCACCGAGTTCGTCTCTATCACAAACCACTCACTCGGGAGTCCTTCTGCCAGCAGCTATGCCAAGATTCAGATATGGAGATTTTGGAGGAGGAAGAGAAGTCTTCCTCACTTGTAATTCATTAAGGAATTTACTTCATTTTATAGTTTGTACATAATTTATTTTCTTGAATAATTTTTGTACATATTTTTGAATCAACGTTTTGCTGTTACTATTTCTGCTGTTCCTTTTTTTTTCAAAAGAACAACATTTTCTTTTGGTTGTTCCCTTTTCAAAAGAACAACCCCTTTGGATCAGCCGTCATTTTACTATAGTTTGGTTCTTTTTCTTTGGTGTTCTGTTGTTCCTTTTCCAAAGGAACAACATTTTTTATTTTTGTCGTTCATTTCCCAAAGGAACGACATTTGTGTGTTTTTGCTGTTCCTTTTCCAAAGGAACAACACTTTCGATTTTTTTTGTTCCTTTTCCAAAGGAACAACACTTTCGATTTCAACTGTTCATTTTCCAAAGGAGCGACATTGGTGTGTTTTTGCTGTTCCTTTTCCAAAGGAACAACATTTTTTATTTCTGTTGTTCATTTTCCAAAGGAACGACATTTTTTTGTGTTTTGCTGTAACTTTTCCAAAGAAACAACATTTTCGATTTTTCTTGTTCCTTTTCCAAAGGAACGGATCTGGGTGTTTTTGCTGTTCCTTTTTTTAAAAAGGAACAACATTTTTTATTTCTGCTGTTCCTTTTCCAAAGGAACGACAATAGTGTGTTTTGTTGTTCCTTTTCCAAAGGAACAACGTTTTTTATTTCTGCTGTTCCTTTTCCAAAAGAATGACATTTTTGTGTGTACATTTTCGATTTCTGTTGTTCCTTTTCCAAAGGAATGGCATTTCTGTGTGTTTTGTTGTTCCTTTTCCAAAGGAACAACATTTTCGATTTTTGTCATTCCTTTTCCAAAGGAACGACACCTGTGTGTTCTACTATTCCTTTTTCAAAGGAACGTCATTTGTGTTTTCTGCTGTTCCTTTTCCAAAGGAACAACATTTGTGGACTTTTGTTGTTCCTTTTCTCAAAAGGAACACCACTTGCATGCTTTTGCTCTCCCTGTGAAACAACTTGTTCCTTTTGCTATTCTAAATTGAGGATGCTTATTGTTCCTGTTCTTTCAAGTCTTTTGGAATACAACTATGCACTTATGCAATGGAAACAAAATCACAACATACTAAAATCAGTCAATCATAAATCGCTATCTTTATAAGAAATTTCCCTGAATTGGTAAGAGGACAGAAGGAAGTACACACTTATTCATCATCTTCTGCTGTCATTGTTCTACTAATTCTGCTCTGATTGGTTATCTCTATCATGTTGGTTCCTTTTAATCCTCTTTGATTATTATTCAGGAATAAGAGCAAAGGGTTTATATCTTCGTAATGGGATGTTAAGACTTCTTCCACCATTCTTACTCTTAAGGAGTGTTGAACCACCCTTTGTGTATAAATAGGTAAAGAAATTTATGAAAAAGAAAGAAAAAAGAGCAAACATGACCTATAAGTTGTCAAATGCAGGATAGGGGGTCTCATTAAGAGCTGGCCTACCATGATCATGAGGATGAAAGCGAAGTGGCATTCCCATTATGGCCACCACACCAGGGATATGGTCCAAAAGGTATAGCAAATAAACAACCCTTGGAACAGGAGGTCTCATCACGAGCCGACCTGCCCACTTTTCGCTCCTTTCTCGTGAATGGCATTATGGCTAACTGGTCACCAAGCCAGCATAATGGCCTACATTTTGACATTACACAACATTTCCTAAGCAGACACAAAGGATCATGGTTCCAAGGGTGAAATAAACAACTCTGCCAAGGTTATGGACACCTGTCGGTAGCAGAGCACTGTTAATGGTATTGAAGTCACATTATTTACACCAATAGGTAAGTTATTAGCACCCTTCTGTTTCTTATGCCGTGGTAATCAATTATATGTTATTTCCCAAACCATATAACGCATGAATATATATTATCACCAATCATGATAGAACAATTGACAATGACCGCATGAGACTCTCTATTTACGGCAAATGTCTTATCCCCAACCTTGCATCATACCACCGCAGTCTCTTACGTATTAAGCGACGCAACTCTACGCCTCGATTTCAGTAATATGTTGCTTTTGTAAACATGGCATATTTCCATACGCTGTTCCTTAAAGACTTTGTTGCATAGTGGGCGCTACTCCTTTATTTGACGGCTGGGACAACCTATCACATTGCGGGGGGGGGGGGGGGGGAGGTTAACCTCATCATTCCCTGGATTACGTATCAGCTCACTATTTAGGAAGTTGTGTATTGGGGTATAATACGGCTCAACGATATACTATTTCTTTTTATTTTGTTTTTTCAGCATGACTTGCTGTTCAAAGCCATTTCCATTGTACACTCTGCAGCATTAGAGTTTGAACGAGTCTTGCGTCCGTCAGCCTCTCTGTGATTCAACAGCGTGAACAACTACCGTTCCTTTGACAGTTTATAGCGAAACCATGGGAGGAATATCGATTCGGAGAGAACCACAAGTGTTAATAGTCTCTGTTACTTCCCAGGAAATCCTAGCAAGAGCAGGGTGGCTGACTTATCTTAACTGCTTGCAAGAATCTAACGAGACTGTGGCAATTGAATTCTTGCAGAACTTGCAAGAGGATCACTCCACAGTGAGTGGGAGATGCATAGCAGTCATCGACGACATAATCGCAGAAGTCTCGGGACTGCCAGCCACTAGACCTGTATGGATGTTAAAGAAGGAGAGATAGCAGAAGATTATAGAAATATTCCAGGACGAAGGCCAGAGCTTGACAATTCGAGGAAAGGGGATTCTGCTAGCAGCACTAGGGGAGCCATGGGCGGAATTGGTGAAGACCATTCAAAGCTACATCACCTGTGAGGGCAGAAAAGATGTGGTAAGACCATGACATCTTAAACTCTTATTTGTACTAAAACAAAAATGCTCTATAAATTTACCTGCATTGTTGAATTCATTACTTCATGATGTTGCACGGAGCATAAAAAAGGCATAGCATGTAGAGTCAGTTGTTAGTCATCATGGGTTGATCCGATTGATAGTCAGCCATAGCCTCACCCAGCAGCAGAGCAGCTGGGAAGAGCTAATTACCATGATAAATGGGGGATTGACCACACCATCCCCAAAACGGAAACATGTCACTAGCACACCCGAGCGTCCAAAAAAATGGAAACATGTCACTAGCACACCCGAGCTTCCAGAAAAATGGAAACATGTCACCAGCACACCCAAACGTCTAGAAAAACACAAGAAATCGGCAAAGCGTAAACAGACCACCAGCACACCTGAGCAACCAGAAAAGCACAGGAAATCGGTCCGGCTAGCACGACTACGAGGGGGGCTGGATAAGCCCCAAGAAAGCACCAGCCAGCTAGTAGAAATAGAAGATGAGCAACCCCCACGGCCAGAAGAGGAAGATAATGAGAAAGAAATGTAGGAAGAGGAGGCAGAGAAATCTACAGAAGAAAAAGAAGAGGAGGCAGAGGAATCTGAAGAAGAAGAAGAAGAAAAAGAAGAAGAGGCAGAGAAATCTGCAGAAGAAGAAGAAGAAAAAGAGGAAGAAGACAAGCAATATGAGGAAGAAGGAGACAAAGAAGAAGAAACTGAGCAATCCGAGGAGGAGGAGAAAATGGAACAACAGGAAGGCAGCCCATTGCAGGACCCATTGGGAGAAGATGAATTGGCCAAAGTTTTGGCCAATATGGGCGAATATGGCCAACCTTCCAGTCCATCAGACCTCCATGCCGAAGAGAAACCCCAGGAGGAAAATGCACCCGAAGAATCACATGCAAAGGAGGCAGAAGAAGAAAATCTGCCTGTTCATGATGAAAAGATGATAGGAGATGCTGAACAGGAACAATATGTTCCTAACCAGAAGACACCAGAAGAAAGTCCGGAGGAAATAAGGGCAGAAAAAGAAGTCACCCAAGAAATAACAGAACCAATTAGGGTTCTTGCCTCGGAACAGCCAGAGCAGAACAATGAAGAAATACCCTAGGAAGAAATCAGGAAACTAGTCATAGTCCAGGCCGCAGTGAACAACCTGCTATTCCTTCTGAGGAAATTGCGGAAATAAGGGAATTGCGAAAGGAACAACAGAGATTATTGAACATAATAGTCCAGCTCCACCAACAGATTAGGATTCTAAAGGCAAGGCAAAGGGTAAAAAGGACTTCGGGAAGGAAAAATGTGGCCACTCCAGCAAAACCCCTCAAGCCAAAGGGGCGAAGGACCAGAATCCATCCTGCTGTTCAAAACCCTGTCGAAAGCCAAGTTGTTGTTCCAAATGATGCTGAGAAACAGACTGTTGTTCCAATTGAAAAGGAACAACAATGGACTGATATTCGTGTTAAAATAGAAATGGATGAAATGTTGACCCGTCATAAGGAAATTCAGACGGAGGCACCACTTTCGGGAGTGATAAGGGTTATGAATTCAAAGCAACGCAATAGGAAAGTTCAGGTAAAACTCCCGGCCTCCGCTGCCGCATGGAAAAGAGATCCAAAAACAGTAACCCTACAAAAAGGTTTGAAGCAAGCTCAGCAAGAAGCAGAAAAGCTTAGAGAGCAAACGGTCCCCCGAGAAAAGTATGAAGAGCTACAGCAGCAGCTAAGGAATGTCAATCTATCCGAAAGCCAGGCCTTTGAAGGGTGGCGAAGGGAACAAGAGAAAGTCGCGAAGGTAACTCGTAGGTTAGATGTAGTTATCAAGTAGATGGATACCTTATGTTCTTTATACAATGACGTCCTATCATGTAGAGCCCCTGCTAAGAACTATGCCTTGTTTTTAATGGAAAGATATTTGTAATTGAAAATAAAGGTTGTTAAAGTAGGTGCTCCCATACAAATTAACACCATCAATGATTTTATAAACTGCTGTAAGCACTACGGGGTAAAATTTCAGAGACTACTGTGTGAATTTTATTTACATAACCTTGTACTAGAACAGGAGACCGAGCTGAACCCTGGCCCTTTTGTTGGGGATATTCAATTACAGGCATTTATTTCATTTGCGGTTAATCAAATTAAGTGGCTCAAAGCCTATAATGCTTTCCAAAGACAAGAAAACAGATTAGATTTATGGATAAGAGCTGAGCCTAGGGATCCAATACAATTATGGAGAAAACATAGAAACCTCATGAAGACTCCAGGTGTAATTGAAGCATTAGGACCCATGCATGAGGCAATCATTCGACAGGGATTAGAATACTTTTCCTCTATCAAAGACCCTGCCATTGATGCAGCTAAATTCCGGTATGAAATATCTAATCCGAATATACAGCTCAGGGAACCATTTAAGTATGAGAATTTTAAATTAGCTACCAACCGCTTGCACCTCTATGGAGAAATCGTTTTGAGGGCAGGGCCATCCTGGTTAGGATATAGGTTCCGGAGTCCAATTATTTAGCACCCTGCACCTAGATACCAAGCCCTGTATGAGATGCATGAGGGTCAGGCATGCCATTTCTTTGACTACCTAGTTATGCATCATGGCTGTAGGCCTTCACATGAAATTCCATCTCCAGCCTACTCACTCACTGGCTTACACGTCAACTACAATGTTTTCATGAGGGCATGAAAAAGGGTAAGCAGGGGGGCGTGTGGAGTACTAAATAAGGTATGTTTTGATGATATTTCAGTGTCTTTTCATTAGAACTTACAAGCCTTTTTGCATCATGAACTCGGAAAACGATAAAGAATTGTAATAAAACATGTCAGATTAATATGCAAGACGAAAACGCTAACAATTGTCATTTCCTTATGTAGGAAGGAGAAAAAACGAGAAGTTGTCGTCCTAAAGGAAAAGACAAAGATGGGTTAACTGCTGTTCCTTCGATGGGAGACCACATGCAAACAAGATCAAGGCGGATCAGCCGAGAAAGGAAGCGGAGATATTAGCTCGGCGCAGAAAAGAGAAGAAATGACTGAGGGCTAACGTTTCGGCGAATCCCTTAGGATCCTTGATCCTGAGGGATCGCTGTTTTATCTATTTCTGCACTTAGATATCTCCGTCGTCACCCTTATATAAGGGGTAGCACTGTTAGCTTAGGGGGAGTTAGATGTTATTATGCCTTTATGTAATTTCTTTTAAAGATCAAAACTTTGATCATCATGTCTCGCTAAGAACTGCTCTACTGTAATTTTACTTGATGCATTAATACAAACTTGGTTACTATTTCATCTTTGAGTCTGGAATAACTTCAAACGGTGTACCCCTGGAGGCTAAGGGCTGGTTTTGGTAATCTAATGTGTTTTTTAAGTTTACATCACATGCTTTGTTATGCTTAAATTACTAAAGTTTCTGAAGATAGAATTGTTGTATTGACTCCGCATCATATTACTGTTCTTTTAGGTGTTGATATAATACTACTAGTCTTTACGGAATACTGTTGTTGTTCCATTACAGAGCCTTTGTGTTGTGCACTTATTCCTTAACATTACAGAATTCATCTTGGAAGTTCTGTTCTTTGTGATTGATGGATTCCTGAATACTGCTGTTCTATCTTGAAATGCAATCATATTCTTTCTAACTGAGGTGATAACTGGATCAGATTACTATTTGAGTATGTTGTGTGTATATATGGTTTTCAGCGTTGTTCCATAATGTATCAGTAATCAGTGCTGTTCCATTTGTGTGTGTTATTCAATACGTCTTTAAGAGTGAAGGATTGTCGTTTGTTTCCTGTAGACTATGATTAATGCATTTGATTTGATAGACTAAGATGTTATGGCTTGTTAGACTTAGTTGCTGTTCTATTTCTTAGCTGCTATTCTATTTCCGATTTGTTGTTCCATTTTAGATTTGCTGTTCCATTTTAGGTTTGCTGTTCCATTTCATTGTTGTTCGATTTCTTAATTGTTGTTCCATTTCTTATATGCCGTTCGATTTCTTGTTATTAGTGTGAAGAACGATCTCAGGCTGTAGTGAGCATTGACATCTACTGTCCAGCTCCCAGATCCCTGATCTGTTCTTTGATTTCCTTTTCTATCAATTTCCAAAGGGATGGGTTATTGCTACCAAACCCTTGACTGATAAATTACTTAGTTTTCTGAATGTGTGATTTAATCTTTTGAAGTAGTTAAGCTGTAAACAAGCATCCATTTACTCTTGTATTTTCAAACAGGTGCTACTAGCATTACTCTGGAAAATGATAGCCTTAGACTGAGACACTCTTTGAAATAAAAAAATGTTCCCGGATTGACATATTAAGGTGAGGTAACTAGAGGTGAAAGAGACCCTTTTTATAGCTCCATACCTACTCTATTGCTATGTGGAATTCAATTCACAATTTAAAACATCAATCACAAACATGCAATGAGAAATAACATACATGCACACAATATTCTTCCAGGGGAAAGAAATCTGCTAAAAATCCCTTTGCCTGCTTGCATTAATATGATGAATAGAGATGTATTACAATTTCTTTTCTCAAATGAGCACAACTTGCAATGAATAACCTATCTCTTTGCTCATTAAGAAGCTATGACCCAGAATTAGTCAAACTTTGCCTCTTCTTGAGAACCTATTTCGTTATGAAATTTCTGAGGAAATTAGGCCCCTATTATTTAGGAATATCCTCCAAAATGATTGCATAATTTCCAAGGTTGATCATTTGACTACATGCAACACCTGTAAACTCAAGACTAATCTACAATTGAAGTTATATTGCCTTGGAATCTCCACCACAACTAGGAAACTCGAATTATCTGTATGCACTAGCTATTTTGGGTTGTTTGATCAGTTAATTGGATGATCACTGAGTTAGACTGAATTCCCACTACACAACTGACCTTCCTCTAGCCCTCCAATAATTAGAACTAGTTTAATTGAAAACAACTTGAAATAAATGACCTTGATTGCTACAAATTAACAATCACACATGCTTAACTGAACTCTAACTCCTATAACTCCTATAACTTGAATTTACTGAGCTAACTGAATGACAAGAGCCATGTCACCTCAGTTAACTGCATCCAAGTTGTTTGTTGATGTGGAAATTTTAATTTTCTCAATTTGATGAAGACAAAATAAAATTGAGAATTTCTTGCTGCATTTTTCAACACTCCCTCTCAGTAAGAAAGGGATTATCAACCACCCCTATCCTGCACCTGTGGAACTCAAACTTCCCTCTTGACAAAGCCTTTGTCAAAATGTCAACATCTTGTTCATCTGCTAGAATGTATTGTAGCAACATTATTTGCGTCTACACACAATCCCATAAATGGTGATACCAGATATCTATATTCTTGGATTGATTGTGAAATACAAGATTCTTAGAGAGATTATGCAACTCTGATTATCACACTAGGTCACAATGGATCCATCATCTAACCAAACAGTCCCACAAGTATCTTTCTCATCTAGATTGCCTCACATGTTGCTTGACTTGCAACCATGTATTTTTCTTTTTCCGAGCTAAGCGCCACAAATCTTTGCTTCCTATTGTATCGAGAAAAAACTGCGGACCTAACACTGAAAATTCCACTTGATATACACTTTTGATCTGATGGAATCCCTCCCTACCCAATCTGCATCTTTGAAGCCACACAACTTCACTCCCTCTGTCCCTCTGTGACATAGTCTAAATTGGGTAGTTCCTCTGAGGTACCGTGAAACATGCTTAGATGCATTCAAAAATAATTTGGTTGGCCTAACCATAGAGTGGCTTAGTTTTTTGACTGCATTACACATGTATGGTCGTGTGTTCACAAAATGCATCAGTGAACCCACTAGCTGTCAATAAATGGTAGCATCCACTTCTTCACCTAAAGTGGCATCCTCCTTCCTCCAATTAGTCACTAGAGGTGTCTCCATGGGTCCACAACTTTACATGTGGAATATTTGTAGAATCTCATTTTCATACTTGCCTTGAGACGTAAATAGTTCCCCATCGCCTTGCCATACTTCCAAACTAAGGAAGTAGTGCATGAGACACATGTCCTTCATTTAAAACTCCCTTGCGAGGTCCTCCTTGCAAGATCTCATCATATGCTCATCGCCAATTAAAATCAAATCATCAACATATAAGACGATAATAAGAAATTTACCTTATACCAAAATATGATAGAGGTTTGCATCCGCTTCACTTTTGGTGAAGCCCAAACTAGTGAGATAGCTGTCGATCCTGGTGTACCAAGCACAAGGTTCTCGTTTGAGACTATACAATGCTCACTTGAGTTTGAACACATGAGACTCATGATCGAATGTCTGAAAACATTCTGGTTTCTTGATGTACACCTTCTCCTCAATAACACAATTGAGAAATGTTGTTTTTACATCCATCTGGTGGATCTTCCACCTCATCTACACAACCAGTGCAAGAATTGATCTAATGGATGAATACCTTGCTACAGGAGCAAAGATTTCCTCATAGTCAATTCCCTCAACTTGAGAGAATCCTTTAGCCACAAATATGGCCTTATAGTTCTCTATGCTTCCATTTGCTGCATGCTTAACCTTGAAGATCCATCTCGAACATACAACTGATTTGGTCTTGGGACCACTTTCCAACACTATTCTTTACAATGGATTCATACTCCTCTACCATTACATCAACTCATATAGATTTCTGTACTACTTTCTTGAAAGAGGATGACTCAATATCTACAAGCTCAGTCATTAGATCCATGTAGCCAATGTACCATTCATGTACCTCCTCTGCCTGTGCAAATTTGAAGGAGCTACCACATTCTCCCTTGCATCCTACACAAGTCTATAAACTTCCATGGTTCTTTTCCTACCTTCTCTGGATGGTTATACTTGAGTGGATGTCTCCACTCTCTTCTCCTCAATTTGTGGTTGCTCCATAAATTTATGAGGCTCCTCCTTTGGAGCTAAAAGTTCTTCTTCTGGTGGGATTTGAAGCTCCCTCTTAAGAGACCACTGCATCACTTTCTCCTCATTAAACTTTACATCCTTTCACACAATTGTCGTTCTGAGGGAAGGTAAGTACACACAATAGTTGTGAGGAGTTTCTATGTAACCCACAAATACCCCCAACTTTGTTGTTGACTCAAGATTCTTCGTTAATTATTTGGAGACATGGCAGTAAACAAAGGCTCCAAAAATCATGAAGTGCGACACATCTAGATTTCTCCCTGAGAAAGCCTCTTATGGTGTAATCATACAAAGAATTCGATGAGGAGTCCAGTTTTGAAAATAGAGTAATGTGTTACATGCCTCTGCCTATAAATGTAGTGGTAGGCCTTGGTCATGAAGCATAGCCCTCACAGCTCCCACAATGCTATGGTTCCTTCTCTCGGCCACCCCATTCTACTATGGGTTGTGGGGTGTTGTCAGCTCTCTTCGAATGCCTTCTTTTGCACATAGCTTCTTGAATTCATTCAAAACATACCCACCTCCATTATTGCTCCTGAGAGCCTTCACCTTCTTGCCAATTTATTTCTCAACCAATGCCTTGAATTCTACAAACTTGGAGAAAGTATCATCTTTCTTCCACATGAAGAATATCCAACACTTCCTTGAGAAGTCATCAATTAAAGTAACAAAATATTTGTGTTTGGTGGTGGAGGCTGTCGAGAAAGTTCCATAAACATTAGAGTGGATTCTTTCCAAGACTACATGTGCTTTGTTGTCCCGATCATGGAATGTGGATTTTGCATACTTCCCCAAGGCACATCCTTTGCACACATCCTATTTCTCAAGTGCTCCTTTAGGGAGGCCAGTGGTTATTTGCTACATAATCTTCAAGGTGCCATGATGCAAATGGCCAAGTATTTTTATGCCAAAGTTCACTGACATCATGACTCTGCACTTTCTCCACCTTACTTCTTAATGCAACACAATATTCCACATCTAGCTTGTACAAGTTCTTCATACAAACCCTGATTTTCTTCACCTGTCCCATGGATATGTGTCTCATGAATTCTTTTCCTTTGTTGAAGATCATATCATAACCACGGTCTTCCAAAACCGCAACATAGATGATATTTTTCTTTAGGCCTAGAACGAACATGAAATCCTTGAGTCGAAGAGGGTATCCTAACTCCCTCTGAAAGGTGACTGTACCAATCCTGGTCTCTTAGTACCTCCCATCATCCCCCAATCCGATATGAATTTAGAGATCTTTCTCCTCTAGGTCAGTGAAAGAGTCTCTACACCCTGTCATGTGGAACGATGCCCCTAAATCCAAGTACCACACGCTGCCCATCATTGTTCTCACCATGCATGTGATAAGGGTGAATTCAAGCTCGAACTGTGAAGCCAAAGCTTCACCTGCTTCTCCTCCTTAGGTATTCTTGCTCGACTTTTTGTGTGGACACTTTGTGGCATTATGCCCAAATTCATGACAATTGAAGCATTTAATTTTGGACAAATATTTCTTCTTGCACTCTTGGATGGATTTTGGTTTGGTTTGATATTTCTTCCCTTTTCCCTTCTTTCCCTTTCCAACCAGTGCAAAGTTTTCTTCATTCTCGCCCTTGGATGAAGTCCCATCTCTATAGTGTTCCATCTTATTTCCTCTTGTACCAAATCTGACCATAAGCGTTCCTAATTCAGTAATTTCTCCCTTCTGTTCGCCGAGTCTTGGTAGCTATCCCAACTTTTGGGAAGGTTTATAAGAGCTAGGATTACCAAGTCATAATCAACAAAATTTACACCAACCCCACCAAGTTCATCACGAACTTGTGTGAACCTGCTCACACACTGCAGAATAGTGTCATTCTTCTGCATCTTGATATTTCAAAGTTTATCATTGAGTGCCAACTTCCAGTGGTTACTACTATTCTTGAACAATTCTGTCAATGCTTTCCACATTGCAAAATGAATTTCTTTCCCATGGAGATTTGAGACAATGTGGTCTCACACTCCCTCCAAAAGTATCCTCCTTTCCTTGGCTATATATTTATTCCATTGGGCTAGGTTTTGTGCGTCACACACGTATGGTTTTGCAATGCCTATCTTGACATATTCTAGAAATCCATTGTCATCCAATACCACCTCCATGCAATCCTTCCATGTGATGAAATTAGAGCTGCCTTCCAAGGCATAATCTAGTTTCAGCCCGTTGAAGGTCATCTTCCTAACTCTGTAGAGATCCTACTACAATGAACTGCAAATTCAAATCTCCTGAGAAACAACTTTGAAATTCCTATTCTAATCTGAACCCTACTACGATATCATGTAGAAATTATGATCTAGATTTGCAACTGCTCATGACATTTCAATCAAAATCACAAGACACAAACCTACTCTATTGCTTCGCGGAATTCAATTCACAATTTAGAACAACAATCACGAACATGCAATGAGAAATAAAACACATGCACACAACATTTTTCCAGGGGAAAGAAATATGCTAAAAACCCCTTTTCCTGTTTGCATGTATACAATGAATAGAGATGTATTACAATTTCTTTGCTCAACTGAGCACAACCTTCAAGTGAATAACCTATCTCTCTGCTCATTGAGAGGCTCTGACCAAGACTTAGTCAATTTCTTCCTCTGCTTGAGCCCCTATTTCCTTGCGCAATTACTGAGGACATTATGCCCATATTATTTAGGAATTTCCTCCAAAATGATTGTGCAATTCCCAAGGTTGATCATCTGACTGCATGCAATGCTTGTACACTCAAGACTAGTCTATAATTGATGTTACACTGCCTTGGAATCTCCACCACAGTTGGGGAACTCGAATTCTCTGCATGCACTAACTATTTTGGGTTGATTGATCAGTTAACTAGATGATCACTGAGTTAGACTGAAGTCCCACTACACAATTGGCCTTCCACTAGTTCCTCTAATAGTTAGGACTAGTTTAACTGAAAAACAACTTGAAATAACTGACCTTGATTGCTATAAATTAGCAATCACACATGCTTAACTAAACTCTAACTCCTCTAACTTGAATTTACTGAGCTAACTAAGTGTCAAGAGCCATGTCACCTCAGTTAACTGCATCCAAGTTGTCTACTGATGTGGAGATTCGATTTTTCTCAATTTAACCAAGGCAAAATCAAATTGAGAATTTCTTGCTACATTTTTCAACAACATAATATTTAATTTTGATACTTCAATCCAAGGCCAAAGATAGTTGTATTAGATGTGAGGATACAACATATGTTTATATGGTTGCAGATGTGAAGTCTGTATTAGATGTGAAGTCGGTATATATGGTCACAAATGCAAAGTCTGTATGTATGTCCGTAGAGCATATGCGAAGTTTGTGTATAAATAAATATGAGGGTTGACCTTATAGCTAAGATTAGTATAGTGATAGGATTATGATTATATTAATTCACAAATCTACATTGGACCCTGGAGCTAAAACGAGATTCAAAGGATGAGCAGAATTGCTGCATGTATCAAAGCGAAGGTAACATGCCACTGTAAAAGAGATGGAGGCGACGTTGATAGATGCTACAACATTTGTTAGGGGTTTCAAAAGTGAGAGCCATGAATCATTGGGTAGGTTGGCTCTTGTAAGAGTAATACTTAACTCTTGGATTCAAGTTCACCTTACCAATAAAAATACCTTTGAAATGGGGTCTTGCTTTGGTTGGAAATGTTGGTGTTGTTGGATACATTGCAGTACATTATGGTGTACATTTTGTTGGTGTTGTGAGGATTGCCTCAATTACTAAGCTCTAGTGTACGTTGATAAAGTCATTGCTTTGTTGAGTAGTTATAAGTAGTGTTTGGGTGTTGATGCTTTCGACAAAGTGCAGGTGCAGGTTGCCTCTATCTACGGTGTGATTCCCTTTACGAAAGTAGTCACCCAAGGAGCTTCATAATTTTCTTTTATGTGGTAGATTACTAAAGCTTTGGATGGATTTTCAACACCCTCATTAGATTTGGCTTGGTGTGCACATTAGTGGGTAATGTCTTTTATCCCTACTGGTGGAAGGTGTTAATTAGTGGGACAAATCTCACTCTTCCATATTACTTGGTGGTGTAACACAATGTTTCTTCTTACGACAATCCTTTATTCAAACTCAAAAGGTGGTGGCATGCTAGGTTGATTGATGTTGGTTGTGACTTAGTGGGGATTGGGTGTGTCTGGTTCGTAGTTGTGGGGTGGTCATGGCGCCTCTGCGACTGGAACTATGATCCTGATTGGCCATACCGATTAGAGGCTTGGGTGTCTTGGGTGGATTCTCCTGCTCTCGTCAATCACCCACTGTCATTAATGCTGTTGTTGAAGTAGGAACAATTTCAAATTTGAATTCTCTCTATTAATGAGTGTTGTGACTAGGAGCTCCTTACCGCATTGGGACCAACACTGGTGATTTCTCCTCTCCCATATCAGAAGATATTGAATTGGATAGGGTGGCTCTCGCAAGATCTTTGGGTTTGGAGCCTATTACTATCCAGAGGGCATTCTTTCAAAGACAAAGATGCATCAATTGACAATGACGAGAGGCATAAAACGTGGTCCAGGAAGAAGAAAGGGACAAAATTTAAGAAGATTTCCACTTACGCTGGGATTACATCTGACATCAATTCAAGCTTCTCTAAGACTTTGGAGGCATCCTACTATCCTCCTTTCGATCCAGGGCAGTCAAACGAGAATTTATTTTCCTTTGATGGCTCTTCTTCATGGGTTCTTAGAGAGGACATGCCCAGTAATAATCTCCCTCGATGATTATTATGTCCATCAATATTCGTGGCCTGGGATCGACTAATATAAACAAATCCCTTAAGAATATCTTCCTTAGAAAAAATCCTTTGGTGGGTCTACTACAAGAGACGAAGGTGGGCAAATCCAAAGCATGGGCATTGTTTCGGATAATTCGCCCGATTTGAGATATTTGTGTTGTGTGCACTTTTGGGTTCTCTCAGGGATTAGAGGTCATGTAGGACCCCAACATTTTCTCTTTCTAGGACCAGTGTTTGGTGGTTGTCTCCCTATCCAAGCGTGGGATTTCTGTTGTGCTGGGAGAAGTCTGCTTCTCCCTTTTCGTTGATGGTCAATGCAGTGGTTCCAACAATTTCAGGGTATGTGTATGACAAGGTGCACTCTACTTGTTTGGGTTGTTGATGACCTCTCTTTGATTTGTCTTGTTTAAGCTCTTTTGTTTCTTTTTGGTTCCCTCGGTATCACTAGTCTTCTTGCTCAATGATGGATGTGGTTTAGTTTTCATAGACTAGTTAGAATAGTGAGTTTCTTGGTTGTATTGATTGACCATCTTTGTAGCTTTTGTTTATTCTTGGTTTTGCCAGATGTACTACCAAACGTTATAGGTAACTTCTTTTATTTCTATTAATGAAAGTCATCGTTTTTTTTCTTCATATATATAACCTCGTGTTTAGATCATTATAAATGTGCAAAGTCATAGATAACTTTTCCGAAGGCACGGACGCAAAGTCTGAATATATGGCCACATATAGCTGTATTATATATATATATATATATAGCAGAGCCCGTTCAAAACATACAATCTTAAAAACATAACTCTGTGTGATGTTATTTTTAGTCGAAAATTAAAATTATACGTAATCTTTGTTGAAAATTAAAACTATGAGGAACCTTTTTGAGAAAATTACGATAAAGTATTTTATCTTTTTCGAAACCATAAATTATGACAAAGCTTTTTAAGTCAAATAACAACCAATTTGTTTTGGGAAAATAAAATTACGAGGAAGTGTTTTTAGGTAACTAGGTAAGTGTTTTTTTAAGTTAAAACTATTTTGATGAAGGGTCAGCGCCGTGACCGTAATTTACATTCAAATTGAACTAATAAATTGCAATGATAAAATTATATTTATGATCCAATTTTATAATATATGTTATTATTATGCACCATACAAAAGTCAAGTCAAAAAGGGCCAGCAAGTGCATTTTCAATTTAATTACAAAAGCTAAAATTAGCGTGCTAAAATTCAGTGAGGTAAGTGCAATTTCAATTTTTTTTTTAAGTAATATAAAATTAAGTTAATTATAAACCTGTAGAAAAGTGGAAGATTAAATATTCTAATAAAAAGTGCAAAAAATTTAAAAGGTTATAATTAAGTTAATTATAAACATGTAAAAAAGTGGAAGATTAAATATTCTAATAAAAAGTGCAAAAAAAATAAAAAGTGATATAAAATTAAGTGTGTTGGTTAAATATTTTTTTGCCCCAAGGGAGAAGTTTTAGAAATTGAGTGGGACGTAGGAAAGTTGGAAGGTGGATTTTTTTAATAGAGTAATTTGAAAATATATTTACGTGTATTAATATTAATTTAATTTTTTAAGGAAAGAAATCAATTTTTTTAGAGTGAGGTTGTTGTTATTAGGCTATGTATAGGTATACTTAAAAGCTTACAAGGCTCAAGCCAATACAATATTATAACAATATTTATTAAGACATTATAGCTCATCATGTTATTAGTGGGTATTTCAACCTGTGTAGGGAAGATAATAGCCATTATGCCCAACCACCAAAGGTAACCCCAATTGACCTTTTAAATTTTAGACATTTGGCACTGTCAAAGGAAATAAAACAACCTGCTCCCTATTGGGAAACATTTCCATTTGCAACTTTAGTGAAAGGAATAGTGTGTGTACGCGTTTGTTCTTAAGACAACTAGCGCACATCCAGTAAACTTTATGATTCAATTAATTCATCATATGTTTGTCTTTAACTAGTGCATCAGTACTTTATTAAACATTAGATAAACAATAACCATGTGCTGTAATAACAGAATAAACCATTGCACATAAGCAACACACATGAACACCAAGATTTAAGGTGGGAATCCAATGCGGGAGAAAATCACCTATTGTTGTTGTCTCTGTCTTCTTTTTAATATAAAGAAAAATTTGTTTACAATCTTGTATTGGTGCAAACTCATACCAAGTGGTAGGCACCCACCTGCAGAAGGCTACAACCTTCACTTGTTCTCCAGCTTCTATTGGAAGGGAGCTACAACCCCCTAGTTCTTGTACTAGCATAAACTTGTACCAGTATGCAGGCACCAACCTGCAGAAGGCTACAACCTTCACTTGTTCTCTAGATGCTACTGGAAGGGAGTTCCAACCCATTGATCTAATCACCAGCTACTACTGGCAGGAAGCTTCAACTTCCTCACTGAAGGCTCCAACCTCCAACATCCTCCATGGACCATGTTTCATCAAATTTTCAGACTAAATCCACCTGCTTCAACACATCATAACTTGTAGGCCATGTTTCATCAAATTTCCATACTGGACCCATTAACAACACTTAAGCTCAATATCAAAAATCAAACTGTAACTCATCACTACAACACTGTAATTTATCTCTGACACGGCTGAATCAATCAATCACTGAAACCCAATCATCAATCATTGAAACTCAATCATTAATCTCTGACATAATTGAAACCCAAATCATTAATCTCTGAATCAACCGATCACTGAAGCGTCTGACATCAATCTTTGACACAACTAAATCAATCACTGAAAACCCAATCATTAATCTCTGACATAACTGAAACCCAATCATCAATTTCTGAATGAACCACAACTGAATCAATCAATCACTTAAACCTCTAACACAACTGAAACACCCAATCATCAATTTTTGATACAAATGAATCATTCACTCAAAACCCAATCAACTGACACTTAATCAAAATTCAACCAATCAACTGGAACAATCATATCACTGTAACCAGTAAACAGAACTGAACCCAGAACACTACATCAACAACCAGAACCAACTTTAACCTCAAAAATCATATGTCAGAATGTATATGCTACTTCAATGAGGACAACCTCCATGTATACACTACTTTCTGTAACTCAACTTGCATATACCCCTAAATATATTGAATCATAAACCTTTTGAACCAAAAAATGTACTAACTAAAGACATTCTAAAGATCTATTGTCATATTACAGAGTTCTAAATAGATAGCAGCAAAGATCGCCCTTCTTACTCAATCAATCAGTCAGCCAGACTCAATCTCCTTATACAATCAGTTTAACTTCAGATCTAATGAAGACATCATTGACAAACAAAATTACAACAACAACATTGATAAGATAGATCAATCATTTCTAAACAAGAAGCCCTTCCTTTTCATATGCTACTTGGAAGTGTCGAATCCGCGTGAATACGTGCCTTCACCAAGGCGAACTTGCATATAGATTTGCAGATAATGACTTATAGCTTCACAACTTTTCAAGACTTCGGATATACCCAAATCATAGCATTTAAAGGATAAAACATGCATTAGCACTCAGATCTTGCCTATCCATTATGAAATCATATAATGATAAGTCATTATCCTGATCCAACATTGTATCCAAGGGTGCACAAGATGTTTCAGATCTATATCATAACCATAGCCCTTACAACAAAAAATATACTTCAAATAGAAGTATTCATAGAACAACCTTTCACTTGCACACTTAGCCCTTTGATCTTCTCCTCATTATATACTTAGAGACTTTGTCAATACCATGCACCAAAACAACACTTAGAACCTATGGTATTCTTAGACGGGATCAAGTAACCGTTATTTCGCTCAATATTATGGGCTAATACCATGGTATGGACCATTGGTATTATTTAACCTTAATTTTCCATCCCATACACGCTTTTCATTATGTGAAACTACGTGCATATGTATACGCGCCTTTTATTTTGTGTACCTGTGTGTATACGCGACTTGGACTAAGTTACACAATGTATACAACTTAAAACATTATGTTTCCTCAATTTCTTGATTTTGATTTAATTCCTCTAAACTGTCATGCATTCTGTCATACTGTAAACACATCCTGTTAACTTTCAACCTTATCATTCTTTTGAACTGAGTCCATTTCATCAAATAGGTTGTCGTCAAGGAAAACTCATCAGGTAGGTTGCTATTAAGGACAACGCTAATAATCTCCGTGTATCAAACCTTTGATCATCATTCTGTTCTTCTGTGGCATTACTCTGTTACCTCTGAATTCACCTGTTATAATGTGAGTTACCATCATACATCACTTTATCATTTCTGAGCTGACCTAAGGATACATCAGGTTATCATATATGTGGGTTTCCATCAAGGACAACACATGTACCATAATACCAACAATCTCCCCCTTTGGATTTGATGGAAACCATATTGGTGTTGATCACTTCAAGATGTAAAACCTGTTAGATATATCAAACAACACCAATATACTCTCCCCCTTTCACATCAAGGGAAAAGGGAAGACCAAGATATTCTCCCCCTTAGTACATGCTGAGATGCACTATATTGTCCATGCTCCCCCTGAGCATATGCAAAGTCTGCAGAAATATTTTTCAAAAGAATAACATGACTCTATAACTCAACTATGTGAGTATGACATTCCTATCACCAATGGCTCATACATACATCAATCTCCCAACCAAGTGGGGATACATATTTGACTCAACCACTCAACCAAGTGGGATTACATATTTGACATGATCTCAAAAGTCCATACATGATTGAATATGAAAATTATTACATCATAGGTCTTACATGACATTTATATCAAATGATATACATGACATTTATAACAAAGACCAAAGACCTAAACAAGACCATGATAGTTATCAACAACTATCATACATCGTATATAATCTGCACTATAAGCATCTTTCAGCAACATCAAGAACAACAACCTGTATATGTCCATCATGAGTTCGCAAGATAAGTCAATGTAACTTTAATATCATCAACCCATGACTAAGTATGCCGCATATAGATATCAACTCATCCTCTTGATCTTATCAAGATCAACTTGCTTCGTTTCCTTAGTAGATAAAGCCTTAAGCCTTAACATAGCCTTCCATGAATCAACTAAGAATATTTCATATCTCCAACGAGTAATATAAAACCATTTACATCATATCATATATATGTGAAAGTACCATAGTCATCATCCATGACCACAACATCATCATCAAATCATCGTAGCAGGAAATACATGTTCTTTTCACAACAATCCTCAATATATTAACCATGTATCATTGCTAGGGAGTTTTCCAACATCCCACATCTGATAAGCATCAACCATGATAAACATATGTGAAAATCAAACCTATCATCATAAAGTAAGAAGTCATCATCATTATGTGAATAAGTAAGCCATGTCTCCAAATAGCCATGTCTTCATGAACCTGCAATAAGACCATTCTCTTGGCCAATTTTTTTCATACAAGAGGATCTTTTATACCAACATCACAACTTAAGTAAGCATCCATGTATCCAACATAATATGTATCTAGGTTCTCATATATTTAAAAAGAAAACATGAGTTCACAGTCATTTGTCAAACTTTTTTGATACTATCAAAAGCAGTGATCCTCAACCATAACTGCACCATATGAACTTTATGCATCTTTGAAGGCATGATGACAACAACATAAAAGAAGTCAGTGACACTTATCATCATCAAATAATGAAGTTGTGTACTCAAGATTTTTTTTTATCCTTGAACTTATGAAGATCACCATGAAAGCAACATTACAATATGCATCATCAAAAGAGCCATCCACAAATATGATCAGAGGCATTAAAACAACTATGTGGCTCATGTAATATAAGTATCATATGTGATTTCATCATAGGCAACCCATGTCCGCATCATAGTATGATGCATCATTTAAACACTTTAGCCATCGATAAGCATCATTACGTACCAAGGACTTCTAAAGCAAACATAATGCCAACAATGCATTATTAGAAGCATAGCATATGCTCCCCCTAAACATGTGCCAATTATTCGTTGTCAGATATGATCATTGCATATGTCAGTAAGAATCATCAAGGCATCATCATCA
Source organism: Pinus taeda (assembly GCA_000404065.3). Lineage (NCBI taxonomy): Eukaryota > Viridiplantae > Streptophyta > Pinopsida > Pinales > Pinaceae > Pinus > Pinus taeda. The sequence continues at coordinate 250,337 of APFE031223152.1, forward strand.
ACTAGTTATACGTCAAGTCATCAACAACTTATGAGGGTCAAAAGCACTTCTAAATAACATCAAAGACTGCAATCATCAATCATCAAGACAAAAAAGACAATCAATCATTGACTGAACCATATCTGACCCTTTTCCTGAGATTGTCCCATTGTATCTTCATTAACGAACATATATGTGATTTTTCAGTTTCGAACTCACGTATATACACAATTATACTTCATAAGATCTGCATATGGAAGGTGGAGTACTGAAATTTCACACTTTCAGCTCCCTCTAAGTTTGTTATGACTGTGCCTAGTCCTAGAATACCATTACCATGATGGTTCTTCATCAAAGACTCCATTTTACTCTTGCCTCTAGTCATGTGATGAGAACATCCACTATCATTTTTGTCTTCGAAAGAGAAGAGATAAAGATCACACCTTATCTAATCTTCCTTTTCTTGATTCTTGGTGGATTCATCTTTTTCAGTTTTTTTGCTGTAAATGTGCTTATTTAATTGCTTACCATATTGCCTACGGTGATCCGTAGACTTGTTCCTGCATTCTTTCACTATATGCCCAAACTTGCTACAAGCATACCATCTTATATGTTTCATATTCATTCTATAGCAATCAATGGCTTTGTGACCAAACATATTGCAAGAAAAACAATATCCCTTAAGGTACCTGGAAGCTGATGATATTTCCGTGAGATGGTTATTAGCTTGAAACATTCTACTTATGCATCTGGCTGCAACCTATCCAAAATTATGAAATATAGAACATTCAACATTATTGATCAGAGGAAAGAATCAATTAGAACTTCCATAGTTAGGAGTAAATGATTTTCTTTGAAGACTTCCTTTCCTTGGTTGTTGAAGGGGTTGACTTCTTATTTCCTTGGTGAGCATTTCAAGTTTTTCATTAGAATTCCTTGCCTTAGTTTGTAAGCTAGATTCACCTTTAACAGTTTCATGAAAATGAAGACCAGATTTGATGGCAGGAGACCTTTGACTGCTAAGAATATTATCCAAAATCTTAGTACTATCTTGAAATCGTAAAATTTTATCCTTTTCTTCTAATTTACCTTTTATGACCTCAACCTGATATTGCTCTTCCTTTTCCAGATACTTCTTCTTCATGATTTCTTCAACTTTTATTCCTTCTTCCACTTGTTGTCTTAATTTGAGAATCTCATTTTCTTGTTCTTCAAATGCTTGAAGTAGTTCTTCATTCCGCTTATTTTCTTTTTTTAAGATCTTCATTTATAGAGGCGACCTCTGCTTCAAGACCTTCACAGTAACTGGTTCTTTCTACAATTTCCTTGGTTGTTGTGTCATTTTCATTCACTTGATTTCTTAATGATGTCACTTCATCCTACAGCCTTTGACATTGATCTTCCTTTTCTTTGTACTGCTTCCTTATTTTGTTTCCTTCCTCCAACTGAGTTTTTAACTTGGTAACTTCTTCTTTGTAGGTACAATCCCTTTTGTCAAATAGATATTGTTGATCTTTAATTTTATCTGTGAGCCTTTTAACTTCTGCCTCTATTAGATTTTTTTCACTTTCACCCATAAGAGAAAATTCAGTTGTTTCACTGTCACATTCATTATCTTCAATATTACATGAACAAAAATATGTATCACTAGAGGACCAAAAATTAGTACCTAATAATTATTTTGTATCTTCAATTTGAGGTGATTCTAAATCTGAATAATTGCTTCCACCTAATAGCTAGTTGTCTCTCCCACTACTATTCCTTTGAGATGTCTTCTTCTTTTGAGGTGATTTCTTCTATTACTTCTTTTCCATTGTTACAATGGATCTCC
>APFE031223152.1:267394-291957 GCA_000404065.3 Pinus taeda
ACGATGCTCCTCGCAGGGAGTTTCTATCCTTTATATATGACTCCTACGTGCAATACCACGGGCCAATACCGTGTATTATTAATACCATCTATTTAATATTACGGCCCATTTGCATCTAGCTGTGGTTCCGTTATTAATTGCGGATTAACCACTTACAATTATTAATATGGGCTTTATTGACTCTTGACTATGACATGGCCCCATTACATAGATAAGGGGGTTAGGGTGGGACCCTAACAGATTTCTAGGGTAAAATATATGCGTTAATGTGTGTGTGCCATTACATATTTCTATATTATTAAGATCTATTTACAACATTAACTATACAAGGTTAAAACCTACATCTGGTATTAGAGCCATTTGGCTTCAAGGGAATGCCTTTATGGCTAAGGGGTCTGGATCAGGCCTATGGTAAGTCCTATTATAGTGGGAGATATGTAAAATAGATTCTTGTGGTGAAAGGAAATGGTGAGAAGTTCAAAGATAGAGATTGAGAAATTCAATGGGTGGAGTTTTGAGCCATGGAAGCTAAAAATGGAAAATATATTGGTGGACAAAGATCAATGGATCAATGTGGTTCTGGGTAATGCACCAATGATGATGTCGACAGAGACTAAACTGAGTTTGTTTGAAAGAAAAAGAGAAAAATACAACTCTGTCTCTTAGATTTAGTATTACTGAAATTCTTAATGAAGGTATTGTAGAGTAAGTTAGGGACTTGTCTAAGTCCCTAGTGAAAGCATTGTTCCAATGGAAAAAAGTTGTATAACTTAAAGATAAATGATGGAGACTTAGGGATAAAGGATAGAAATTCCTTCAATATGATGGTAAGTTAACTATCAACTATTAATAATAATATTTTAGATGAAGATAATTGTATCAATGTTTTTTCTTTGTCAGACTCATGGGACAGTTTGTTTATTTCCACAATGTTGTCATATATGTCACAACCCCCGATTTTTTCAAAAATAAATGGGGACCCTATTTAAATTTTTGATTTTCACTTTCTTATTGTCTTATATAAAGAATTAAAAGTATTATTTTTTTTCATTTTGTTTGAAATTACACATTTTTTATGATTTTAAGAATTTGTTGTGGTATTCACATATTTTCCCATTTGGAACCTTCCCTATCTAGTCAGGTGATACTCGTTTACTTCCCTATATGCTCGGATAGGAGGATTTCCTTTGTGTTGTAGTGATTACAACGACCCTCCAAAATTGTACCTATGGTTCGATTTTGGAGCTTTCCTTCTTATCCACATAAGCTCATATTGCAATGATCCAGGTATTTATGCTTTGAATGAGACTTATCATTTTCATTTTTGCTTGTGCTTGCTTTTTTTCACACTTAGCTTATCATTTTAAGGCACAAGATGATCTCTCAACTTGGTCTCATAGCAGTCCTGGGCTTGCCTCCAAAAATCGCGCAATCCTTGAGGGAAAGTAGCCTTGATGATAGGAATTAAGCAGTCTTGACTGGAAGCCAGCCTTCAACCCAAAAACTACGCAATCTCTCACTAAGCTCAACAACTGTTCAATGCACTGAGCCCAAAAGTTTTCCACTTCCCCATAATTGTGTAGTCTTTCTCGACAGTGTGCATGGAAAGTTTCCACATAAAAGAAAGAAAAATAAAGGGAAATAAATCATGCCTAGGAAATAGGGATCTATTTTTAGTATCCCGAAGGAGACACATTTCTATTTTTAGAATTTTCTGTTGAGTGTCACTTTTTCCTTGATTTTAGGCATACTTGTCATAAAACCTCATTTTCTCAAATATAATTAACTGATGCCTCTAGAGCTCATTTGCGCATTAAATCTTGAAACTGTAGCATTCTCGAAGAGATCAAGGAACCTTTGGTGGGGTCATCATCACTTTTCTAGGTGAGTTTTTTTTTTTTTTTATCGTCTTTTGTCGCTTTTTCTGTCACTTTTGTCGATTCTCTTACGTGTGTGTTTTTTTGCTTATTTCTCTTCATGGTTGTTGGAGTTTCAACTTGTTTTAGCTTGTAGAAGTGTTTTTTCAAGTTATCGCTTGCCTTTCACAAGTGTCACATCGTTTTTCCTGTTTTTGCACTTATGGTCTCCATTGCAACGACTCTCCTCATATACTTGATTTTCCTTCTGCTTGATCAGTTTCTGCACTTGATCCACTTTGATTGATTCACACTTAGTCAATTTTTCACTGAAGCTCACATCATCATTCACTTCTGCTCATTTTTCACACTTCCATTGGGCATATTTATACTTCCGTTGGCCATATTTTTCCTTGCCCAGTTGGGCATAGCGGAATCCTAAGGATCTAGCCACAAGCTTGGCCTCTAGAACTACATAGTGTGCACTATAGGTTGGCTTCAACTGTGCATTGTGTAGTTCTAGGGGTCATCCTGTCACCTTCGCCACTGAGACTGCACAATGCGTAGTCTCCTCCATTCTCTTCCCAGGCTAGGACTGCACATTTCATAGTCTTAAGACACAAGCTTCATCCCTGGCTGTTGGGATTGCGCAGTGCACAAATCCCACAGGAAGTCAACCCCTCTTGCCAATGAAAATTGTGTAGTCTTTCCCATCAGATGCCCAGTTTTCTACTTGATCATGCCTTGAAAGTCAATTTGCTGAAGCTAATGTTTGCTTACCATAAGTGTCCTTTTTGTCCCATAGGTACCACACTTGTGAAACACTTCTCTCCAATAGTCATTATTACGATGGAACCAAAGAGATATGCTTCAAGGGAGACCACTGAAAGCACTACTGGGGAAGTAGTTGAGCAAGCACCAGTTAACTTGCAATTATATGCAGACACTCAATTGTTTATAGAAAATGAGTCAACACTAACATGGAAACAACTCTAATAGCATTAGTAGAAGGCAACAACTTGGTAAAAGATAAGGGAAAGAGAAAGGTTGCAAATAGTACAGAGGGGAAAAGAAACTGCAAGATGAAAGTAGATCCAATATTCATGTAGGAATCTTTGGTAGCAGAGGATATAGAGAGTATAACAGAGGAAGAGAGAAAAGAATAGCTTGCAGGAAGTAGAACTGAGGGTGCAGAAAGTAGAACAAGAACTGAGGGAAGAATGGGAACAAACGAGGAAAGAACCAGAGGAGAAGCATAAGTAGGAAGAAGAAGAAAGGCAAGGCACAATGTTAGGAGAAACAATGTCGATTCAAGTTGAATAACAAGGAAATAACCAACTAGAAACAGAGGGGGAGAGTGAACAAATTCTATATTAGGAGCTTCCTTAGTAGATTGAAGACTTGATTAAAGTTGTAGACATGGAGTTGGAACTAGAACCATAGGATGGAGATGTTGATCTAATGCCCAATGCACCACAAGTCATTGTTCAGTCTCCGGCCACAAAGTTAGCCTCTAGTGAGGAAGGGGTCATATTTCCTCTTGATGATGATCCGATAATGGATATGTACAATTTTTCATATAATGAACTTGAGAAGAGTATTATACAAGCGCAAAGAGAGAATTTTCCGAATGTTCATGCATTACTTTCATTCATTAGAGAAAGGATGATAGTGGTGTACACCAACAGGGATCCAAATGCTAGTGTTGAAGCCAACTTGGCCTTCGCGGGTGCCATGAGATCAAACACTCAATATTTGACGGTTGAGAGTAATAAATTGATACAAAATATATAGGTTGCCTGATAAGAGATAGAATATCCCTATGTAGCAGTGCAAAATGTAGCTCCTGCACAGTTCTACTTGGCAGAATGAGAGTAATGATACTTGGTTATGTATCAACACTTGAAGAGACTATGTAGGACCTCTATGAGGAGCTCATAACCATACATAAGGAAGTTGTCCACTTGCATAACTTGCAACAGAAAAGCAAGTAATTTTTCAAGACTCTTAGGAATGTGCAAACTACCATCAAGGGGCACCACTTACTTTGGTAAAGAAGATAAAGCCACAGGTAAAGTTGGAGAAAGCAAGAGTTTGAATTTTGATTCAGAACAACAAGAAACTTGCCTCATTCATTGGAAACATTAAGGACTCATATGTATGATTGTACAACGATTTGGACTTCATGGTGAGAACCCACAAAATCCCATTAGTCATCTCACTCACCAAAGATAAATGCAAACACCAAGTTAGGCAGGAGATTGAAGAGTACTTGGAGCAAATGAGACAGGTTGATGCCATGGAGGATTTAGAGCTGAACAAACAAAACATGTATAACTACAACAATGGCCCTTTCCAAACTAGAACCGTGTTGCTCTTGCTCAAGAAAGAAGTTAAGATTGGTTCAAAATCATTGTACCCAAATTCTATAGAGGCTAGAGTACTCTTCTAGCCTGACACCATCATGAAATTTGGGGATATCATTGCACAGTACCAAGCTTGGCATCAATACATGACCGACAAGCATCATGTGGAAGTTGTCGAGCTAGAGTGTTCCCAAACTTAAGCGTTATAGTGTCTTGTCTTGTTAGGCTTTCAAGTTGTCTCTACCTTGTCTTTTCCTATATGGGTATGAGTGTAAAATGTAATATTATTTGTAATTATCGTTTAAGTGAAATTCCAAGTGCCAATATTGGAATATGAAGAGTCGTCACGTAATTTAATGTGTCATTTTGTAAAGAAGTTGAAGAGTCATGAGGGTAGTCTAAAGGTCACAAGGGGGAGTTGAAGAGTCACCCCCTCTTGTTATAAATAGAGCCTCATAACTCAAGTTAAGGGATTTTGGGACCTAGGATTTTGGCTAGGCTTAGGCTTAGAAGGCGATTGGGAGTATTGTGAAGAGCCTTGGCTTCTCCAGAGTGTAGAGCAAGTATACTTCTTTGGAGGAGCAATTTTTCTTGATTGTAATGTTCCACTACTAGGGCTAGTGGTCATCAATGGTATATGTATGAATGGAACTTTCACTTATAATAAATAGAGCCAACAAAATTTCATGCATATGTTGTGAATATAGTAGGACTATTCCTGTTGTATTTGTAATGTATTTTATTTAACTTACACTTATGCTTATGAATTATTTCATTTTCACTTGTAGGAATCTTGTTGGATGCATGTTGTTGTATTAACTGATCACTTTAACTTGTGGACTATTACACATCTTAGCTTGTGATGTAATTATCCTCGTGTGTTCCTTTCAAACTACTTTCTATTATAGGCTTCCAAGGGAGGCACTTCCTTTTTTCTCTTCATGTGTTGGAACCTTCATGCATCGCAATTGACTCTCCGCAGGGTCATGTTGAAGGCACTAAATTCTCTGTCTACACATTATAAGGGAGGCCATCGAGTTGGGAACTTAGAGTAGCTCCTTTTCCATTGATATGGTGGTTCCAACTGGTTAAACTAGGTCTAGTTACCTTCTCTCTATCTCCACTGGCTTAAAGTATGCCCTTCTCTTAGTAATAGAGAAGAGAATTCAGATCAACTCTTCTTGTTGACCAGGCAATAAAGTGATCCTTAAGATGACGTGGGGCTCATCCAAGCCACAACTAAAGTTTGCCTCTTTGATAAGAGGACTTCTAGAAACGAAAAATTAAATCTAAATGCGGCTTAATCCTAGAATGCAAGAAAAAGGAAAAAGATCCTAAGCCTATCTCTATTAAGAAGATGTAGATCTAACCGAACCGAGAGAGAAAAGTATTTAAATGATTGAGATTTAAATATGTCTGGCTTATAATGAATATCAAGCTAACAAAATAGTTCAATTAACTAATATTATAAATACCGAAACACATTTTGTTCAGAGATCTATTAACAAGAATAATTAATCAACAACATTTAGGAAGTAGTTCACAAAATGATGATGATTATTAAATCGGCAACTCAAATGATTAAACAATAATGTAAGAAAATAGTTCACAAAATATTAATGTTTGTTAAATCATAATTAAAAGATTGATTTTTGAGTAAATAGTTACTTAGAAGTCGGAGTTCAACTCATAAGAGTAGAGATAAACAATAACAGATTACTGAGGCAAATTACTCTCATTGACAGTAGTGCACAAATATGAATAAAATGACATATTTCTACCATTATAAAATGAAATAAGTATAAAAACAATAGTATTTTAAATACCAATTTATTGACAATTTTTCTCTGGCTCTGATCTTCAACAGTCCTTTACAATGTTTGAACTTCTACTGTTAAAACAAGAGTTGCAATAGTGCAAACTTTGCTCTCCATACATAGTTCAGCATGCAAAAGAAAGTCCTCAATTATCCCCCTAGATCTGAGATTTACTCTCCTCTCACCTAAAACTCTAACGTTGGGTTGTGTTATATTCATGACTAGCCCCAGTAGTCAAACTGGGGGTTTAGAGTGGGGCTGGAGCCCCCCTTCGTTGTGCCAATGCGCAGCGGGGGCGGTAACCTTGATCTAGATTTAAACAGGAATGCAACAAAATAAAGAGAACCATATACAAAAAGATGCAGTGGAAATAATACTTCATTTCATTAATGGAAATACTGAAATATGCTTACAAACAGAAATCGAAATAAAACAACTATGGCGATGGTAGCTTATCTCTGAGAAGAGATGTGGCAGCTACATGCCTCTGAACTGTGTTAAAATGAGGCTCGAAGGCCTATTTATTGTTGAGAAACAATGGAAAACCCTTCACATCCCAAAACCTAACCTTAGAAGATGAAACTCCAAATTGTGGGCCCCGTTTGGGTAAATTGGTACATCAATCTACCGGGGTCGTAACTTTGGCATACGATCTCCGTTTGATGCGTACGATAGCTCGTTAGAAAGATCTATTCGAGCACTACCACTTTGGGAAGGCAACATTAGTCGATGGACCCATGTTGCCCCAGATTTCCCAAAAAATGTTGTTTAGGGCCTTAAAATGGCTCCGGAAGTTCAAGACCCGAAAAACTGCTAAAAATAGTAAACTGTGCTACAATTTAGGAAACTGAAAAACCTTAAAGAGACAATTGCAAGGGTCCAAATGGGATAGGTGGGTGGCCACCAACATCCACCTGGATCAAAACCCCCCTGTACGGGGGGTTTAGGGGGGCGGTAGCCCCCCTCTACAGGGTGTAGGGCAGTGCCCCAAGATTTTTTTTTTTGGGACCCTATATTAGGTGGGTGAACCTACCTATGGTTTTGTGCATGGTTTTCGCACATGGTTTTGTGCGTGATGGTTTTTGGTCCATGGTATTTTGTAGATCCAATCCAGGGAACTACGATTATGTTTTAATCCAGGGTTAATGGATTGGGGTTTATGGATGTTTCAACATGTATATATATGTATTGTAACATTGAAAGGAACATAATGAAAAATCAATCTGGTAGTCCTGGTTTTGGGATCCACGAGAAAATCTCTGTGTGTATTTGTTTTATGTGTTATTCTCTTGCCATTGTTTATTTTCTGTTTTTAGAATTTGTATGAAGGTAATTTTTGTATGGGGTTAAAACCTACATCTAAATCCCCATTATAATAGTGCTTTTAAGAATTCCATAATTGTAGGGAAGAGAAGCCCCCGAGTTCCATATTCTACAAACCACTATTTAAAATTTACAAAAATGAATTCCAAATAGGAGAGTTGTTTGAAGAGTAATTCTGCTCCAACAATATTCATTGGTCCAGTTTCTTAATCTTTTATTGCTAGAGAAATTCCATTGATTGAAACTGTTAGCTTCCTATACCAACAGGTTTCATTTTTCATGATTGACAGTGGAAGTTCCAAAAATGTTCATCCTTTTCATGCTGCAAAAGTTCCATTTTTGAAGAATTTCATAGTTAAGGGAGGGCCAAACAGCTTAATCTTGGCCTCCCTAGGTTTAAATTGCTTGTTTTAGAAAATAGAGAAAGAAAATATGTCCAAACAGTTTAAGCTTGGCAGATTACTAGCTAGGTAGAGAATGAAGGTGCCTAACTGTCTAATCTGGGCCCTTGGAAGCAATAAGGGTAGTTTTTAGATAGGAGGGCAGTTAAAAAAAAGAAAAAAGCAATCAGGGTTTGCAAGTCTAAGTGCACCCGTTCGGAAGTAACAAAAAATGCTAGGTGTATTAGGCTGGGTAGGTAGCCTGGGGTTGCAGAAGGAAGATCATCTTCAGTTTTGACCTAAACAAAGAAAGATCATCTCATTAGAAGCAGGAGTACCAAGGAAGTGTTTGATGGCAAGTTTTGGAAGCATGTTTAACTCCCCTTCACTCCCCCAAAAAAAAATCTCTAACTAACATTCCCTTAAAGGACCTTGGGACTTCCCCACAAGTCCTGATTTCAGCTCATTTGCGTGTAATACCAAGTCAAGTTTTGACTTTCCTCAATGAAAAGAAGCCACATTTCTTGTGTAAAATCATTTTCTCCATATCCTATTCAAATCACATATCTAAGTTCCAGATCTTGAACTTGGCATCATTTCCCTTACATTTCCATTTCACCAAGTCATGTTAACTCCTAATTCTACTATATAGCTCCCTAACTACTTTCCCATCCCTATTTACTATTAAAACTATATAAAATCCCAAAAAAATAATAATATCCCTACCCCTTGGCACTATAGCCATATTTCCTAAGTCGGGGAAATAATAGTCCATCTGGGGCTACTATTAACCCTTCCATGTTCCAATATGGAGTTAGTTTGACCTCTGGTTAGACTAATAGCCATTTCCTTTTAATCCTAACCCCATAAAACCCATTTTCCGCCCTTATCCTAAAGTGATGTATCTAAAGCATTTAACCCCCCTGGCACATAAACCATAAACCCACATTTCTAATGTTTACCCCCCGCCGCATGATTAAACAAATATTAAACAGCACACGGGCCTCGTCCCTAACCCTCTGCCGCCTTACCTGTCCCGTCGACCGTTAGATATGGCGCACCCCAGATCTACGGTGGGCGGGTCTTTTCCTGCCCCGATTTTCCAAGGGTTAACGTCCGGGAGATGGGCGGTTTTCCTGTCGTACTCCCGCCACGCGTTGCCCTCCCGGCTGTGGTGGAGCCCCCCCCTCTGAAACCGCTTCTGCGCAAAAGTGGTGCGATACAAACTATAAACTGCCTCCCCCTTATGATGTCGGCTCCACGTCTCCCCATGACGTCACCTCCGTTCCGCCATTGCTCTGCCACGTTACTGCCACCTCATCCCTTTTCCGCCCGTGCCCTACCACCGTGTCATTGCCACGTCACTGCCCCGTTAGATGCCACGTCACCCATTTGTACCCGGGACCTGCCGATGACGTCATGCTGACGTCATCCCTTAAAAGCGCCAAAAAGCGCCTAAATGTCATTTTTTGCATAAAAAACGCGCAAACTACCGTTTGTTTTCATTTCTGTTTGTCCATTTGTAAAGATCTCATTCACTCTTGTGAGCGTTTTTCATTCCCAAAGCTCGGATTCAACCAACCAAGCTGGCGCAACTTGCAATTCGACTCCATAAGCTTGTCATTCTACCAGCTTGTCCACCCTTGGCGTCGTTGCAACCAGGTATTTTCCGAATTGTATCTCTTCGGCCCTGTTATTCCCATTTTTCTCCATTTTACATGCTGCAAACCTGCAAAATTCCTCAATTAGCAACTCTGCTGCACCTAAGACTTCACTAAAATCCACTAGTAAGCCTTCACTCCAAAAGCAACCCTGTAAACCCGCGCCCGTTTACAATTTCATCGTCGAAACTCCGTTTAGAGCTCGACCTCCAGGAAAAATCTTGCAGCAGCTCACCATTGCCTAATTTCACCTCATTCCACTGTATAAATCAGTCCATTGAAGTCATAATAACTCCTTCCCCCTCTGCATTTTTCTTCACGGTCTTTAAATCCAAAGAATTCACTGAGATAAGGGAAGTTGGCCTAAAAACTCTATAAAAATTGCCTTTTTTTATCATAGTGCCAAGCAGTCAAGCTATTAGTACATTTGAGTTCAGTCCCAGGTTCCTCTGCTAATCATCACAACCAAGTTTGTCAGTCGGCTGTTACCTTGATCTTCCCTCCAAGCTCAAACATTGAAAGGTGCCATAATGGCCACTCCCTCAGCTCTAGACATCACTCCCAAGAATTCACCAAACAAAGAGCTTGAGGCAATGGCCCTGGCTGACAATGATTATCTCATTCAAGATCTAGTTGGGGACAGGAATAATTTGCATACCTATTGCCAGCTAAGAAACAACTTCCTTAATAGCTCTGACACGTATGGAATATGGGAGTCCAATTTGCCACATTATTTCCTCCCAGAGATTATTCATATGTGTGCTGCAAATTATGAACCGAAACAAAGGGCTGTCAAGTCTCCATCTGGGAGCATGCTTTTCTATATCACTCCTGACTCCATCAACTAGATGTTAAATTTCAAACAAACGCAGCTGTTATATCCTTTCTACATGAAGCACTTGCTGGAAGATGCCTCCTCTTTCCTTGTTCCCAAGATTGAAAGAAATGCTAAGACATTTATGAAGGCGGATTACTAACCTAAGGAGCCACCTCCATTCCTATATGACCATTTCAATGAGGTTGGAAAGCTACCAGTAGACATGATATCCTATGTGTTAGGCTTCAAATCAAGTGAACATGTGGATGAGACAGTGCTGGTTCTGTTGTCTTCCTTCAACCAAGGGTAGCCTCCTTCTATCAAGTATAACTATGCCAAGTTCATAGCAAACAAAATTCATGACCAGCTCACAAAGCTAAATAGGGAGGGAGTCTTCAAATATTCCTCAGACATCTACCATTTGTTCATGTATTATCAGTCTGAAAGCTTCCAGTGTTCCATCAAGAAATTAGATTCAAAATGAGAAATAAGATCTGTTGTCCTCTAGTCATCATTATTCCATCAGGTCCAGCATTCTCCATACTCTTACTGTGAGTTCATTGACCAATTTGTCTACCTAGTTTCCTGCCTCTTAATGAAAGCTCCTCCTCCTAGAATATCTTATGAGATGCAGAAGATATTGCAGCTATCTAAGAGCTACAAGTTAGGTGATTGGTATCTCTACCAGGATCACACTGTCATCAGAATCTATGGCTGTGAGCTCTGTCCTTACAGGCTCCCTAGATATGTGCCAATGAGGTTGTTTTCCTTGGAATACTACAGACAGCTAATCAATTCAGATCTTACTCATTTTCACAGCACCAAGAAGAAGGCTCGCCTGAAATTTAAAGACCGCATAGGCCCCTTTATCATGAACAAGAAGGAAGGTTGGCAAGATGCTGACCTAATACTGAAGGATCAACTTAAGTTGAAGAGAAGTTTTTGGTGGGTCCCTTATGACCCACTTGGCTTTATTAGTGCCTGAAGGGTCAAATATAGATTGACACCCTATACACACTGCAAAATCCCACACATTGAACAATATGCTAATCAAGATGCATGGGCACAAGGCACATTAGTTGAAGAATTTACTTAGGAGGAAATTATGGAGAAAAATGTTAAAGACCTTGAAAAAACTCTTGACTTAGATTCTTGTGAGCAGGTAACATTCAAGTTGCCACAGCAAATTGGAGAGGGCACATCAGCTGCTACAACTGCACAACCCAGACAAGCACCATCTTCATCAACAATAGGTACAACAAGAGGCAAAGAGCCAATGGACACAGAATAGGTGACTACAGAGCTGCCTGCTACTTCAATGGAGCAGTCCCAAGAACAGGCTCCTCCACAGCAAACAGAGGCATCCCAAACGCCAGTTTTACAAACTCCTGCCCATGAGGAAAGAGGCAGAAAACGTGACAGAGAAGATTCCACACCTGCCAGTGGATCTGCACAGTAGCCTGAATCTAAGAGGAAAAGAGTTGATTCCCCATCTGAGGAGGAAATCAGTGAAGAGATCCTTGAAAGCCCAAGGAGAGACAAAGAGGGAAGTCGACAGACACCTACCAGCTCTTTCCAACAAGAGCTAGACAGACAACATACCATGGAGGTGTCTTCCTCCACACAACAAAGCAAGAGACCAGTTAGTGTCAAAGCCAACTTCAAAGAGATCAAAGCTCAAAATGAGCTACTAAGAATACAACTATATGACCATTTCCTAAAAGCAACACCTGCCAAACAGGAAAGATTGATGGCAGCATATGATATCAAGGAAGAGAAAATGATTCTCAGCCATTTCAAGCCCAAAGTTCAGCAGCCTCAGACAGCTGCAGACTATGTCAGGACAAATTTACAGGTCATGGCCAAAGACATCCACCCCATGGACCAAATTGAGCTACATAAGAAAACTGGTGATATGGTCTATGCTACTCTAGCAGACAAGGCCACACTGGCTCATGAGTTAAAAGAATCATTAAAGAACACTAACATTCAGTTAGATTTGGAAAGAATGTCCTCCATAGCTAAAGACAACAGAATTAAAACATTGGAGGACATTATTGTTGACCTAGGACATGATCCTAAGGATCCTAAGGGTGTGAGGGCCCTTATGAAGAAGAAAGATGATGATATTGCTGCATTGAGAAAGCGATTGAGGTTGCCTCCTACTGAACACCCTCAAATTGCAGAATTTGTGCAAGCGAAAGAAACTGAAGATACCTTATATTTGCTGATGCAAATGAATCAAAGAGAAATCCAGATGGAGGGAGAATTAGAAAGAGCAACCCAGAGTAAGCAGGGAGAAGCAACCTCCCAGCCACCTCCAGCAGTTCCAGCTAATGTTCCTGTTCCTCCTACACAGCCAACAGCAATCCCAGAAGCCACATCAGCAACAACAACAGTAGAAATATAACAGCATCTGAAACAAGCATGAGCATGGAAGGAATGATGAAAGCTGTCAAGGAGCTTGAGCTTCAGGCTACAGAGATAAAAGAGGCCAAAGAGAAACTGGCAAATCTTGAAGGAAAGTATGACAAATCTAAAATGGAAGTAGATGAAAAGACAAGGGAAATTAAGGCCTTGAATGACAAAATTAAAGCCTTGGAGGAAGAGCTAGCTTTAGACAACACCTTGATGGAAATAAAAACGATTTTGTGGGCCAAGATAAATCAGTCAATCACTGGCCAATGGAGGTCAATTCAGGCCATGTATGAACAAGTGGAACTAATTGGCAAAGCTCAGTTTGAAACTCAGAGAGCCAAAACAGCATTGGGAAACATGCCTGAGCAGGCCAACAAAATGATTAACTTCTTAAATCATCAAACCAGGGAAGAAATGGCAGCATTACAGATTATGAATAGAACAGATGCCATACTAACAGCAAGAAAGTGCTGACTTTAAGAAGTCTTATTCAAACTCTAGAAGCAAGATGTTGGGAAATCGAAAAGGATGTAGAGAATTTTGAAATAAAGCTTGCACCACTGCAGACTAGAGGATTTCCCAGCTTACTAACCAACTTTGGAAGGTTATTGACACGTGACCAATATGCAACTAGGCTCAATAATTATTTCACAAATCAGCTTACTGCTTCATCAAGTTCTTCAGCACAAGCAGGACCTCCTACAGGACAGACTCTCTATCATAAGCTGGAAAACTTATTTTACATGGAACATGAAGTCAACCACCTGTTTGAGATGCCTCCTAATTATTACAAGTATACAGAAGCGGATGAGGCACTCATCAAGATACAAAGGCATCAGCTTCCTCCTGAAGATTGGTGGCAAGCCATACTGGCCATTTTACCTAGGTGATATCAGTCTTTGGTCCCTTTTTCAATTTTCAAATGCCATGTCAGCTACAGGTCAAAAGTAAGCACTGGATAGAGAACATGAAGGAACAGGTGGAGTAGGTCAAATCAATGACAAGGCAAAGGGCCAAAACAGCAAGCCCAAAAAGCGCAGATTTTGAAAACATAGCCTCAGCCGACTCAAATGGACTCAAAAGTCAACATTTTCTGACAGAAAAGAATAGCTCTTACATTTGTATTTACTTCAACATTTACTTCTTCACCAGCCACTCCTTAGGAGTTGGTGAAAGAATTTAAGCTAATAACTCATCCACTAGATATTTTGTATCTCCTTTTTGTATATATATCCCCTCATAGAATGTATTTGGGGTTGGTTGATTAATTCATCTCATAAGAGACTCGCACTGTATATCTGAGAATTTCTTTAATCAAAGACTGCTGAAAAGATTGGAGGACTGACTGTCTACTGTGTTCAAATGGTTGAAGAGTGAGTGTGGAATTCTTGTGCTACTATATGGAACAATAAGTGTTTCTTCATTCTATTTCATTTTATATATATGTTTAACCGTTATCGTATCATTGTCTAAATAACAGGAAGAATGGATAGCCTAGACTTTGCTTAACTACACTCTATGCTCAATTTCTGTTGTTTCTATATGTTTTCCTCTGAATTAGCTATGAATGTGAATTCCCTTTGACTCATATTTCCCCTAATTCACACATGTATGACAGTTGTCTAGGAATTCTTTTCTGCTCCTAGATAGAGCTCATTCACCTTCCCTCTGTTAAGTTGAAGGAGAGATTATTAATTGCTTCTCATTCCTTAGCCCTCATTCCGTTCTTATTTAGCTTGAATGTTGTTTCATGTATAACTATCCTGCTTTATAGTCCCCTTGTGACCAAGAAAATACACCAGCAACCTTACTTCATGACTCCATGCCCAATGGTTTGAAACTCTTACACTATGCATGCCTCCCTGCTTGAAGACCATTAATCATCCCTCCAAAACTTAAACAAAACACAAAGAACTCCATAACTAGCATAAAATCCTTAAAACAAAGCTAAATCCGAAAGAGAGAGCCCTCTCTGGTTGCAGTTAGGCTAGGACCTGCAGTCCAAAGATTGGTTTGTGGTTACCTCAGCCGTATTCCCTTAGGAGTCAAAGGGAACAACCTGAGTGTTAACATAAATATTCTTTTCCTTATTTCTTAAACTATTTTCCTACCAAAACCAATTAAAATTCAATTAAAATAAAAATTAAAATCAAAATGCTAAATCTGGAAGACAAAATATCTCTAATCAAAATTTAATAAATAAATAATAAAATGAAATCTAAGCTTTTCATTGATCCCTGTAAATATCTAATTGGTCATGGAGAACATAGTCAAATGAATTTTTATTCAACAGAGGTTATGAGCAAATGAAAATGCAGAACATTAAACTCAAAACATTAATTTTGTTTAGAAATTCGAAGCTTGATCTTTTGCTAAATTTTAGACTCATTCAATGAACAAATTTGGTTATGGAACCACTTCAGAAATATTCTTCATGTTTTAACTATCCAACGAGTTGTCTTGTGCTTCATTTGGACAAGTAAAATTCAACTTATGAGCTTCCACAGTTGGAGTATCAAGATTGTCAGAATTATGGAAAATTTGCTTCCTAGGCCAAAAATATGATTTTTTTAATTAAAATCTAATCCTAAATTAGATTAACAATTATTAGTTAATTCATAGTAATTTAATTATAAATATAAAATTAAACTAAAGTAATTATAAACTAATTATATATAATTAAAATAAATTTTAATTTAAAAATATATTAATAAAAATCATACTACCAAAACTCAAAACCAAACAAACAAATTAATACATAACCTTTAAATAATACGAAATAGGAGGAGTAGTTAATGAAGGAGGAGGATGACGTAGGGATGACAAAGATCGGGAGTCATAAGGTGAGAAAATTTTATATTAAAAAAATAGTCACCATATAAAATCGTTATATCAGAGGTCAGAGGCTAATACATATCGGAAGTTTATTTTCAATGTGCGCAAAACCAAAACATTGATATTATGATATCGGGATATCAAAAGTTTTAAATTTCAGAAGAATTAAATCAGAACTTTTAAATTTCTGAAGAATTATATTAGGACATTTAAATATCAAAAGATTTGTATCGAGAGTCTATTTTTTTAATAGGAAGGGAGGAGGTGAGGTGAAGTGGGGGTCCAAGGAAAATTTTAAGAACCCCCCAAAATTATAAGTATAATAAATGGGGCGAATCCTCCACATGTAATAGGAAAATGGAAGGCGATTTTTTAATCAAAAATATAATGATGTATATATAATTTTTTTGGCGCAATCTCTCACCAGGAATGACGAATATTTACTCATTAATAAAATCTTTGTAAGATTCTGGTATTACCATGGGTATCAAAAACCTGGAGCTTGAAAATTACTATTAGTAGTTTATAAAAGTTAATAAAATTAATAGTTGATTTTTATTTTATTTTTTTATTTTAACCAAGCTAAAATGTTTAACATACATTAAATTACAACATCCACCAAGCCCCGAGAGGGGTCAAATATTTTTTCACTCTATGCTAGTTTGCATATCAAGATAGTTGATACCTCTTGGGGGTTAGTAGATCCAGAGTAAAGATGGATCTATGCTGGTTTAATTCCCCATTTAAATAGGCTACATTCCAGGTGAATACCATGGTTCAATACCATGTGCAATTTTGGTGAATACCATGGGTCAATACCATGTGCCATTTTTATTTTTATTAATACTAATAGGGTTAATAATGTTTTTTTGCATAGTATTAATAACAATCTAGTCCATGGTATTTGTCCCATAGTATTTTGCCCATAGTTTTCACCTAAATATAACACATTTTTTGAGTGTTCATAAATATAAGGTGACTTATGGAGTAAATATAAAAAAAAAATGTTTTATTTGTTTACCATACCTCTCGTTTATTTATATTTTTATTAATTTACCATACCCCTTTTAAAAATATGGTATTTGGCCCATAGGATTCACTTAAATAAAACCTCTTTCTTTAGCCTTCATAAATAGAATGAGGGTTATGGACTAAATATAAAAAGAGGTTTTATTTATTTACCATATGTCTAGTTTATTTATATTTTTATTTATTTACCATACCTTTTGAGTAAGTATAAAAAAACGTTTTATTTATTTACCATACCTCCACTTTACTTATATTTTTATTTACCCTTGCATGTATATAAGGTGACTTATGGAGTAAATATAAAAATTGTTTTATTTATTTACCATACTTCTCATTTATCTATATTTTTATTAATTTACCATACCTCTTTTATAAATATGGTATTTGGCCCATAGGATTCACTTAAGTAAAACCTATTCTTAAAAATGGGCGAATGGATTCACTTAAATAAAACCTATTCTTGAACATGGACGAATGGAAGGTTGTAACTCCTAATTTCAAGGGCTAAATTTACCTTTCTTACCCTCTCCCATAAAATAAGGTGGGCTATTTAAGGTGATTTGTAAAAATGTACTATGATACAAAATATTCGCCCACTAAAAATTTAAAACCCCTTAATTTCGCCAAAGGGCGAACATTCGCCCCTAAAATTTTCTATGGTGGGGTCCACTTGGAGTGGAATTAAAAATTCTACATAATGAACTACAACCACTTTGCAATTTTGAGATTTCAGATCTCGTAATTTCTTTTAAAATTAGGAATTGGAATAAATTACGATCCTGAGAACACATTTTTTAACTGTTCTACAATTTGGCTGAGTGATTTTGTAGAAAAATAAAAAATAAAGAAATTAGTAAAAAATAACTAGGGACTAATATTTACAATGAATTACTAATTTAATTACAAAATTAAAATAATGTACATTTTATACATTTTTTTTAAACTAGGGCGATAAAAATTATTGAACTTCAGATGAACACCATTTGTAAACCGTGTAACCAAATGAGACGAAACAAGTATCAATGGAAACCTAGCGAAGAGTCGAACCTAATGAAGCAATCAAAATAGACACTTAACCAGAAGAAAATATCAAAAAGGTGATTTATCCAAAAATTAATGGAAAGGGTCTTCATTATTTGAAATAAATAAGTAAAAGATGGGGGAGGGGCAGGGGTGTTCAGTTTTCCCTACAATATTGGCAACACACTATGAAGAACCAATTATCTCTGGTTAAAAATAATGAACTTTAATTTACCTAAAGGTTAAAAATGATGTAGTCTGTTGAACCATTAAACGGTAAGCATTTCCATGGGCCCCACATAAATATATTAAGCAATATAAGTTTGAAAATACAAGTACTCAAAACAAATTTGAGCAAAAATCATGAATCCAAAATTTGGGAAACAATTATTTTAATATTACCTTGTATGAGAAATAGAAGAAGGTATAGATAGGAGGTTTTTTATAAAGCATATATCTATTGTTATGAATGGTCTCTGACATTGCTTTGCTGCTAGTGAGCCTGGACAATACCTCGATAAAGTTTTCTTTTTTGCTATACAAGCCTAACCCCGCTGCCAGCGAGTTTCCATAGCTCTGACAGGTTTACTTGTATTTCCCATGCTTCCTCTTTTAATCACCCTTTTGATAAGCACATTTGCAAGTTTTAGTTTATGATGGATATAATACTTTCATAATGTTGACTCCAAATTTTTTTCCCGCGACTATCAATCCGAGGATTTTATGAAGTGGATGGGTGGGAGGGATCCATTAAGTTAAACTTAGGTCAATTTTTTCCTTGAAAAAGGTAAACCCTATCACTTAGAAAGGATGTGTGTTCCTCCATGAAAAACAATTCTAAAGAAAGAGGGCTTTATGGTTCCATAAAGATATTTCTTTAATGATAAATAAAATTCACTAAAATAGGAAGAGTAAAGATTTCCCATGTATGTCAACCATTGTTGGGTGAGGAAATGGCCTTCCACATAAATCATGATGGAATCACCACAATAAACCATAACCAAAAGAAAAAGGAAAATAACTCCAAAAAGAAATCAACCAACTTCAAAAATGTAGAAATGACGAAAGTAAAAGCTGAAAGAAAAATCTTAAAGACAAATATAAAAGATAAACCCCAATAAGTCTTCGTATTCAAATGTCTCAACAAAAGAAGTAAAGAAGATAATCATGTGAACGTTTATCTTTTGTTGAGAATATAGTAAATTTTGTCCAGAGGATTTATAAGCGATTATGATTTTGAAATTAAAGGGTGAATAACAATGATGATAGATAATACATGAAATGAGAAGTCTCTGTCTACTTCAAATTTTCTTGTTTCAAAGCAAAACCTACATAAAAGTGTCTCAACTATTTTCTAATAAAACAAATGCTTTAAGAAATAGATCAAAGGTTCTGAAACTCCCCAGTTTAGTTGATTCAATGAGGATTATTACCACTTCTCCAAAAAACTTGAATGAAAACTAGACAAAGAAGAATGAGTTCCAAATTTGATCTGGTAGAGGCATGAAAAGTTTATCAAGAGTTACAAAACAGAGTTGTATATTAACAAAAACTAAAAACAAAAATGAAACAAAAAATAAAGAAATCAAAATGAATGAAAGTGGGCGTATGAAACTTTACCATTGGAGAATTTCATTTAATATTACCTAAAAGATATCATCTTCTCTAATAAGTTGAATTGACTGAAATCTTATTGACCCAAAATCATCATTTATTAAATCTAAACTAAAGCAAGAAATGAACTAACAAAAAATAATTTTTCAGGTCCAAGGAATCTGAAGTAAATCAAATTCATTAGAAATGAGAATGAAGATATGCTTCTTTATGAATTGCAGTGATGATTGTTCTCTTAGTATTTTCCATTCTAAATTTATATCAACCCCAAAATATTGAAATCGATTCTGTTATCACCAAAATAAGACCTTGATAGGTTGCTCATCAAGTCAATCTCAGTGTAACTATTTCAAATCTTTTGGCTGAGGCTTAGCCTCCTTAGCCTGAGAGGGTCCTCTCAAGGGTTAATGATATTGATTAAAGATATAGATAAATGGCGAAATCTATGGTTTGTGATTTTATATGTTTATAAGTTGAAAGATGGAGACTTGCTACCATTGGGATATGGAGTCAGTGACAGAGATAAAGATAAAAAATAGATTTTCTTATAAAACTGAGGCTTGTATATACTTCACTGAAAGAGTAACACATTCAGGAAAGTCTCAATAACTTGAAGTTCATAGAAGTCAGAGAATGTGGGCATGAATTCTAAGTAATGATACATCAAGGTATTCAAAAGGAAAGTATTAAAAGTGATTCATCAAAGTTTAATACTTAAAGGAAGTCAGAGCATGAATAACCATGAATTCTGAGTAATAGGTATTAAAACATTGAAGAAAAACATCCAAAGATACGACCCATGAACTCAATTCACCATAGTTTAACACTTAAAGGAAGTTAGAGCATGTTCCTCCATGAATTCTGAGTAATAAGCGTTAATACTATGGAAGTAAAACATATCAAAGATAAAAGATAAAGCTCACTGAAGCACACTAAGAATCTCAGCTTTAGAAAAGTTAAACTACCTCTGTATATATCAGTCCCTTCCTAGAATTTACATAAAAATGGAAAAAAATGTATAACTGTTTGAATTACAGATTAGCAATTATCTATTGGGCCATGGAGTCAAACTAGTCTTCAATAAAACATCATAATCAAATAAACATGGAAGTGAAGACACTTGGAGTTTAGGTTTATAAGTGAAATAGTAACACAATGAATAAACATAGTCTACAAGCATGTGAAGGAAGTTTAAGCAATTTCCAATGAATTCTAAGTAACACATGCTCATACCACTGCAAATAAGTAATTAGAAAAGGCCATAGAAACATATAACACGTAAACCCCTTGCGAATCTTGAGTAGTAAAACTAATCTCTGTATTAAGTTGAAAAATACACAGTCTGCTCCCATAACACAACTTCTTTTACTAATACAAATGCCCCCCATGAGGAATTCGACCTCATGCTTCATATAGAGTCTTTACAACCTTGGATTCTATGATCCATCCTTAGGATAATTTGAATTTCTAAAATTGACACCTATCTACTCATAAAACAAACTCTTGATTACAAATTGACAGCTAACTATCTTTTAGGAGTCTTAATACAAATAGGAGTGACTCCTAAAACATGTTTCAACAACCTTATCTAAGACTTAAACACATTATTTGATAGATGCTAATCCATGCTTCGACCTTTATGATTCCTCCAACATTGTTACCAACCTTGCTAATCCATGACCTAACTGTCCAGAAACTGTCTTTGAATAACATGTGTAAAACTGGAAAGTTCTGATTCCTAAAAATATGGCATCAAAGAAAGCCTTGTTTCTCTCAACTGGTAACACTTTTGAGGAAAGTGAGAGAGGTTATTTTAGTTAGAGATTTTACGAAAAAGAAACCTCTTTCAAAATTCTAAAGTAATTTTGAATTTTTCCAGAAACGGATCATGAAGTGAACTGCTAAAACCAGAAAACAAAGTTTTTCTCTTAATGACTTTTAGTAGTTTCATAGCACAAGTTGGGTCATCAATTTCGCCCACCTCATAATGAATTTAAAGAAATGGAGAGAGGTTTTTGTATTTAACTATGTTAAGAAAATAAACCTATTTCAGTTTTCAAAAATGAGTTTTAAATTACTCAGGAACCCCCTTGGAAGTTGACTACTAAAAACAGAAAAAACAGGGTTTTGCCTCATTGTGCTCTACGAAACTAGCTTGTTTTCGTAGCGCAAATCAGCTTTTTTGAACTAGCTGTGCTACGAAGCTGCGGATTCCTGTATGATTGCAAAACCCAATGGAATGAATTGTAAATGGAAAATGTGACCTATTTGACCATGAAGTGAACCTAAAGGTCTTTATTTGGAAATGAAAGATGACATTTTAAGACTTCAAACCCTATCACTTACCCTTTTATCAAGACTAAAATGACCTTTAGACCTCCTTGAAATCATGACCAAAAGCAGAGTTGACACAATGATGTTTTTAAAATTTTTGGGTGATAACAGATTCAAAATCTAAATTAATGTATAAATTATGTATATGAAGAGGACTTGAATCTTTCTATGATAAGTATGGAGCGATATATCAAAAATTCAAATAAAAGAAAATTCAAACATGAATTAACCATGGTCCATTACCTTTACTTGTCCCAAATTCCTTATTAATTGTTGCATTACCATAGTGATTGTTTAAGAGTGTCTTGAAAGAAAATGAAGATGCTCACTAAAAGATGATTGAGATTTTTAAAATGTGCATTTAATAATGAGAAAGGAAAAAATGTATATGAACCACAGGTGATGAAATTTTTCATTAGCCAAGTAGATTGTCGAGAAGAGTGGAAAGAAGCCCATCTGTGCACACTATGAAAAATGTATATCCCCAAAGTCATAATGTCATTCGAGAAATATCCCTTCAGAAGAAAGGAATATCACTAAAGGGAAAACAATATCAATGAGTGCGATGTAATGGTTTATCTCTACTTTGCAGTTGTAACATTTGGAACATGCATATATAAAATCATGGATAACATCACTTGCTGAAAGCGTTTTGTGTGAATTTTCCTTCGTTTGTAGCAAATCGAAGCAATAAAGAGTGCAAACATTTCATTTCAGCTGCATTAATGAGAGGCATAATATGATTATTGACCATGGTTATTGAGGGTTTTAAATTTTTATTGGGCGAATATTTTGTATCACAGTACATTGTTACAAATCGCCTTAAATTTATTTTATAAAAAAATTAGGTATGAGGTTAGCCCACCTTATTTTAAGGGAGAGGGTAAAAAATGTAAATTTAGCCCAATTTGCAACCTTACATTCAATAATAGGTATTTAAAATAGTTATTTACCCTCCCCATTCGCTGTAAAAAATTGTGGCTTTCTTTCATTTGCCGTATTTCATGGTATTGGGATTAATTTCAAGAAAATGACCCTCAATTTTTGGAACAAATGGTCACGCAATAATAATTATTTTTTATTTAAAAATTCAAGTCTCTTATTTTCATGTCTATTTAAAGATTGAATAGTGCTCTTTCCATCTTCCAAGTTTGCATTTGTATAGTCATAATCATATATGAGCGTTGTTCACAAAGTTGTACAAGTTGAATTAAGAAGTCAAGATTGAGAATAGTGGTACAAGGTTGTTCGCAAAGCAGTGAAATTTGAATTAATAAGTCAAGAATCAACATACATTGGTACATGTATTTGTGTGTTTTAATGGTTTTTTGGTATATATAGTTATTAATTTTCTAATATATACTTGTCATTTTCAAATTTTATTTAGATAATAGATTTTTTCAATTTTCAATCCCTTTAAAATAATTGATGTTTGATTCTTTCATTTCAGCGTCCACCAATCGCTAAGTCAACAACTGTGAAAATTTTAAAAATTTCTATTCCAAAAAAGTAATCCCTTACGTTCCAAAATCAATACAACCCAAATTCCATCATTTGTTTATTTTTTTACTTACCCTTTATCTTCAATGTACACTCTATGTAAATTACGTTTCTACGAAGAATTGATAAAGTGTTTGTTACTAGTTGAATACCAAGGCGCTGACAGTTTGAAAAACTCTACTAAAAGGCCATTTGCTGGAAGACACTCTATTAAAAATAAAATTTCTCTAAAATTGTTTAAATTTTATCATTACGTTTCTACTAGGAATTGATAAAGTAGTTGTTGTTATTCCTGGAATAGTAAGGTGTTGGCCATTTGAAAAATTCAATTGTAACACAATAAGACATTTTTATTAAAAGAAAACATATATATTTAAAATAGATGTATTATCAAAAGAAGGACTGTTGAATGGATGTCTGAAGACATATTATCAAAAAAATAAACCAGATATATTTAAAATAGATGTATTACTAAAACAAGGACTGTCATCCAAACTTTCAGGATTGAAATGAAAAAGTTTATATTAAAATGAGAATTTAAGAAAATGAATAATAAATTTGAAACTAGCTACTTCAAATAAATTTCATTAGCAAGATGAAGATGGACGAGATATTTTGGGCGATTTTGTATGCATAGATGCAATGCAATTTTTATTTATTAGGTTCCCATAGACATCAAAAATCATTGACATCCTATTCATATATATGGTAGCCATGAAGAGGAGAGAGATTTAAAATTTTGAGAACATTAAAAAAAATTGGAAGCATTAAAAAGTTAGATGTGGTGTGTGTGTGTAATATTAGTTACAAATCTATTAGGTTTTTAGAGGGATTAAATTTGTTCTATGCAACTGTTTTAGTCAATTTTTTTCACTTTAAATTTTGAAGACATTGAATCCATTTTATTTTATTCAAAAATATAATTTAAACAATGAAAAATATATATATATATATATATATATATATATATATTAGGTTTCTAGAGGGATTAAATTTGTTGTGTGCAATTTTTTTAGTCAAAATTTTCACTATAAATAAAAAATGTGAACTATTAAAAAATGCATATACATATTATACTCTTACTCTTAACCATAAATAAAATATTTCAATGTCCATATGAACTATCATAATCTTATACCAATTTTATAGAGAAATAAAGTAACTAAAACTAATAATAGAAAAAGTTATACTTTTGAGTACAATAAATTGTATAATCTTATACTTTCTAAAACTATTTCAGTATGTGTACCTGACTTAAAAAACTTTTTAAAAGTATTTTAGTACATGACTCAAGTAATGTTTTTAAATATGCATGTGGAATGACTTATTTCAATCTCAACTTCATGCATATGTAAATGGAGAGAGTGTAAATGACTAATTATTTAAATGTTGATCATAATAAAATATTTTGATGCTATAAGATGAGTAATTAAAAGTAAAAAAGTTCAAGGATATATGCATTTTATTTAATTATTAACAGAAAATAAAAATGCAACATTTAAAAATATTCAATGTGACTAATAAATAAAATATTCTAATATGGAGGGTTAATTAATATTGAAATGTATTCAAAAATATATTAATAACAATAAA
>APFE031223153.1:0-11420 GCA_000404065.3 Pinus taeda
ATTCTCACAGAAGTCCAAATCAACATTCTTCAAACCCGGCAACAAATTCCTTGAGTGAAGAATCTTCATTCCCTTTTCACTCATGTGTCCAAGCCTATGATGCCATAATGCTGCATCTGCTCCTTTGGAAGTTAAAGCATTAACAGAGTTAGAAATACCATTGCATAAATACAATGTACCAACCTTTTCGTCTTTTGCTATTACCAGGGCTCCTTTGGTGACCTTCCAAGATTTATCTATGAAAGTTGTCACACAACCTTCACCACCTAACTACCCTGTTGAAATCAGATTTTTCTTTAGATCTAGAACATGCCTTACCTCCTTTAGTAGCTATTGATTTCCATTCTATTGTTTTACAAGAACCTTACCCATTCCAACAATTTTACAGGGTTTATCATCACCCAAACGAACTTGTACAAAATCTCCTTGAACATAGTCATGAAAGTATTTCTTATCAGGTGTGGCATGGAATGAGGCCCCTGAATCTACCACCAAAGAATCAGTAATATTTTCGAAAGAACGAATCAAAGAATCTTATAACACCTCACTTGTCACATTTGCTTCATGATTGTTTTCTTGTTGTGAATCTCCTTCTTTTCCCTTCCGATATCTACAGTCTTTCTTTATGTGTCCTTTCTTTCCGCATTTCCAGCACACTATCCCCAATCTGGACTTGGATCTACCTTTCCTTGATTTACTGCGATATCCTAAGCTCTTTCCTCTTTCCATTTTTCTTCCTCTAGACTCTGCACTCAAAGCATTTCCCGATGTCTCACCAGAGATTTTCTGTCGCATTTCCTCACTAAGGATAGCACCGACAACATCATCAAACTTTAAAGTACTAGATCCAAAAATGGAGTTACTAATGGCCATTACCAAACCATTCCAACTTTCTGGTAATGAGCACAAGAATAACAGAGCTCTAACTTCATCATCAAAAATTACCCCTACAGAACATAACTGACTTGTAACAGTATTAAAATGATTTAAATGATCTGCAACAAATCCACCTTCTGACATCTTCATATTAAATAACCGTTTCATAAGAAATACCTTGTTTGAGGACGAGGATTTTTCATATAGTTTATCCAACGCCTTAATCAAACCCTCTGTCGTTGTTTCCTTCAAAATGTTGAAGGTGACCGACGCTGCAAGGCACAGTCGTATTGTTCCGAGTGCCTTTCTATCGAGAAGGTTCCATTCTTCATCTTCCATATCTGTCGGCTTCTTTGATTTTCCGCCCAATGGTAGGTATAGATCTTTCTGATACAGATAATCTTCCATCTGCATCTTCCACAGTGAGAAGTTTTGGCCGTTAAATTTCTCGACCCTAAACTTATCATTTTCCACCATTGTTCCCACTCGAACTAGGAACCCTTCTTTCTTGCGAGTTTATCAGCCAAATAGACCTTCGGCTCTGATACCAGTTGTTAGAATATTATATATATTACAGAGCAATGGAACACATAAAATATTGTAGAAATATAAACACAAAAAACGCACAAAACAAGAGAGACACATATATACATGGTTCACCCAGTTTGGCCTACGTCCACCTCAAACAGCTAGTCTTTCCTTTCTATTATCCAACAAAATGAAGAGACACAACCTACAACAAATCCACTGTAATATCCTCTATCTTCTCTCACAGTCTCACCTCTCTGTTTCTCGCTCACACAGAATACACATCTATATCACAGCCTCAAATACAATGCCCTCGTACAAAGAGAGGAGTTGCCTTCTAGGGCAAAAAACCCTAAACTAAACATAAGCTCTACCGTTAGATCATCTGCCTAATGAATGGCCCAGATTGACTAGAAATTACTTATACTTTTACAAGGAAATTTTACAGTTGTTTTTAGCTTCGGGGGTGCTGCCCCCAAAACCCCCTGCCAGGGGGGGCTCCCAAAGGTCGCAACCGCCCCCCCTGGACCCCCCCTACAACGAATATTTTACGGGAGGTGTTGCTACCCCCATTTTGAACTGGGGTCCAATGTGGTGGTACTTTTGAATATAGAAGATAATCAGGCTCCACACCCAACAATAGAAACAGTGAGGGAAATATTGGGAGACAAGCCAACTGAAGCAGCAGCATTGATCAAAATCCTAAATTCTAAGACTAGAGAAGAATTAGAGGAGCTACATATTGAAGATAGACTAAACCATCTTAGAAATAAAGAAGGTTTTGCAGAAGAGAAAATTGATGGTACAATTAGAGAACAAATGCCAAATTATGGAAACTGATATCCATGGATTTCATACCAGGTTTAATCTATTGAATAAGAGAGGTCTGTCAGGCTTAGTGGCCATGAATGATAGGTTAATCAGTGTGAGTGACTACAATCAAAATATTTACACTATTTTGAAAGATAAATCCAAGTTTGTAGGGGTAAAAGGAAGTATGAGAGACAAAGATTTCTTGGAGGCTCTAGATTTTTATCTCATCATCAAACATGAGATTAAACATATTTTCATCAACAGACCTACCTTTGAAAAATATACCGAAGTTGATGAAACATATAGAAATCTAGTAAAACTTTCTATCCCTAGTGAAGATCGATGGGATCACTTGTGTGAATTACTTGAGTGAAACATTTTTCATCTCAGACAGCGAGGCATCACCTTTTTGGGACCAGTTATCAACAACCATCCTCGAAAATAGTGCCAACAGTTCCAAATTCCTAAATTTTTGTACTATTTATGTAATTCATTTTAGATAGTATAGGATTTTGTCGTGATCTTTTGACATCAAGATATTTTGTAATTATTTTTCTATAACAAATTCATAATTCTAAGTAATAGAGGTAGATGTTTATGTAAAGAAAGGAACATTGACGTAAATTTGTTCCACAGAGTTCAAGTGACACATTTTGGTAATACATAAGCTTTTTTAGGATTCCTGCA
The DNA here is from genome assembly GCA_000404065.3 of Pinus taeda. Classification (NCBI taxonomy): domain Eukaryota; kingdom Viridiplantae; phylum Streptophyta; class Pinopsida; order Pinales; family Pinaceae; genus Pinus; species Pinus taeda. The sequence continues at coordinate 2,905 of APFE031223153.1, forward strand.
TCAGATTTTTTGGTGAAGTGATATTCTCTTTTGTTATTTTGTTTTCTATGTTTTTCATATGTATTCTTTTCTCTATTGTTCTAAAGAAAATTAAGTTCAGGATTTGTTTCAATAGCGCCTTGTTCTGGCTTAAAACAATATCAATGTTTTCTACTGAATTTAAGTAATAGAATTCTTAATTTCTCTTTGCTTAATGGACGCTTAATCATTTCATTTTTTTCCATCTCATTAAACATATAAGATCCAATAAATCTGCCTACCTGGACCTGTTAGATATGTTTTTAAATGCTAAAATAAATCCATTCAATGTATATTGACTCCATTACTCAATGGTGTATTGTTATGAAACTATCTCACAAAAAGATAGAAAAGATAGATCAATGATTTAGAAACCAGCCTCTTCGAGGGGGAAACTGCCTTTACATTACATAAACGAACAGTTCTCAGATGATACAAATGACAAGCCCTCCTTTCTATATATAGGAGTCTAAGGGGTCATAATATAATTAGAGCCAACATAACAATAATAATGTAAGGGCACAATAATAACAATAGTGGGCTTCTATGTGGCACAATAATAATAATATGGGGACTACATGGGTACAATAATATAATAACGGGGTTATAATAATAACAATAAGAGGTTACACTAGTAGTATAGGGGCTTAACACACTCAACACAACATAGGCCGAGTACATGGCTACTATTCAAGAAACATGCAAGGCTATTTGGATGACGAAAATCATGGTTGGTCTCTTCAATCAAGGGATGGAGCCTACATTGATCCATCGTGACAATCAAAGTTGCATAAAACTCTCTAAAAATCTAGTGTTTCATGATAGGTCCAATCATATACACATAAGTCACCATCACATTAGAGATTGTGTGCAGAGAAGGTGATGCAGGGGCATTCAGCTCAGAAGAATCATTGTATTTTAGTAGACATAGGGGGGTCTTGTGTTTTAAGGAATTTGGTTTCCTAAGTGTTGAATTAATGTAATGACTTAGGTTTTGAGTGATTTTAATGAAAATAGGAATTAATTAAGTATTGTGAGGCATACTGTAAATGTTCTCGAATGAAGGAGAACATGAGAGAAGTAGGATAGTTAAGAGTTCATAGGTATTGATAGCTTTGGAAATTCATTGTAGATATTGAATTAGAAATTAGTTCATGATTTATAGATTGAGATAATTCTTAGGTTTTAGTTGAAATTATTAAGGATTTGAACCAGAAATTGGTTATAGACTCCTTCTGTATAAATGTAAGTCTAAAAGGCATAAAAAGAGTTATTCAAGTTAGATAGTTAGTTGGTTAGCTAGTTAGAGGTTGTGAGTTAGAGGTTTGACTGTAAGCCTACAGGCAGGTAGGAAAATGGAGGCCACTGATAAGAATAGCAGGCCAGAGAGAGAGAGACTCATATGTAAATATTTATTATCAATACAAAGAACTCGATTCTGAATTCTGTGGTGTGTATTGATTAATGGAGTATGAATTGTGTGTGAATTAGAAGTTTCTGCATAGTATATATGCAGGTGAAGTTCAAGCAGAACATAGAGAAGAAGGGGAGTATGTAGGATCAGGGTTTGATCAATGAATCCAATCAAAGGATCCAAGTGAAGTTCAAGGATGACAGTAAATAAGAGTACGCGGGGTTAAGCTCAGGAGGGAGTTGTGTTGCAGAACAACCAAAGACCAGAACCCTGGAGGAACCCAAAACCACAGAGAACTTTGAGAAACCACGTAAAGACGAAGAAAGTAAAGGCACAAAGGAAGGAAGTAAACGTGCACCGGAGCCGTCAAATCATTTAGATCGACAGATATATATGGCGTGATAAAAAAATGATCCTCAAGGACTTTCTAAATGCTTAAAAATGAAAGTCAAAGGCTGCTCCTAAAAATAGTCTCATTGCATAGATCTCTTCATTCTGAATCTAATGCAATTTGAATGGACCAAAACATACTCTGAATGAAGGAGTTATTGTAAAAAGAAAATTGTCCAATGTCCTTAGAAAAGGAGGGATTTTCTTGTTAAAATGGGACTTAAGGGGTCCTTAAGGAAATCACATTGGAAAAAGCCAAAGGAGGACTTAAAGCAAGGGCAGAAGGACTCCTCGATTGTGATCTCCGATATATCGCATCGGAGGAAAGCCTTCATCAAATGTTGGAACTCTAGGCAAAGCCGATTGTGATTAAAGTGATGAGCCGATCAGCGATTGCAATGGGTGACTTGCGATTCTGATGATCGGATCGGCGGATCGGCATTGGAAATATATATATCGGTCGGCACAGTCCATCAGAAAGTGTTATAGACCCTGGGCCATTGCGACTTGCGATATGCGATGCACCAATATCGGTGATTGGCGATCGGCGAATGGGATTGCAACCATGTAAAGTGGTCGTTGACATGCAACAATGCAATATGCCGATATGCGACAACGCCGACATGTGATTGCGATAGCGTGATCGGCGATTAGCGATCGGCGATCGGGATTGCGGAAATACAAAGGGGCTCCTGCTTGTTGTGGTCGCAATAAGCGATCAGAGGATGGACCCGAGAGGATTATAGGGGTGATTGAACTTTTTTTGAGTTCCGCCTAAAGGCTCACAATGTGTTTTTCATGATTTTTCATGCGTATTTTTGTTATGCTTCTATTTTCGGAATGTAGGCAGAAGAACAATCGACTGTGTCATTTCCATTGGAAATAGTGCATCGCACCTGTGCCACGTTGTAAGTGGGAGTTTTGTAATAGGAATGCATTATAGAAGATGCAAAGCCACAGAGCTAGTGAGCCAGATGCAGACCCAGTGAGCTAGAGGGCCAGATGCAGAGCCACATAGCGAGTGAGCTAGAGGGCCAGTCGAAGAGACACAGAGCCGTAGAGGAATGATTTCATAGAGAGTAATGGACAGAGGAAAGGATGGAAGCCATAGAGTCAAAGGATTCCTCAAAAGCTAGAGAGCTAATCGAGAGGGCAGACTCTCTCCTTCCGAAGAGCACTCAGAAGGACTCAGAAGCAAGAGTGCAGAAGGCTAAAGAGCTAGAGAGTCGCTGAGCTGGGGAGCCAGACAAAGCCAAAGAGCTTGAGCGCTGGAGAGCCAAAAATCCAGAGAGCTTCAGAGCCAAAGGACCAAGCAGAGGCAGAGCCACTAGAGGTTGGAGGCAGAGCTAGATAGCTAGAGCTCAAGATAGCTGCGTAGAGCCAAAGAGCAAGATAGTTGCAAAGAACTAGAGGGTCGATAGCTGTAGAGAGTCGTAGAGCCGAGGATTCGCAGAGAGCCACCAGAGGTTGGGAGGACAGCGAAAGAGCCACCAGAGATTTGAGGCTTGACAGAGGCATAGCCACCAGAAGTTGGAGGCAGAGCCTCAGAGCCAAAGAGCTCAAAGCAGACTTTCGAGAGCTAGAGCCGAGAGCCAGAACTGAGAGCGAATAGAAGAGAGCCAATGCCGAGCGCTGAGAGCCAAGAGTCGAGTGCTAGAGAACATAAAAGAGATCAAATGATCAAGCTATTGCTGATATCCGGTTTGTGCTGAAGACAAAAGAAGGAGTTCCAGATATGGTTAAAAAAATTTTGAGGGAGTTGGTGCAAGCTAGAGCTTAAGATAGCTCAGAGCACTAATTGAAGGAGTCTAGTCCAGAGAAGCCTAGATCTGTCTACAGAGTAAGGACAGCTAGGGATAAAGATGGCATTCTAAGCCCATTGGTTCAGTTGTAAACCTATGGAGTTGAGTGTGGAACTTGTAAAAGAATTTAAGCCATAATCCCAAAGAGCCTAGTTGAGTTGATTAGAGCTCACAAAGACGAAGCCCAAGAGGTTTGGGTGAACTCCTAATTATATTGTTGTTATGTGTGTTGGTTATTATTTTCTTTATTTGTTGTTATATGTTTTTATATCAATTTAAGCAAATCAACTTAAAGCACTTAACATTTAAAGGAAAACTCAAGCATACACCTATTTCCAGTTCTTTTAATTCCGCAAATTATCAATCATAAGCTAGATCTTGGAAAATTGTTAAGCTTTGGAGTGGGAGAGGTTCTTGTAAGTTGACAAGAAGCCTTTAGTGCCCCATTTCAGATCATGGCAGAAGAAGAATGGCAGAGGAATAGATTTGGATCGTCAGATTGACAGTGATCAACAACTATGGGGGTAGGAGAGTATGGATTTCCTTGATCGTGTTTGAAGTCCCGCACTCACTCCTAGCCGTCGATCTCATATTCAACGTCTTATGTCACAGTCAACTGTGGGGGTTAAGCTGGTTTTTTATCCGTGTGCTGGTTGAAGTCCCACAAACCCATAGATTTGATGGCCTCTTATATCCAACGGATATCGGGTAATAAAGTGATCGGACGTTAATCTCAGAATGGACCCGAACATTTATAGATTAAGGATTTATAATCCTTATCGGCTCCGTAAGGGCGAGTAAATATCGTGCAAGGTTCCCGTGTGATATCGCTACTGACCGTTAGATCAAGCGTGCCTTGATCAAAAGGTGGAGGATCGCCAATTAGTTTTGCATCGCAATATTTCATGAATGGATGAACCTTGGCCTTAAGAAAATGCGACTTGTGATGTGCGATGCTCAGGGATATCATCAACCGTCGGATTGAAAGGTGCGATCAACGGCGGAGATTGAAGCCGATAAGGCTTGGGACTGAGCGGACCGAGAATTTTATGGCTAGAGTGAAGTTTATTTGAGTTTCAGAGGGTGAATGAAATCGTGCAGCAACCGTTGATCTGAGGAAGTGAAATCAATGGTGGAAGATTGAACGAATAAAGGTGAGCATCGGAAAATGTGCAAAGGCCGTGGATTGGGGGAAAGGTAAGGCTTACGTGTGTTTGTGGAGTATTTCTATTATATAATAATTATAATAGAAATAAAGTGGATAAATGTTTTATGGGTTAAAGTTCTAATATAACCAAAGTTAAAGAGTGGGGTTGGTTATTATGCGTGGGGTATAGAATTAACCAAAGTTTATTGACGGTTGAGTAAAGTACCACTCAAAGGTTAATTGAGGGTCAGACTTGGATGGTCAAAAGTAATGTTTTCGCATAAACTTAATTAAGACTCTAAACCTTAATTTGTGAAGATTTTCACCATAGATCAAGTGATTAAGGCCTGGGACCAGTGACATGTAATTTTATTTGCATAATGTGGGTATTGTCGGCTTAGCCCAGCATCAAAAGGATTGTCATGTTACAGTACATTGCAATAGAGGAGCATGATGCAGACATCTTGACAAAAGCTTTGTCAAGAGGCAAGTTTGAGTTCCACAAGAACAAGATTGGGGTTGTTCATAACCATTTTATATCTAAGAGGGAGTGCTAAATTGTTGCAAGAAAAGGCTTCATTTGACTTGTGCCTTTGTCAAATGAATAAATTCGAATTTCCCCTTCAACAAGATGAGTTGGCAACCAATTAGCAAGAGTAAGATGACCAAATCACTCAGTTAAGTCAATCAATTTGAGTTGGTGGGCTAGTAGTAGAGTTGTGTGCAAGTTGGTGGCTGAGATTTGGCTATCTAAAGGTGTTATCTCTAGTGAAAGTCAATTATATGAGTTCTAGTCTAGAATAGAGTCGGTATGAGTTCAGTTGAGTAGTGTAACTGTTGTTAACTCATTGAACTCTCAATTAACTAGTCAAATTAGTAAAAATATCCCTAGTCAGGCATGCAATTCGAATGGCTTAGTGAAGTGGAGGGAAAATTCACAATTGTAATTGTATTGTATACTATTTCGAGTGTACAAAGTTTGTGCATGCAAGTGAGCTTATTCTCTTGGGAATGCGCATGAAAATATGATATTTCCCTATTCTTTAGGAGCAAGAATTGCGCAAGGAAATAAGAGGAAGCAAGAGGCCTGTTTTGGCTAAGTATTGGCTAGAGCAGAGTCGAGAGAGATCAAAATTGCAGTGCAAATTGAGCTTCAAACATTGAAGCAGTCATTGTAATTGATCATTGTTCTCATCTGATATAATACAAATAGACGAAGGGTTTTTCCTGGTTGGGTTCCCCAGTAAAAAACTTTGTGCATTATGATTGAACGATTGCACGTGTTTCTATTGTCAGTTTTCCTTCCGTAGAATTTAGTAGAAGAAGTTTGTGTTTATTGAACTTAGTGTGATTTTTTTAGCAGACAAATTTCAAGTTATTTCTACATGGAAATCCACAACATTTGCAAAAGAGAATCTAGAGTGTTCCAAATTCAAGGTTGTACATTTCATCTCACATTTTAGAAAAAATCATCTTTATTTGTAGTATCATATACTAAATTAATTTGATATCAATTAGTTTTTCCATTTCTTTTTCCTAATTAAAAGGTGACTGGGTTTTTTAAGTGTTTTAAAAGACATTTTAATTCAGTGTTTTTTTAATAATTTTATACAAAATTAGTAAATCTAAAGTAAAATATAATAAATAATTATATTACATACTAAAAGATTAAAATTCAATATAGTTCAATTAGTGATCTAAGTGATGTGAAATGGGATAAACCAAAAAATCTAAGATTCAATCCCGATTTCTTGAATGGATCTATGGAGGGAAAGATAAATAACAGTATTGGCTTAGAATTAATCCCATGTCCTGCGATGAAAAAACAATTTGCCGAGTAAAAAACAGAATTCAAAATTCATATCATGTCCTGCGACGAAAAAACAATTTGCTGAGTTAAAAACAGAATTCAAAATGGTTGTTTTGGATGTGGGAACAGAAGGAAAAAAATAAACCTGTTGAATGTAATGACTTGGACTTTATGCACCAACTAATTTCCAAATAGTCTAGTCCGTGCGTGAGACGGTTGGAAAAGAAACACAAACCTCAAAAATCGCGTCAGACACGTCGTGGACTTCCAACAAAACACTAATTATTGCAAAGCCATGAATTCGATCACTAAATTACACGCTAATTGTTATTAATTATTGCAAGCGATGAATTCGGTCAGTACACCACTGGAAGCGATGAATTCGGTCAGTAAAGTACACGCTAATTGTTATTAATTATTCTGTACAATGGTGAAACATATTCTCTCCAATCTCCGTGACCACCGATGAATTCGGTCAGTTCCACTCACCACTAATTTTGTTAGACGTCTCATCTATGTCGCAGTGAATAATCCTGCCTCTTTAGACCCTTCAACTTTCACTTTATATATGACAGCCCTATTTATTCATCAACACACCAAAGCAAAGAAAGGCAAGGAAACGTATTAAGGATTTTGGCGGGGAGAGAGAAATGGATAAATCTGTTATGTCCATTTTGAAGAGAGAAATGGATAAATCTGTGATGTCCATTATTCTGATTTTTCTCTGCTTTCTGACTCTGGAAACCACAACAGCCGTAAATGCCGCACCTGTTGCTAACTCGGGGAAGCCATTTTGCTCCTCCTCTATTCATCGCCTCTATGGCCACACGCCGGGTGGAAGTGGAAGTGGTTCTGTTTCCAGAGAACGCGTGCTTCAGGATTCAGCTCCTCTATTCTCATCAGCTGCATCCATCGACGTGGCGGGCTACGACAAGGCGGACGTGGAGGGTCTTTTGTCATTGAGAAAGGCAATAACATCCGATCCATTAGGACTGCTGTCTAACTGGACGGTTGGGAACTCAAAGAACGTTTGCTTGCGGTGGTATGGGATTGTTTGTAAAGACAACAGAGTGGCTCAAATAGATCTTGGGAGATATATGTTTGAAGATACCATCCAGGAATATGTGTTGGAAGGTACCATCCCCGAGGGCATTGCCACTTTGAGTAAGCTCGAGTACCTTTCCCTGGATAACAACTATTTCACTGGTGGCATACCTGAAGCAATTGGCAACTTGAGCGAACTGAAAGTACTTACTTTGGGTTACAATTATTTCAGCGGTGCGATACCTGAAGCCATCGGCAATTTGAGAAAGCTCGAAAAACTTTCCCTAGGGGGCGGTTTCAGTGGTAGAATACCTGCAGCAATGAGCAATTTGTGGGAGCTGAAAGAACTCACTCTGAGTAATAACAACTTTAGTGGTACGATACCTGAAGCCATCGGCAATTTGAGAAAGCTCGAAAAACTTTCCCTAGGCGGCGGTTTCAGTGGTAGAATACCTGCAGCAATGGGCAATTTGTGGGAGCTGAAAGAACTCACTCTGAGTAATAACAACTTTAGTGGTACGATACCTGAAGCCATTGGCAATTTGAGAAAGCTCGAAAAGCTTTCCCTCTATGGCAACAATTTTGGTGGTGGCATACCTGAAGCAATCGGCAATTGGAGGGAGCTGAAAGTACTCACCATGAGTTCTAACAGTTTCAGTGGTGCGATACCTGAAGGCATTGGCAACTGGACGAAGCTGGAAAAACTTTCCCTGAATTACAACGATTTCACTGGTGGCATACCTGAAGCAATTGGCAATTGGAGGGAGCTGAAAGTACTCACCATGAGTTCTAACAGTTTCAGTGGTGCGATATCTGAAGGCATTGGCAATTGGACGAAGCTGGAAACGCTTTCCCTGGAGGACAACAATTTCACTGGTGGCATACCTGAAG
>APFE031223160.1:683-17126 GCA_000404065.3 Pinus taeda
CTCTTTTTTCTTCCAATTGTTGTGGTGTAACCCTTGTAGGTTGTGGAAGGCTAGGAGAAACAACACTTCCATCTTTATAGTTGTGAGGGGTAGACTTCCTTGTTGCCATAATTTTGATTTCCACTTTGTAACAAAGCCCTTTTGCTCTTTTTTCTTCCAATTGTTGGTGTTGCTCTAAAGAAGGTGTTGTTCTTTATATCCTCATAATGTGCTATAATTTCCTCTATGAAAATTGACCACGTAACAAGTGGTTTATGAGAACAAAGCCCTTTATACCATAAAAATTGATCTTGTTCTAAACATGAAGATGCAATACATACATTTTGTAACAATGGTACACCACGTAGATCAAAATATTTCTCCATCTGTAGTATCCAATTTATCGGATCCTTGCCATCAAACTTCCTCATCTTGATTTTTTTTTTTATTTTAGGAGCTCAATCTTGAAGCGACTATAACTCTGTAATTTCAGATCTCCAAGTTTTTAAATTTCTTCATGTGATATGTCTTTGAGTTATCTTCCTAACCCTGCAAGTCTGATCAGAATTTGATGATCCAAGAAAGGGTTATGCCAAATATCCCATGGTGACCTGATTATAGACTAGTTCAGTAGAGTGAACTTGTACGACGTGTCGCAGGTCACTGTTTCAACCTTAGGTTCTGAAAATGATACCCAAACAAACTACAGTCCGTCCTCTTTTTGTAACTTCTTACGAAAATTCAATCTGATTCTCAAAATGAAAGTTATGACGATTTTCCCAAGGTAACCTGTTTGGAATGTAATTTGGGGGTATGCTAAAACCCTAACTTCCTCAGATCATATCTCTGAGAATATAGCGAGCAAAATCTGAAATTTGGAACGTAGGTTCAGCGCGATTTCTTCTCAAATGGGTTTTTTTTTTATCTTCTGAAACGTTGCAGAAAAAGGGTATAGCGAAAATGCCACGATGACCTGTTTGGAGCAGCGAAACCCTAGAATCCAAAGCTCTGATACCAAATGTTATGAAACCAACTCACAAAAATATAGAACAGATAGATCAACACCTTATAAATAGGCCTCTTCGAGGGGGCAACCTCCTTTACATTACACAAATTAACAATTCTTAGATGATACAAATGACAAGACCTCCTTTCTATATATAGGAGTCTTAAGGGGTCATAATATAATAAGATCCGACATAACATTAATAATGTAAGGGCACAATAATAACAATAGTGGGCTTCTATGGGGCACAATAATAAGAATATGGGGACTACATGGGCACAACAATATAATAAGGGGGTTGTACTAATAAAAATAAGGGTTTACACTAGTAATATAAGGACTTAACAGTATATAATATCTTATGTTATATGTTGAAACCAATATGAACCTTTATGTTATTGTGGCCAAGCCGATACTCCAAATGGGGCTCCTACTCCAAACGATTTGAGGTCTAATTGGGACTTCACATCAAGGAGACCCCCTACATGTTGGTGGTATCCAGCATCATCAACATTCTGGCGCTAGAAGAATGGTCAAATGACAAGTTGCGCCTGTTGAGTCTATTTTGAATCTCTTATTTTAAATGGCACTTTCCCAAATCATAATCCTAGGATGTTTTTTAAAGAGCTTGATCTTACCATCCCCGCAGAAATTAATCATAACTTGTCTCAATCTAAGTTTGATGACGAGAGTGAACTAACTATCTTCGAACACTTATTTAAATTTATTCATTTTTGTCTCTCTAACAGAATTCATTGTAAAGATGTCATGGCCAGGTTGTTCACCCTCACATTTGAAGGTCGAGTTAAGAAATGGTGTTATACATTACATGTTGCTTCTATCCATTCATTTGAGCAATTTGTTAAGGAGCTTTGTGAAGCTTTTGACAAGTATGATTATGAAGATGGATGTGAAAGCATTGATTTTCTTAGAATGGAACATGGTGAATCTGTAGAGGATTTTATTAATTGGTTTCTTCACCTTTGTTATGAATTTCTTGAAGGAGTGGTTGACTCAGATTTCACCATGAAACAAATTTCATAGGGTGGTTCTACTCACCTTGAAATGTTTTGGATCTGAACCCCCGATTGATTCTCCCACCCCATCTTTGCAAACCATGAGACACCTCAATGTTCCGAGAAGGAACCTATTATACCTTTGGTTCCTTGTCCTCCTCATTTTCGAGTACCAATCTAGGTTCATGTACATATTAATGATCAAGTTGGATAATCTAAAAATCAAACAATTGATATGTCCACTCAACCTCCATCAAATTCTTATGATCCAAATCATACTAAGGAAAACTTGGAATGGTTTAGTAATTGCATGGAACCAAAAGTGAAAGTTGATCTCTTAGGTTTTCAAGATCATATTAATGTACATAAGTCTAATATTGAATCTGATCCAAATAAAAACTTGATTGTCTTTTGGGATACTTTAAAATATTTACCACCTATGTTTAATGATCCCTTGTTTCGTAATTTGCTTGATCAACCTACTTCAACTTTTAATGATGTTTAACCTGTTGTTTCAAGCGATAATAAAGAACAAGGTGGTTGTATTTCACATGTAGAGGAGCAAAGTGTTGAAGATATAGCCAGTCTTTTTCCCCTCTTTTAAGATGATCTGACACTCATGTCTAATCACCGATCTTGTAATATTGATAACTTGTCAAATGACTTTGAACCTCGTATCTGAATTGAGACTTTGGATAACCATCACCATGGCACCCCTGTTTCCATTAACACATATGGTGGTGAACATTCAAGTATATCGAATGATATCTTCTCTTCTCTTGAGTGCTTGGATTTGCAAGGCACTAATTGAGAATTTGTTACTTACAATTTACAATCTCCAATTGTGAATTGGGATGCTCTTTTAATTCAGAATGGTCTTGAATCTTCTTTACTTCATACATCCTTGCATGAAAAATCTGAAGTGGTAAGTTGTCAGGTTTTTGAATCTTTGGTAGATCCTTGTCAATCTGAATGTCATATTGGTACGTCTATATTTGACCATTATACTGATGATAATGATGTTGATCCATTGTTCTTTAAGGTTCAATCTGATTTAAGTACAATTGTTGCTCCTCCTCCTGAGTCTTTCAATCTCCCTTCATCTCTAGCACATGATTAATTGTACCTAGATATATTTGATAAATTTGTCACATCAACAACCCACCTAAATCATTTGGATATTTATTTGGCTGATCTTGGTTGCAATTAGGTACAGGCTTGTGTGATACTACAATTAGAGGAAGAAAAGTTTGAATCTATTATTCATGATTTATTTAGTTGTAAATATTTTCAAATTAAAGAGGAAGATGTTCCTACTCCATATAATCAAGGGAATTCTTCGATCAATGCGTTTAAATTCTATATCCATCAAGAATCTGATGTGTTTAATCTTAAATCTGATCAAACCAATGGCATTAATAGTGTTTTCCTTGATACATCAGATGATAGTGGCGCATGTGTACCTATTGATTTGTCCAAGCGTCCCAAATTTGATTATCCACCACTAGAAAGTTTGTAGACCTGTCAGGAAATAGGGGCACTTCAACTCTTGCCGATGGTTATGTCGGGTCCTTGCAATCCCGTTGAGATCTCTGAACTAATTTGGATCCATATTTTCATGCATAATCCTTTCCTTAACTTTCTTATATTGGATGTAAGTTTACCCTTGAAGGACATTCAACATTTCCAAATTAATCTTCCTGATGCTCAAGATAGACTTTCTAGATATATAAAGGACTCCTATTTGGTTAGTCCCTTTTCATGTTAATCCCATTTATTACACCAAGGGTTGGAAAGTGAATATCTCACAAATCTTCACAACCTTAGAACCTATCATTCTGATTATCAAAATAAAGGTCATTTTGGGTCGAAGGATTTTTCTCTGTTAAACTCTTTCAAATCTTATCATCCTATTATATCTTTTGTGCATATCATGAAGTTAATCATCTCCATGGCACATTTTATCTTATGGAGTGATTATTATTGCTTCAATCATTTAGCCGCCAAAACCATTGTGATGGTATAAGTACTCGATTTTATTTTACACATGTTTCCAATCTTTTGTCAACTCAGTATCCTAGTTGGTTTCCTAGATTCACAATGTCAACAATAGTTTTAAATGCCCTAAGTTTATATATTTTTTATTTTGCATGTAAATGGATACAAAGGGGACTAATAGAGACTCGAAAACCTTATATGTTAAACGACCACTTTGATATTTATACGAGAGATTATCTTTGTGATTTGAATGTTTTAACTAAAAATTTATCTTCTCAGCAATCTTAGGGTCTTCAAAGTGGTTTTTATGAATATCATGATATAATTGTTGAGTGGTTAAAGTAATATTACATGGAAATATTTGTTGCAAATAATAAGTTATGATCTTTTCTCATGTTTGAAAGAACTGAAAGCACAAATGAATGTGTATTTTCAAGCAACCTGCAAGGTTTGTATGATCGATATTTTAATCAGCAAGGTAAAGCTCAAAACTAGTTAAATTGGTTGGTATGGCATATTCCTTTGTTAATAAGCCAAACCTTCAGTTATTTGTGCAAGTTTTCCATTTTCTTATATTTTCTATTACACAATGTTTTATATTTTTTTTAATTGCTCATATCTTTGTGGTTGCAAATCGGCAACAACAATGGCTACATTGGAAATATCATTACACTTAGCCCTCGCCTTCTAGCCGATTAGTTTAGGAGTAGGCTTAGTTGCATTTAGTTTCCCTTGCATTGCATCCACCCTCTATCTTGCTCTTTATCCGTTCTCTGCATTTGTTTGCTTTCTTATTGTATATTTTGCATGTCATTTTTGTCCTTCCGTTCACTTTGTTCTCTTGGTTTTGTTTCATTGTTTTGTCATATATTTTCTTTTTTCATTTTGTTTATTAAGACTTTCCATGAAATATGTTCTTATTTGGCTCAAAGGATGATGTGGAAAAACTTGAAAAGGGAAGTTGTGATGACGAACAATGCTTGGATTATCTGTTACCTCTTCTCTAACTTGGGTATATATATCTTTAAAGTCAATGATGTCTGAATGGAAAATACAATTCATCCAAGACAAAAATACTTTGGTCAAACTACGAAGCTCGTATGTTTATTAGGACCTTCATTCTGACTCAACCTTGTATTGAATGGTGTTTTGACCAATTGACTCAACTAAGTAGAGAATGGAAAAGGAGAAAAACTTTAAACGAGCACACAATTTCGGTTACCTTTCAAATTCCTTAAAAGAGGAACAACTTGTTCTCCTCTCAATAAGTCTGGATCCCCCTTCCACCCCGGTAAATAAATGAGTGCCTAAGCATAGTTCTATAAATAAAATAAATAAAGGATGAAAGAAGAGAAAGGATTCCTATGCGGGGAAGTGAAGCAAACAACTTCATCGGGGTACTGTTCAGGCCTACTGGCAGCAAATGGTGCTTATGTTTTCTTGAGATGACTCTGTCGGGGTATTGTTCAAGCTTGCTAGCAAAAACCAACACTAGGGAATGTTCTTAAAATTACTATCCTTCTCCTCTATCAAAAAAATTGAGTTGTGACTAGTTTAATATTGATGTGTTTCAAGCTCAGCAAAGAATAGAGGGCACAATATCTTTAATAGGGATAAGTAGAAAAACCGATATAACTTGTATGGAAAATCAATACTTCTTGAAAGACAGAGACCTTGAACTTACATAATTAAACCTAAACAAAGAAGCTCGAGTTCTACCAGTGTGTCACCAAGTGTTGACGCTATGATCAACACTCTCCAAAAATTTTCCCACAATTGAATTTTGGAGCCTACTAAGGATATTAAAATTGGTTGTTCCATAATCCCTGCATGGTTGTCGATGTTTTCTAATATGTTTGAGTCTTCTTCTAAAAAAATCTTTGTCAAAGTCACTTACTCACACATGCACAATTCTAGTTGAACTCAAGAGCATGCTTCCTTTACGTAAGCTTGAACAAGCATAGCACCGACCATCAAGAAAGTGCATGTGAAATTATCATCCCATGTCAATGGTCACGACATCTTTTCGTTGACAGTCCTCCCCCCACTTTGGTTGTGTTTTTACTACTATTTTGGTTAGTTTTATCAAGTGTTTCTTTTGGTGCACCTTCTCTTTCAAAAGTGTTGTTTCACATTCGCAGTTATTGCTTTTGCTTGCTTTCGCTATAATAAGTGTTGTTTTTATGTTATATTTTCTCTATCATGTGTCTCTTTCAATATCGCTCACATTTTGCAAGTGTCATCTTCATGTTTTCCTCCTGTCACAGATGTCGCTTTTGTTGTATTCAATCATGCATGTGTCGCACCCTTGCGTATCACCAAAGTTAGTTCTAGCGCACTCTCCTACATTATATGGTCTTATATATCATTAGGATATGTACCTAACTTCCTACAACTTAGCGCACCTTTTGGTTACAGTCGTCACTGTTGTCATAACTTGTGTTCTAAGTGTCACAATGTGTTGTTTCAAATGTCGCACTTAGAAACAAGTGTCGTTGTGTTTTCATTTCAAGGTGTGAATGTTATCCATGGGTCATATATATATTTCTGAATAATATTGATGTTTTTATGTGTGTGATCCATGTTTGATTTGTATTTGGATGCATTTCTCTCTTATAGCGGTCTCACACTTAGTCATTTTGGAGCCCTTCTTGGTCCTTTAGCCCAGTGCAAGTTATGAAGTAATTAGCCCTCTTAAAAAGTTAGGAGATTAACCTATTCATGGGTCTTAATGAGGTAATCCTACTCACCAGGAATGGTGCACCAAGTCCTCCTCAAGATCAACTCCAAAATGCTGCACATTATGATCCTCCTAAGGGCAGTCACTTGATCCTTCTTGCTTATATTGACTCACAACACTGAGTTTTGGTCACCACTGCCTTGCATAACACATAAAGCACTCATAGACAACAACATGGACCTCTTCCACACTTTTGCAAAGGCAAAACATCCAATGCAAAGACCCTCCTATCCTCCCAGTGTAGTGAAAACCCTCCTAGGCGAAGTTTCTTTCCTATGGCCTCCCTCAATGAAAAGCATAGTCCAAATGGTCAAGCACCCACTGTTCGGTCAAAATTCACTATCCTATGATGAAAAGTGCACTCTGAAGTAAGAGTGACCCATTGTAGAAGAAATTTTTTTTGTATTTCAAGCCTCCTACCTTTGAGCGCATGGTGCAGTCCGAAAGGCTAAAGCCTTCACCCTTCCTCCATCCCCAATGCGCTCTATGCCCAAGCATTTATTTTCCTCTTCCTCTAGAGTGCATAGCATAGTAGGGAAGGTTGAAGGAAGCATCCTCCCTATCGTTTACCAGTCAAATTGCAATCTTATATAAGTCTCCTTTTCCTTAGAGCGCATGGCGCAATCCTGAAGCCCAAAGATTTCACCTTCCCTCTTCCCAAATGCGCTATGCACTCAATATTGTTTAGTCCTTCCTCCTGAGTGTATGTCATAGTAGGGAAGGTTGAAGGAAGAATACTCAAAGCCTTGACTAGTCAAATTATGCTTTCAAGACTTGCTCTCTTTCCCTTAGGGCGTTTGGCGCAGCCATGAAGGTTGGAGCCTTCATGCCTCCCCACTGCGTTGTAACAAGGAGAGATCATATTTATAGTGCATGGAATAGTAAAAATGAGAAGTGGTGCCTTCCTAAGCCACTGATGAGTTTTACTATGCCCTCTTAATAAAGCCTCCTTCTTTTAACCCTCTCATAGGCCTATCATGAGCAGATCATTCCATGAGCTAGGTAGTGATAGAATAGATTATTTTAAGACTGATTTTTCCTTGTCATGAATGATTTTCATTGGAAGGATTACCTTACTAGAATGAAAAGGTGATGCTCAAGAGTAGATAGCAAGGAGAAATCATAAAGAAACACCTGCGAGGAATAAGAACAAAAGAGAGCGATCACAGAGACGTGAAGTAGATCATGGACCGAGACAAAAAGAAGCCATTGCACGATGACTCAGAGGATTCTAAATCTCATTTAAGGCCCTTTGGAGGGCTAAGGAGATGAACAAAGTGGATATTCCATTAAGATGAGGCATAGAACGAATCTATTATCAAGAATGTAATTTGATGCAACAAGGAATACAACTTAGCATTCCCACCTCATCATGAAGTCCATGCCATCATTGTCAAGTTGTAACTCGTACAAGTGTAATCAAAATGGTCAATATGTGTCCTTGTATCATGCCACATCATCATGTGGAATTTAATCATGTATATCCAAAGAAAAGGACAAAATGTAGTGTGTGGAAGTGCAAGAGTCATATGTGGAATATGAAAGGTCACTTAGTCATATATGAACAAAATGTCTTTAGGAGAAGTCCAAAAGTCGCATAGAGAAGTCCAAAGGTCATAAAAAAAGTTCAAGAGTCAAGAGGGTAACTCAAGATTCATGAGGATATGAAAGGTAAATCCTCTTCAAATAAAGGAAACCTCATAGCTCAAGCAAAGGGATTTTTGAAGCTTAGTCTTTAGAGAGCTAGTCTTGGATTCTCTACTTGGCATAGGAGAGAAAATTATTCTTTGGAGAAGCAAGAAGTGACTTAATGTTCCCCTACTCATACTAGTGCCTTTTCATTGTAACTGTGTACTTGGATCTTTCACCTAATTGAAATTTAAAGAGTCAACACATTTCCATGCATGTATTGCAAATGTTTTAGGACAATTATTCGGATGTTTACGGTATACGTAATACTAGTTCTCGCTGCAGGTTGTCACTTAGTCAGCCAACGCAAGATCACTAGGATCTCAAACTAACTTCTATGGATTCTAGAAGAAGCTCTATATGTGATGAAAGGAAAGAAAGATTACTCTACCGATGCTATTCTAACTGCAGAAAGGAGAAAGACTGAAATATAAAGCAAACCTAGTAAACCCTAATCAACCAACTAATTCTACTTTTGCAGAAAGCACTATGATATCCATGAAAGGAATATCATTACCAACTCAAGGAAGTAAACAACATCTAACTATGTTATTTCTGGAAGTAAATAAGCAAAAAACATATTTTTGGATTTTTATGTATTTTATGTGAATTTGACATGCATGTAATTTATTGTGTGTGAGTGTGGTAGCGAATAGGTGGTGTTGAAGGGCGGTTTTGGGACTTGAGAGGATGTAGGATGGTGTGGATGGGTCCTAGGAGGTCTCAGGTGGCCTTCTGGAGGCTTTTCCCACACTCGACCTTTAAAAGAAAGCCTATAGGAAAATCTACAGGAGGACATAGGAAATCTACAAGAGGAAAACATGGAAACTACAGGAGGCCGAGAGCAGTTTTCACTATTTTGAGGGGGTGAGAGTGGGTGAAAAAGGTGGATGAAGGTTGGAATGAGGTGTTATGGCACCTAAAGTCTACCATGAATCACCAGGAGAGAGAAAGATGATTGGGTTTGCTCAAGGAGAGAGGAAGAAGTTCTATGGAAAAATGCAAGAAACTAGGGCAGAATTGAGGTGAGATTTTGGAGACCTATAGGGAATGGATCAGATGGAGGGTGTGATTGCTGATAAAATGACCCACTACTAGAAGAGATCTGCTGCATAGTAACTAACAGTCAACCAAGGAAATCAAGCAACAAGTGAAATGAATGCATTTAGGAAAAACAGAGTTTTGCATAAAAATGGTCTAAACTATGATCTATGAAAGGAAATGCTGAGAAATGTTGTAGCAAAGGAAAGCATGAAAGAAGACTATTGCAAACCAGGAAGTGAGCATGATGAAGAAGGTCTAAAGCAAAGCAAGAGACTCTTTGCCTCAGATCATGGTCCCAAAGGGAGGAAGAGAGGCCAAGGCACTGTTGCTAGCCTTTTGAATCTTCTCTTTATCACTGCTTAACCTGCTACAGAAAGCACAAATGGAAGCAAACTACTAAATCATTAAAAGCAACCTATTCTTAACCATAAGAGAAGTACATCTAACATCAAACTAATCTACAAACTTAAACAAAGCATACAAATACAATTAAAGAGGAGCTTGGCTACTTGGATTGGGCCCTAAACCAAGAGCTTCAGCCCTCTGAGGTAACTCAATGCTAGCTCAAAAAGGGTTCCATCTTTATTTTCAAAACAATAGCAAGATTACATGAAACTGTCACAAAAATAATAAGCTCGAAATTTGAGGAGATTTTGCATAAGCAAAAATCTGACCCTAGTGAGGCCCTAGGCCTCTCTACTTATACAAATGAAGCTGCCAACAACTTCCTTAAAATCGGGGAGGCTTGGCTCCCAAAACTCGAGATAATCATTAGTCATCCTCCACTTGCTTGGCTGCCTTCTAGTGCATGATTCAGTTGCTTGTACTCTGAGCTGAATGAAGGGGAATTCGAAGTGAGGAGTAATAAATGAGGGGGATTCCCTACTGTAAGTCCTCTCCTCTATCCACTTCGAGTTATTTCTGCCATTTTTCCACTAGATCCTCGACTTTGACCTCGAAATCCATCAATAATATGCATTAAATACATGTTAGACCACATGGCACAATAACTAACTCAACTCACTCTATAAGCATAAATATAATCGAAAAATCATACAATAAGCTAAGAGAATGGTTGATTTGACTAGGATAGGAGGTAAAATGAGCCCATATAATTACCCATTTATAAGGCTCATCAACTATTACTTCCTTACTCACTTTTTGTCTTCCGCTCGTGAAGGTATCATTTTACACATTGCAATCAGTGTTTCACAATTCAACTTACTTTCTTGTTCAAGGTTTATGTATATAGTATCTTATGTTGTCCATTAAAACTAAGACAAACCTTTGCGTTATGGTGGTCGGGTCGATACTCCAGATGAGGCTCCTACTCAAAATGGTGTGAGGTCTAATTGGGACTTCACATCAGGGAGACCTTTTGCATGTTGGCAATATCCAACATCGTCAAAATTTTGGCACTAGAAGGAGGGTCAGATGACAAGTTGTTCCTGTTGAGTCTGTTTTGAATCTCTTATCTTAAATAGCTCTTTCCCAAATCATAATCCCAGAATGTTTTTCTAAAGAGCTTGATTTTACCATCTCTATGGAAATTATTCATAACTTGTCTCAATTTAAGTTTAATGGCAAGAGTGAACTAACTATCCTCAAACACTTCTTTCAATTTATTCATTTTTGTCTCTCTAACGAAATTCATTGTAAAGATGTCATGGCCAAATTGTTCACCTTCACATTTAAAGGTTGAGTCAAGAAATGGTGTCATACATTACCTGATGCTTATATCCATTCATTTGAGAAACTTGTTAAGGAGGTTTGTCAAGATCTTGACAGGTATGATTACCAAGATGTATGTGATAGGATCGATCTCTTAGAATGGAACCTAATGAATCTGTAGAGGATTTTCTTAATTGGTTTCTTCACCTTTGTTATGATTTTCCCGAAGGAGTGGTTGACTCAGATTTCATCATTAAATTTTTTGTAGAGTTTGATTCTACTCACCTTGAAATATTTTGGATATGGAACCCCGAATGATTCTCCCACCCCAGCTTTTGTAAACCATGAGACATAATTTTCTGAGGAGGAACCTATTATCTCTTTGGTTCCTTTTCCTACTCCTTTTCCAGTACCAATCAGGGCACCTATACATATTAATGATCAAGTTGGGAAATCTAAAAATCAAATTGTTGATCTATCCATTCAACCTCCATCCAATTCTTATGATCCACATCCTACTGAGGAAAACTTGGAATGGTTCAGCAATTGCATGAAGCCCAAAGTGAAAGTTGATCTCATAGGTTTTCAAGATCATATTAATGTACATAAATTTGATACAAATAAAAACTTGATTGTCTTTGGCAATACTTTAAAATCTTTACCACCCATCTTTAATGATTCCTTGTTTCATAATCCGCTTGATCAACCTACTTTAACTTTTGATGATGTTCAACCTATTGTTTCAATCAGTAATAAAGAACAAGGTGGTTGTATTTCACATGCAGAGGAGAAAGTTGGTGAAGATATGCCCTGTCTTTTTCCTCTCTTTTAAGATGATCTCACACTCCTATTTGATCGTCGATCTTGTAATCTTAATAACTCGTCAAATGACTCTGAACCTCGCATCCAAGTTGAGACTTTGGATAACCATCACCATGACATCCATGTTTCCATTAACATATATGGTTGATCCGGATTTAAACAGGAACGCAAAAAATTCCGAGATAACCATATACACAAAGAAGCAGCAGAAATAATACTTCATTTCATTAATGGAAAATACTGAAACATGCTTATAATCAGAAATGGAAATAAACTAGCTAGGGCGATGGTAGCTTATCTCTGAGAAGAGATGTGATGGCTACATGCCTCTGAACTGTGTTACAATGAGGCTCGAAGGCCTATTTATTGTTGAGAAACAATGAAAAACCCTTAACATTCCAAAACCTAACCCTAGGAGATGAAACGCCAAACTGTGGGCCCCGTTTGGGGGTAAGTTGGTACATCAACTTCCCGGGGTCGTAACTTTAGCATATGATCTCCGTTTGACGCGTACAATAGCTCATTAGAAAGATCTATTCGGGCACTATCATTGTTGGAACGGGCAACATCGGTCCATGTTCCATGGACCCATGTTGCCCCTGGATTCCCCAAAAAACGTCGTTTAGGGCCTCAAAACGGCTCCGGAAGTTCGGGACCCGAAAAACTGCTAAAAATAGTAAGTTGTGCTACAATTAAGGAAACTGAAAATGCTGAGAAAGACAATTGTGGGGGTCCAGGTGGACTTGGCAGGTGGCCACCAATATCCACCTAGATCATTCCTCCCCCCTTAGGAAGCAATGGTCCCCATTGCGTTGAGCTCCCCCATGAGATGAGGAAACTTCTGCTGAACCTGTTCCCTGGTGAACCACTTGCCCTGCTGAAGGAGTTGGCCTTCTTTGACAACTCGGTACAGTTGGATATTCTGTTGGCGAGTGTTCTTGATCTGTGTGTCCATGATCCGATCAGTTGCAGCTTGTTCCATGCAATCTGGATTTAATTCTGTGGGTTGGAGTTGTTCTGCAATGTCGGATGTGTCTAGTAATGGTGGAAAGTATGGCCGAAGGCAGTCCACATTGAACACTGGGTGCAGGCCAAGGAATGGGGGAATGCTTGAGCTCAAATGCATTGTCTCCCATAGCCTTAGTAATGGTGTAAGGACCATATCGGAGTGGTCTCAATTTCCGATAGGCTCCAGTAAGGCGTGCAAATGCAACCAGACTTTGTCGCCCACCTGAAACGTGTGTGGCACCCGATGTTGATCATGTCGCTGCTTGTACTTGCATTTGATTTCTCAAGAATGTCATGGACTTGCTGGCGAATATGTTGGATGCGCTCAATGAAGCTTGTGGCCTTATCTGTTTCGGACTGGACATGAGCTGAATTCATGTGAGTAGTTGCAAGTGGCATGGCCACATCAATGGGGCATAGTGGCTGGAATCCCAAACCCACCTGAAAAGGGCTATGGCCAGTGGAGCTGTGAAGAGATCGGTTGTAGCTATGCTGAACATAGGGGAGGCTCTCGTCCATGTGCGTGGATGCTTTGAGTTATACATGCGCAGAATGTGCACAATCATCCTATTGACAACCTCTGTCTGGCCATCAGTTTGAGGATGGAAGGCTGTGGATTTCGTGAGTTTGGTGTCCAGCATTGACCAGAGACTGGACCAAAATGTGCTGAGAAACCGACTGTCCCGATCTGAGATGATAGACTGTGGGATCCCAAAGTGCAACCACACTCGTTCGAAGAAGAGTTTAGCAGTGGCTTCTGCTGTGATATTCTTCTTGCAGGCCATCATAATGGCCATCTTGGAGAACCTGTCGACGACCACAAAAACACAGTCATTTCCATGCTTAGTGGAAGGAAGGCCTGACATGTAATCCATGGAGATGGATTCCCAAGGTCAACTAGGGGTAGGCAACAGGGTATAGAGGTCTTTCTTCTTAATGGTCGGTTTGGCAATGGCACAGGCAGTACATGATCAGATGTACTTCCCAACATCCTGTCGAAGATTCGGCCAATAGAAATAACTTTGCAGTACTGCCACTGTTTTCTTGACCCCAAAATGCCCAGCAGCCCAACTGTAGTGTGCTTCCCAAATCATCTTGGCGCGCTCGCTTGAAGGAACACAGAGGTGACTGAGGTGGCATAATAGGGCATCCTGGAGGTGAAAATATGCAACCTGCCGACCCTCCAAGAGTGTCTGGTATGTGTGGCCGAATTCTGGGTCGCTTTTGTAGAGAAGTGGCCAATCAGAAGTCTCGTGCCCGCAAGAGTTGAGCACGGTGGTTAGCCCCATGATCGGTGGACGACTGAGGCAATCTGCAACATTATTGGTGCTGCCCTTTTTATACTTGATATTCAAGTGAAACTGTTGCAGGTATGGAGACCACTTCTGATGGCGATCATTCTGCAATTTCCCTTGGGTCTGTATGAACTGCAGAGGTCGGTGGTCTGTGTGGATGACTGTTTCCTTCCCCAAAATGTAATGCTTCCATTGTCGGCAGGCCTGTACAATGGAATACATCTCTTTATCATAAGTGGGGTACTTCCAGACTGTGTCTGAAAGTGTTTCACTGTGATATGCCACTGGATGTCCTTGTTGAGTAAGGACTGCCCCAACAGCATAGTCAGAGGCATCTGTCTCGACCTCAAATGGTTGTTGTAAATCTAGTAACGCGAGCACTGGTGCCGTGCAGAGGCGATCCTTCAACTCCCTGAATGCCTTCTGTTGAGCTTCAGACCAAAAGAATTTTGCTTTCGGCCCGCCCTTGGTGACTTGACTCAAGGGCCAAGAAATATGAGAAAACCCCAACACAAACCTGCGGTAGAAGTTGGCAAGACCTATAAAGTTGCGGAGCTCTGTTAGAGTGGTTGGAGAGGGCCAATCCCGAATGACTTGGACCTTGGCTGGATCGACATGCACCCCCGTTCATCAATGATGTATCCTAGATATTGAACCTGGGTCATGCTAAAAGTGCATTTCTCCAAATTGGCACATAGCTGTTGCCGCAGTGTTGGGAGAACCTGTCGGATGTGGTGAAGGTGCTCTTCCCAACTCTGGCTAAAGATCAGAATGTCATCCAAGTATACTACTACAAAGGAGTTGGTGAATGGCGCAAGATGTCATCCATTAGCCTCATAAAGGTTGCAGGAGCATTCGTCAATCCGAAAGGCATGACCATCCATTCGAATAGGCCCTCCTTGGATTTGAAGGCAGTCTTCCACACATCTGAGGGTTCGATTGGTACCTGGTGATATCCTGACTTCAGATCGATCTTGCTGAAATATTTCGCCCCCTTTAGTTGGTCTAGGAGGTCATCAATCCGCCGGATCGGGTACCTATTACGGACAGTCTTGTTTAGCGCCCGATAGTCAATACAGAGTCTCCACGTCCCATCCTTCTTCTGTACCAACACTATCGGGCTCCCATAGGGCGAAGAACTTGGACGGATGTGACCTTTCTGCAGGAGCTCCTAAATCTGCCTCTTGATTTCATTGTTCTCCAGAACGGATCGCCGATAAATTGGTCCATTGGGTAGCCGCGCACCTGGGGTCAGATCGATGGAGTGCTTGACTTGACAGTGCAGAGGAACCCCTGCCGGGGAGGTGAAGATGTCTTCGTACTCCTCCACAATCTTGTCCATCTATAGCTGTCGTGCAGAGGGACCCCGTTTGGAGGCCGCGGCCACTGTCTTCTTCTTCTCTTGAGGGCGTATCATCAGGAAAACAAATTTCCTGGTTTTGGAAATGATCTTACTGCATTGTTTTGCAGTAATCAAAGAGATGGCGGCAGGTGGTGCTACCTCTGGTATCCTGAACAACTTATTTCCCAATGTAATAATAAGAGCACGGGGCCTTGATTCATACACAGCATGTCGCTTCCACAAGTATGGTTGTCCTAGTAATACATCACAAACCTCAAGGGGAGCAATGTCACACAATACCTCATCCGTGAAGCGCTTGATGTTGTACGGAAGGCGACACTGCTGGCTCACGCGAAGATCTCGTCCTTGGTGAAGCCACCCAATGGTGTATGGTTGTGGATGTGCTGTGGTCGGTAAGCCCAACCGCTTCACGACCTCGGCCGAAATGAGGTTCTTTTGACTCCCGCTATCAACAATGAACTGTATCGAGGAGCCTTTTACCCACATCTGGGAGTGGAAGAGACGCTCCTCCTCCTCTGGATCTTCGGGTTCATTTTTCTGGATCTTTGCGGTGGCAACAGTGGCGCTGGGGTCCGCATCAATGATCTGCTTCCCTTTTTCATACCCCTTATGAGGTTCTGACTCAGAGTCGGAACATGCATCTGATTCGGAAACCTTTAGCTCAGCCACCAGTGACTGCTTGGCCCGACACTCACTTGTGTTGTGAGTGGAGCTCTTATGGAACTCGCACCATTTTCCAGTGTCCTTTCTCGGCTTCGCGGCGCTGTTCTTTGCTTGCAGCTTCGGCTGGGTGTCTTGGGTTGTCCCGCCTT
>APFE031223160.1:18954-39662 GCA_000404065.3 Pinus taeda
AAGTTCGGGACCCGAAAAACTGCTAAAAATAGTAAGTTGTGCTACAATTAAGGAAACTGAAAATGCTGAGAAAGACAATGGTGGGGGTCCAGGTGGACTTGGCAGGTGGCCACCAATATCCACCTGGATCACCCCATTTCTTGGGCATCATCAAGGCCATCTAAGCTTACAACAAGTTCTAGAGGGTCTGCGACATTAAAGTCTTTTGTGCCCTATAAAAGCTTGACAGGTGCATTCTTATCTAGCCCTTCAACACCTACATGTAGGTCTATAATGCCTACATCAAGGTCTACATTGTGATCATCAAAATCATTATGCATACCATCCACACCTAAAAAATGATATTTTACTCCAAGCCTGAGGCAGAGCAGTTATTGTTCTCATGTTCACTCTTCTTCTGTCAGCAAAATATCCTCCATGCCCTTCAAAAGCTCACCAGGCTCCTAAGGAAATTCATTCTCACCAAAACCCCAATCATCTCAACCTCTATTGGTACCTGGATTTTCTCTTGACACACATCCAGGTTTAAGAACAACAATGCCTAAGATACCATCTTCTGCTACGTGGTGCAGATTTAGAGCTCCCAGTTCCATAAGAATTGTTATTAAAATACCAAGACAACTAGCAGGTTGAGAGGATAATCATGTTCTCATAGTGTCACATGAGGAAGAATCTCAAATGAGAGCCATCATAATGACCGAACTATGCTGAGAACCAACAAACTGCATACTAATGACACATATGTGGTGATACCTATTCTACTTGGTGGCAAAATGGTAGACAAGATAATAAGTGCAAAATATGTCACGCAACGGCATGAAGATCAAATGATCGGAGTAAGTCTCATGCAAACACTAACAACAACATATTGAATGAGATCAAACTAGTGCCAACTACTAGAATGAATTCTAGTTTTTTGATCTAGCATGATAACAATGGTTAATGTTGCAAAGAAAAATTGATAGCACTATAAGTAATATCATTAACTTGGTAGACAATGATTAAGGAATGCCTTATACATCCATTCTTGAAACCTAGAGACACAAGGCACATGCAGATGTGTTTGAAGGAGAAGGAACCAAATTGGTTCTTTAACAGATTCTGGAGCATGGAAACCCAAAATGATAGAGCTCTGAAATAGAGAAGAGCAGTTTGAAAGCAAAAGATTCAAGGAGGTTTACCAGTGAGAAACTCGTGGTAGCTGATCATTTTGATGAACTTGGTGAGAAAATTTCTTGGATGCGATGCCAAACAAAAATGCTCTCTTCCTTCCTTAAGATGGTAGTGCGCTCATAACAGGACATAGTTCAAAAAAAACAACTATGTTTACTATTCATAACAATGGCATTGTTATTATAAAAAATCAGTACTTGACTACAAATACTACTTATATCCTTCATTATCATTATCCATTAAGGATTAATCATGACAGTCCATTATTTGAAAATAATTAACATATCCAAGCATTCGTAAGAATGCCAATGCTTTGCAAAGAAAGAACAAGTGGTTGTACAAACTATACACATTCTCCATCATTCATGACTAGCAAAAAAGAGGCAAAAAAATTATTAGGTACCATAGTTGAAGCACTTAACATCATGAAAACTACAATATCCTTAGGTGATAGTGAAATTTGTGATTCTTGTGAGTAGAAGTGCATTATAAAAGGAGTCAAAAAAGTTAGGAAAGACAAACGACATCCAAACCTTGTTAATTCATTATATCATAGATTTGCAATTGTATATATCCGCAATGGGATGCCAGATAGCTTAAAAAAGCAAAACTTGTGTACAAGAAATCCCATTAACAAACGAATACAACATGAACAACAACTATGTATTGGGAAGATAAATTTCAAGAGGATTTGAGATATGGCAAGAAAAGTAGAACACAAATGTTTCAATTTTCCTATAGAGACCTACTCCAACACAAAACATTTGATTGAACATATATAGGAATTAAGAACTTGGCAAACATCTAGTTGTCTCTCTCTCTCTTTTTTTGGACTACACAACTTCATAACTTGCAAAAAATGAAAAATTCAAGGTAATATTTCAATAGAGTAAAGCAAAAGATGTCGATATATATAGTGTGGTATAATAAGTTTCTTGGAAATACATTATATTGTTGTCAAACTAAGATATTATGATTTGATTAACAAAAATGATGCATTTCATATTGCAGAGTGTGCATTTAGTTCCGTGCTTTTGGCTGCAGAGGGAATAATGTTTGATTCGAAAGTTAAAAAAAGAAGAGAGCAACTACTTGTTATTGAGGAATAAAATTCTTTGCTTGTACATTTTGCAGCAAACATTAGCAAAGTAGTGAACAAAATGTTCTTGTATGTTGTGATTCAGGGACCTGCAAGAAAATAAAAAGTATACATAGTGTTTCTACAAGAACTTGTGAATTATGAGTTAGAGAAATGCACAAGAGAAAAAAAAAGCAAAGAGGACAAATATCTTAACTGTCAAAATGTATAAAGTTGACACATAGAAGTAGTTTTTTGTTTGTCACAACTCTTTGATTTCAGCAATAATGGTGTTGATTGTTAAGGTGAAAAGACCTCGAATACAAAGTTTTCTTAAATTGAAAATTGTAGATGATATGCTCTACATATATTGTTGGAAGCTTGTTTAAGCTATAACTGGGCAATGTTTTTCTAGTTGCGGAATTTGTAACATACAATCAATTTTGCAGTGATATGTTTCCAATGTGCATTCAACATTATGCTCATAACTAAATGTTGTGCTATCTTTATAGAATGTGCATCTATCTATATTTGGATGGACAATTTGTTTGCATTTACTGCAAATTCGTTGGAAAGGAGGAGAAAAAACATTTTTGGCTTTTAGCACTCCTTATATTTGTTATGTGAAAAAGAAATTGATCATTAGCATGGAATATGTTTTGTTAAAATAAAAATATTTTGTATACTAGAGTAAAATCATTGTTAGTTTAACAAAGAAGGAATTAGGAAAGATACCTATGTTTTTTATTTGAGAAAACATAATTGATGTGTTCTTGCAAACTCACCATTCAATGGATCAATAAGTGTTGTTGATCCAAAGTGCCACTGTTGACTACCTTTCACATCATTTCTAACATTGCTTTTGAATAGATAGAGTGGAGTCATCTTTGATGGCAATTCATGCTGAATTTTGAGAAAATGGTCTTTATGACTATCATTAAGTTGCAGTTGCAGCAAGTCAAAGAGCACAAATTTTCTTAAACAAATTGTACAAGAAATCATGAAATAATTGTTAGTTTTACTATGATTTAACAGAAACGTGCGAGAATGCAGTGGGAAAGAAACGATTTAGTTTGTGGCCAAAATGAAAATTTGGTGATTCTAGCAACAAAATTATAATTGCATTATCATCTGCAACTTTGCCATCTTTGATATTGAGTTCAAGTTGTTTGTTATTTTGTTGACAACCTATCACTATTGTTGCTATCGAGCCAACTACTTATGTATAATTTGAGACAAGAAGATTGTGTATTGTCGTGTCTGGAGCCAATCTATGTTTTTTGCAAATTTGTTCAATTAGTTAAGCTGTGGTTTTTTCCTGTAACACGATGCAGCATTTTGTGTCTCCTCATTCATAAATTCCTTTGTTTATTGTAAAGTTTGAAATGCGAACATTGTTTCTAATAGTAAACATGTTTTGGAAACGATCTATTAGATTGTTGCTCATGTTCACTGTGATAGTTAGTTGATTGTGGCTATCAACCAAATTAGCATACACCAATTGGGCTTTTGTAGGAGAGTTGGCGCTTTTACTCTGTGCTAGGCCATAGACAATCAAAATATTGCCCTAAAAAAAATTGGCATGTGCTCCTGAGCATACTTCAATAATTGAGGAGGGAGTTGGTTCAATTGTTTTTTATCTGTAAATATGCAAAAATGATAATAATAAGCTTGGAAAAACATTGTCATTGAGTCAACAAAAACTTTCCATTTGACAACACAAATATCAAGTGTAACACAATACTAACCGTTTTGGATTTCCACCCTCTACAATTTCTTTATGGAGCACTTATTTACTAGAACTAGTTGTTTCCATGTTGTTGTTGCAAATGTTTTGACTGATTGTTGTGAGAAAAGAGGAATGCAAATGGTTAAATTTTAAACAAATGTATAGAGATGCTTCAAAACTGTGTATGTTCGACAAGAATACATTATATAGTTATTTTTAGAATATATATATATATATTTTTTTATTTTTTTTTTCCCCGTAGAAAAAGTCGTAATTTTATTCATATGAAAAAATACATTTTGTAGATGCTTGAAGCATATGCAGGTGGTTGTTCCTGTAATGTCAGGAAACAAAAGATTACAAAAAAAAGAGAAAAAAAAAAATTCCAGCAAGCCTATACTTTTCGGCCCTTCTTCTTCTCCACTCTTCTCCAACCTCCAGAGTTGGGAGAGGGTGCAATAATAGCTAGCTGGTTTTCCGATGTGTTCATTAGATGTTCTTTGTCATATTCCGATCCTTCCGACCCATGAGTTCGTTTGATGCCACTTGCTTCCAGTTGAGGTTCCTGTTGCTGTTTCATGTTGTATGGCTCCAACTGAGTGTTTGGGGTGTTCTCTTCCTGTGTATATTTCTGTCCCTTTAGTGTGTCAGGTTCCGAAATATTCCCTGTAGGTTTTGTCTGCATGTCCTCTTCTTCTAGTGGGTCGGTATGCTGCCACCCTTTGGCCTTTTTTTGTTGTTACTTATTCCCTTTGGGGTCCTTTCTGGCCAATGGGCAGGCATATTGGAGATGCCCTATTGCATACACCCTCAACATCTAAATGTTGTATCCTCATAGTCCAACAGTTGTTTCCACAAAGTATTATTGAAGATCAATGTGATGTGATCAGGTAGCCCCTGACTTAGGTTCACTTCTACACATATTCTGGCAAATGTGAAAATTCCCTTGATAGCTCTGTCTTCATCCATTTTTAGGAATTTCCCCAAGGAATTCCCAATGGCTATTAAAACTTTGCGATGCCAAAAATGTAGAGGGAGGTTATGAAGCCTAACCCAAATAGGCATTGTTGACACTTTCATAGTATTGGCATCAAAATCAGGGAACCAAGGGGTGGTGAAGAGGCCAACATTGCCCGAAAACCAAGGCTCCTGATTGATGATACTTTCACGTTCCTGTACTGTGTCGAATCTAACTATAAAAAATCCTTTTGGGCACAGGTAAATTTCACAGTTAGATGACCATGAGGAGAAGATCCACTAATGCAAAGCATTAGATTTTGGCCAAAAACCGTTAAATCTACAAATAACAACATTCTTGGATAGATCTGTGTGTAGAGCGATTACCTCCGGCAAAGATACTTGAAGAGTTGGAGATTCTAGTTTTTGTTCCACAATGTAGGGGCTTGGTAGTTCTGATGCTCGTGCTGGTTTGTTTGGTATTTTCTCCTTTCCTTTGACTGCATCACGGAAGGAACCTATATTTTTTGAGCTGGCTCCATTACATCCACCGCACAGCCTTAGATTAAGAATGATGGTTGAATCTTTGATTATACCATGGTGTTGAAGTGTGTGGTTGTCCTGTAGACTACGTCCTGTATATATCAGATTTTGGTGTTTGTTGGGGTTCCAAGTTGGATTTGGATTTCCTTCTTTAACTCATGAATACTCGTCCCCTTGCTGAGCCACATGCAGTAGTGTCTACCCCCTATCATTTTGATGAAGATTTGTATCATATCTTCATCCATGCAGAGTGGAAAGACCTTATTGAGGCCCCTATTTGTTGGATCTGGCTTTTTCTTTGTAAACCCAAATGTACCACTGTGTTTTGTATTCTATCTGTGCCTTGGTTTCTCCAGATCTGGCTTGTGGGGGACGTTTTTCATAGCCCCAGCCACTATCTCTAGAATATCTGCTTTTCGCAAGAATGTCCGGCCCTCCGGGATCATGTCACCTTTGGCTGGATCCGTTGTGGCTCTTAGCTTGCATCCATTGGTGCCAGACCCCGCCTTCCTTTGTGAATAAAGGGGCACAACAGGCTGCGCAGCCCAGATCCATTCCTGCGCAGTTCGATTCGGCCATACAGCTTCATTTTTGGCTTTTAGCTTGTGGGTGACAGATTGATAGCTAGGGTATAACTCTGGCAAAGCTCTGGTTTTTAGTGTGTAGTCGACATAGGTTGTTGTTCCTGAAACCCTTGCCTTTCCTATCCATCCCTCTGCCTTCATTTTCTGCGAGGGAGTCCATGCATCAGGGTAGTTGTTCCTTAAGGAACCCTAGTCTCTCTAATAGCTGTTGAATATCATTTGGGGATGAGCGAACATGAGATCGAGTCGATCAACTTGTGTGGATTCGGGTCCCATGCTAGAGCCCCACGGCCTCCAGATTCCTTCCAGTCTGACTGCGCCTTCTCGTGAGGATCCACAGCGTTGGCCTGGGGAGAACCAAGGCCTGCAATCGCAGAGATCATGATATCCTAGAAACGCTGATAAACCCTGGTCATCGATCTCGATCTCTCTCTGATATATATATATATATAATATATATATATATATATATATAATATTGGTCAAACCATAATATAAAAGAAACAAGTGGATATGAAGAGAGAATGGCCAATTGAACAAAGTGAATTAACATAAACTAAAATGAGCATTGCTATCCATGAACACTATGCAATTTTTTTATATTACTTATTTATTTTACTTTTCTATTACTATGAACCATAGTTGATTGCTATGTAGTCAATGTGCATAAATGGAAATAAAAAAATGTTTTAAGGATATCATTGAGCGCCATAGACAAATTTCTTTCATGGGATGCTGTATTGAGAATCATTATGGCGTGCAAAACATTGTTCCATTTTTGTTTTTCTTTACGCAATTGGACAAGAAACAATGAAAAATGAACTAGTAACTAGAGAAAACAATGCTATTAGTATATAGAACAAAATTTTACAAAGTGAATGTTGAGATATGCAAACTCCATTATAGGTATGACAAAAAAATTGCAGTTAGAAACGCCAATTCGAACAGGTTTATGTTGATGGTTCGGAGACTTACAAGCAGTTGATATTTGGATTTTTGTTGTTTTGTTGTTTGCTATTCTGTGTAGATTTTGTATTCTTCAATGGTTTCAAATGATAGAATAAATCTAGAATGGACATTTGCATATGTAACAACTATTGTCACAAATTAGTGATGGATTGTAGAACATGAACATTGCTAGAATGATTCAAGCAAATGACAAAGGTATGGAAAGACAAATTATATGATGATCTGTCCAATAAGCATCAAATACATGGAAGGAAACACCATTAGTAGGGAGATTAGTCCAAAAATGTTCAATCATAGAGGCATAGTCAGCCATTGCCTTTTTTGTATGGAAATTAAAGCCATTATTTTGCATGAATAAAAGTAGTTTTTTTTGTTGATGACTATTTTGTAACATACCCAAATTGAAGTCACCAACAAGCACAATCGGGTATTTGTTACATGTGTTTTCTTAAATGAACTTGATAAAAGTAATTACATCTTCAATGCTTGTATTTGGACCATGCTACGTACAAGTGTAACAATTTTTTTTCAAGATGAAATGTTGTAATTGTTGATTCAATATGGCTTGTTGTATAAGTGAGTTGATTGTCAATAGCAATATTTTTTGTGTAGTATGTGAGAATTCCATGTAAGTGAAACAAGTGTATGTGGTGATAAATGTTTGAAAAAAATAGATTTGACAGAGGTGATTTTTTTTTTTTCTTGAAACCAAAGAATGTTAGCATTCATTAGATCATATTCAACAATGATATCCTCAAAATATAGTGAGAAGCTATGTATGTTCAATGAACATATTGTGAAACAATTGTTTGTTTCAGTTGAATACAAGATGTATTCAAGTTCTTAAGAAGCATTTTCTCTAAGTCAATGTAGCTCAACAATAGCTTTGTCATTGAGGGAGAAGTTTTTATGTTCCAATTTGTTTAGCAAATACAAAGATTTAATATCTCTAACACGAGAAAGTGCAGTGTAGATAAGTCCATGTTGCATAACTCTGTTTGGATCAAAATCCAATTTGTCTATTGTCAAGCCTTGTGATCAATGTATGGTTCGTGCACATGCCAATTAGATAGGGAATTGTTCTCTTGTAAAACTATTTTTGTTGTTTGATTCCTTATGTTTGCAAACTCTAGTAATAACTGTCCAATTAGACATTATTCCATCTTCGTACAAATGAACCATTTTTTCGTTGAATAGTGCCAACAGTTGAATTAGAAAATTCAATCCAAATGGGTCCATTCTCAATAGTTGTGGATGCTTTAAAAATTTCTTTGGCACCATTTACCAAGCCATCTTGAATATCGTGATTTCTACCAATTAGTTCAACAAGCATATTTTCCTTGAGCACAATGGTAGATGGCGATTGCATTTTGATGTTCCTATTGCTATTTGTATTTGTTGACTCAATTGTTCTATCATATGCATTTAATGCAATTTTTTTATGTGTTGATAAGAGACAACATTCGTTCATGATGTTCATGTACATTTTTGATTAAGTAGAAAAGATATGGAAACGTTGGATCATTTGGCAGGCATCTATAACGTTTTTTGTTCAAGAATACAAGATCAACATCAGTATGAGAACATGTCCTAATTCTGTTTAAAATTTCCAGGAATTTTTTATTGTCTTGTCGCATCACTTGTTTTAGTCCATAAGTCTTTACAGTGTCCTTCCAAAAACTATAACGAACAATATTTCCTTTAAGACATGGTTGTTCAAATATCTAGCAATCACATACAGGTTGTGCTTGGCGCAAGTCGCCACAAAATATTATGTCGAGATTGCCAAACAGGGTAGTTGGAGTGTGCATGATTTCCCAAAGTCTCTTTTCATTGTTATATAGAAATCGAGAGCCAATTAATAAAGCTTCACCTATGAGCAAGAATTTTAATTGTTCATATTCTTTGGTCAATATATCAAGTGTGTTTGTTGGCTTGGTTTGGGCTGACCTTGGTTCAATCTATATTGTAGACCAACAAAACCCTCAATCATTGGCCCTTTCAACAACGACTTGCAAGAAGATCGCAGTCTCACTCGAAGTGACTATGGGAGGATGCAGAACCACGTTTCTGCAACCTTGAAGGATTAGGAGATGTGGTATTATTATGTTATCTTATTCTTAGCATTTATAAATCACTTCGCTGCATTAGATTAATCATTTAAGCACCCTATATAAAATCATAAACCATCATTGTGCTAAAGTAAAATGCAACTATAATAACTGCTACTCTACAACAAATAATAATCAAATATACACATCAAAACACCAATGTATCGTGCTTCACCCCAGTGTAGGGCTCCGTCCACAAGAACTGTTACTTAATGTAATTAATCTTTGAACAACAAATAGTTCTTGGCCTGCGCACTAAGCTGCAGGCTATTTGTGCACTTAGTTGCAGACTCAGGCCTCTACGCACTCAGTTGTAGAGCCTCGCCTTCTCTACCAAATTACATATCACAATAATTTTCCTACAACACTTACCTAGATCAATTCGATTCTTATCTATTGATTGATTCTCTTCTTATTATTTTACCCTATATATAATATTCCATCGATGGGTTACATCATCAAAATACCATGGTTCAAATACCATGGACTCCCTGAAACAAGCAACTATGGTCCCAAAACCATTGATCTCTTACAAAATCATGCACTTTTACCAAAAGGAGGGGCTTCAACCCATCCCGAAGCCCTTACGATATCGCGCGGTATATACAAAATGCTCCACTACGTGGTCCACTTCATGCTCTGCCGTGTGCTATGCCCCACAAAATGTGGAGTCTTTTTCAAAATTTAGGCCAAGTTGGGTTGCACCCAATAGGTCCCCAACACTCACATGTGACTTGTCCCGAGTCACTGAACTATTTTGCCTATTATATTCGTTGCAATTTTGTTGTAGGCACTATTGAATTGCTGCAGAATGTTTGTGACATATTTCTCTTCGTTGCACACTTCCTCCAGCAGTGCTTCTGTTGTAGGTTCTGTAGCCTTCTACATCGTTGCTCTCTCTCTCTCTTGAAGCTCTTGAAGCTTATCATCCACTGCTTGGGACAATTGGAGAGCCTAATCCTTCCAAGGTTGAGTTCTCTCTGTCAGAGCCTGCTCTTTCTTCCTCAACTCCTCTATATTCTTCTAAAGGGAATTTCCCTCATTGACCTTTGGGAGCTTTTGTGATAATGGTAAGTGTTATAGCTCCAAATATCACCCTTGGTATTTGTGATGCTTGGTTTATGGCCTAGGGAAACCCCTCCTTCCAGACTTGGTCCAAATATTTAAAAAATAATGTTTTACTCCCTGTACGCTACTTTGCCCTATGATAAAAGTGTGTACATGCGGGTTAGTCAATACCCAACCCACGTATATGTGTTAAAACACTTTAAAAAAATAAATTTCCTTAATTATGGGTGGAGTTCACGGGTTTTACCTATTGATTACCTCCTAGTGCCCATGGCCCAACTGTTTCCCAACTAAAAAACTAATTGGAAGAAGTATGAATAGACTTCTACGGGAAGGCCTTAAGGAGGAGAAGAGATAGAGTTATTATACTAAGATTATCCCCTAACTGAGTTTGAAGTATCCTTGTGCTTCAAGCACTTCCCCATGTTTCAGGAAACCCTTGTTTCCTTGAGTGTTGATATTCTCCCACTTGCTTGAGATATCATGGTATTGGTTATGGAAGGAGGCTGTTGAAGACTGGGACTGGATGGACCTGGAGGACGGTTCCGCTTGGAGCGAAAGAAGAAGACTTAGGTGAATTCTCTCCATGTTTATTATATTTTTCTACAATAAAAAGAAACGTTGTCTTGTTCCTGAGATTGACCTTGTTTATGCATCAGATTTTGTTGTAATTCATGTATGAATCTCATTTTGATGTATAACTAATCATCTTACTTATATGATATAAAGTTGATTTCATTAAAATGCTTTATCTATATGCTGCTATGTATTTTCAAATTGGTTGATTTGTAGATTCGAAGATCATCAGGAGTTGCAGAGGGTCTGAACCCTGCTTGAACTACCCAAACGAAGGACTTCCATGTATGTTCATCCTTGCATAGTTTGTTTATTTAAGCATGTTTCTTTAGTTGTATGCATGTTTCTTGCTATAGATTGATCTTGCTATGTTGGGGTTTTAATCCAAAGCCCTATGGTACTTATTCCCGTAACAAAATTGGCGACTCCACTGGGGATAACAATCTTGTTATTCCTAGTTTGGGTTGTTCAATGTCAATCAGGGCTCAGTTCTTGGTTTGCTTGCTGTGACAGTATTTCCTGCTCCTATAGGAACTCAGACCTTAAGTTTGATCTTTTTTATCAGGCCTTGTTTTTTATTTTTCTTGCAAAACTTAGTATATGCACCTTTGTCTCTTTACAGTAGTGTACACACTCTTTTTTCTGTGAAGTGAAACCACATATACGCGAGTTTCCTTTATCAGAAGGACGTGTACACAGTCACGTATACCATTTTTGGATGCTTTTTTCAAATCTTTCTACCCAGAAAGATTTGTTTCTTGGTCTGTTTGGTTTCTGAGTGGTCAGTTTTTGTCTTTAGAATTTAATTATTCAGTGAGCTTACTGTTTTGAATTCTCTTCCGCTTTGAAAATTTTTGGCCTAGGTTTGCTTTTGAGTGAGTTTTATGATCTATGTTTTGGCACACAAGACTTCTTAAAGAGGTTCTTGATTGTTTTGGTCCTCTAGAACAACAGATTGTTTTCAATCTTTGTGTCAAGCTTGATTATTGTCCTACTTCCTTTGCTTTCCGCCATTTTGTGGCCTTACAACTTTTCTTGCTTTTTGAAAGTTTCTTTCTGACAATTTTGAAAGTGTTTCTTTCCTGACTTCTTGGTTAGTTTTTCAAAGCTCTTTGTTCCCTTTAGGGTCGTTTAGTGCAAGTTGAAGCCTTTTTTGTTCAAGTTTTCATTCGTTGTTGAAGTTGTGACTTGCAAAGTTTCCTTGTGCTCTTCTTTCGGTCTTTGAGTCTTTGGTGGCATTTAGAGTGCTTTCGAAAGGTTGTTTTCATTATTTCTTCAAAAATAAAAGTCTTAAAAAAACAATTTTTTTCTTTTCTTTAGCCAAGTTTTTTGGTTCCTTTTTCATTTTTTGAAAGTGAATTGTGATCTTTTGTGAAATGTCCTTCTTGTTTGGAGAGAATTTTTTGCGTTCAAAATTTATATTATCTTCAATACTTAAGTTGGCTTATTAATGATTATAAACAATTGCTTTCATTTTTAGAGTGATTTAGGATCTTGCATCTTCATTACACCTTGCATTAGGATAGTTTGCATTGTTAAAAGCAATAGTAATCTTTTTAGTTTTTGCGTGTGTGAAGTGCGTTGCAAGAAAAGAAAAGAAAAAGTTTTCTACTTTATAAAAGTTTCGTAGAACCCACATAGAAATCTCTTTTCATCGAAGGAAAAATGATTGCATTCATGTAGTTACTTTTTCATTGATTTCGGTTGAGTCATACACACATCATTGGTTTCACTCCCATACCCTTGACTTAAGAGAACAACCTTTAAAATCAAGCGCTAATTAAAATAAACTAGAACTTTTTGTATTGTCATCAGAATACACCAATAAGTTTAGGTTTATTAGGGCCTTGGATTAGGCGAGAGGAGAGTTAACTCTCCAAGGCCGCTCTAAATTGTGAAACATAGAAGTTTGATTAAAGAGCGAAATCCTATAGCATTAGGGAGACCGGGAAAGCTCCATGACTGGGAGTAAAGCACGAGGGTTAGTGAAGATAAGGATGAGAGATACCCCCTCTCTTACTTGTCAGATCCTACCTCACGACTGTTCCGCCCGGCTTCTGATACGAGTTGGTGTCCATAGTTGCCTATCCTAGGAATCCACACAGGTGGCTGCGGAGGGGAATCCCATGGCACCTGAGGTTGACGTTGCATCACGTTCAACATTACTTTTGGAGGACACCCTTGCGAAGCTTAGGGGCTTACACCAGAAAAGGTTGTTGCCTGGAGGTCAGCGTAACTACCTCTGATACCTTCGTTGGTAGGCCTGGGCCGTCATTATCCCAGACTATCTTTCAAAGGTCCCTTACTTCACTTTCTTGTATTTTGGTGTCCAGTCCTCATCACCCGAAGCGGACATACTTGGAAGTTGCTTGATTGGTTGTACCTTTAGGGACTTTATAGCCGATCTTGAAAGGTTTTTGATATTTCTTTCGAAAGTTGTGGAGTTGACTCCTCAAGGGAAAAGGTTTTGATTGTGTATTTATCTTCCTTGAAAATTCATTTGCACATTCCCGTAAGGGAAGGATCTGCGAATAAGTTAGATATGGCCAATATTCTCGTGGAAACCAAACAAGGTACCCCCCCAAAAGGGGATCCTTGTGCTTTTCCTTTCTTTGGAGACGTTGGTACCCCCTTGATGGCCACTTTGAATATTCCCGGATTGAATGTTGGACTACCAGTTTGGCTATGGTCCACTCCGAATATTCCAGATGTTCTTGAAGCTTCTTAGATGAATGTTTTATTTCAGGG
Source organism: Pinus taeda (assembly GCA_000404065.3). Taxonomy (NCBI): domain Eukaryota; kingdom Viridiplantae; phylum Streptophyta; class Pinopsida; order Pinales; family Pinaceae; genus Pinus; species Pinus taeda. Next base: position 32,491 of record APFE031223160.1, read on the forward strand.
GCATCACATGTATGCTAATTGTCCATCTTCTTTCTAAGAGAAATCTAGGATTCCTCTTTCTCCTCCTTCTTGTAATAAGAAATCTAAAAAGAGGAGAAAGAGGAAGATAAAGAAGAAGAATAATTCTATCCATCCATCATCAACCCCTACTATTCATGTTGAAGATGAACCTTCAACCGCTGCAAGTCATGTTGGGCGCACAAGTCTAGTCACTGCAAGTCATACTAGCAATTCATCATCAACCTCTACTAGTCATGTTGGAGATGAGCCTTCAGCCGCTGCAAGTCATGCTGGGGGCACAAGTCTAGTCACTGCAAGTAATACTAGCAATTCACCATCAACCTCTGCAAGTCATGTTTAATATCAGCCTTCAGCCGCTACAAGTCATGATGGGGGCATAAGTCTAGTCACTGCAAGTCATACTAGAAAAGAGTGATTGACCTCTGCAAGTCATGTTTGGGACTCTCCACAAACCACTGCTAGTCATGTTGGCAGAATGGATTTGATAAGAAACCTGGACGTAGAAGTTTTAAACCTAAGTTCCCTTGTAAGATATGTAAGGGAGGCCATCTTACTCATTTGTGCCCTGGTATTCTAGAGGTACAAAGGATATGGTCTGAGTTTGAAAGTTATTCTACTCCTGGATTTGATATGGTTTCTCAACAGTCCCATCACATCAACCATTGGTTGATAATGTGGTTGAGCCAGTGCAATCTCTGGCTGATTACACTCCTCTTTTGGGGGGTGAAGTGCCTAACAAAAGAGTCTGTTTGATTTATGGTATAGGGGGCATTCTGGTTGCTTCGAATGTTCCCCCTCCAAGTTATAGGAGTGTCTCCTTTGATTGGGATAGTCTTGTCGAGCCCCGTCTTCCTTCTGCTGCACCTTTCCAAATAAAGGTCAGAGCTAATTCCACAAATGTCTATTGATGTATGGTGGATGAAGGATCCTCTGCAAGTATTATATCCTCTTTGACTTGGAAAGCTTTGGGTTCCCCAAAGTTGTTGACAACTCAGAGTCAGTTGTTAGCCTATGATAGAAGACCTGGTGAATCTATGGGTGTTCTTCCTCAATTATCTATTACTTTAGGTGGGAAGACTATCTTAATCGATATGATGGTGGGATAGCCCTTTAGACTTTAATATGCTACTTGGGCGTGATTATGTCTATGCTATGAATGATGTGGTGTCTTCACTCTTTCGAGTGATGTATTTTCCTCATAAAGGGAATATTATCACTATTGATCAGCTTGCATATGATAATCACCATCCTAATTCGAATTTACTGTAGAATACCCCTTGGTTTGTTCCAAGTGTTCAAGTAGATTCTACCCTGCCACAGGTGAATTATGTGGCATTGAATCCTCAATGTTCAATTGCTTTTGAGAAGGATCCTTTGATCTATTATTCTCCTTCTTGGGACTTGATCCTGACAGTTGACCAAGAGATTCTTCCTATAGGGACACGAGACCCCTTAATTCCCTCTTTTGATCCTTCTAGTTTTCATGATTTCTCATAATTTGATTTGCCTTCAGAGGAGGAACTCTTTGAAGCCATGGGTTTTGACTGCCAAAGGAGTCCATGGCTTGAGCCCTACAAGGGGTTTGTCTAGAAGAATTATTATGCGTAAACTGCAAGGTTGCGTGGTTCCCTGTACCATATTGTATATATAGGGTACGTATTTTCAAGTTTTGTATTCTATAACACAAGATTTTATCCGAAGTTTATATGTGGGATGTATTAACTTCTTGTCTAGTGTTCCTATTGATGTCTACAGAGCTTGGAAGATTTCTCCTTTGGCAATTTTTATGGTTGGTCCGTTCTGACAGGTATTGATTCTCGAAACTGGCATATGGGTTAGATTTTTCACCTTCATTTTGCACTTATCAGTTTCCATTCCCATTTTGGCCTTTGGATCGACCCTACCAAGTTATGGTGCAGAGCCTTCTCATTGCTTAGAAGTATCATAACTTGTGTGGTAGAGCCTACCTTATCATGGGTGCCCTAGATAGTACTGTGTTGTCACTTGGCACCCATGTTGATTTTTTGTTCTTAGGCTCGAGAGTCCTCTTTAGTCCTGCCATGGCTTGTGCGTTGAAGACTCATTCTCCTTACTTCTTCACTTAGTTCTGGCCTTATACCTTCGAGGCTCCTTTGTGTTGAGTTGTACTGCTGCATTGCATTTTGATTATTTGCAACTTTTGGCCTTGAGCCGACTTCACTTGGACTTGTGTTTAAGCCACTTATTTGACCATGTCTTTTGCAAACTCAAACCTGCAATCACTTAGCTTCTGCAACTTGACACACCCTTTGATCCATGGAAGGAACAACCCTTTGAGTGTCCTTGACTAGTTTCGCCTCCTTGCATTGAGTATAGGATTGTTCCCATCCCAGGAACTAGATCATCTGTTTCGCTGACACTCGTTCTTTCCACTGTACTATAGCATTCTTTTATTCTTTTTCTAGCTTAAAGAAAAAGACAAAAAAAATTATATATTCCAAAAAGAGCGGGAACGAGACAACATTTCCATATATTGTTGGCAACTAGAGTCAGTCGTGTCTCCCTTAAATAAAGCACTCAAAAGAAAATCTCTCCTCCATTTTGGGCGAGATTTAGTTTGACTTAGGTACGCCTTAACCTTGTTATTGAGGAAGTTCTCCTCTGATTGGTTATCTCTTTCAGTCATATGGAGAGTTCGCTCGTGCCTCCTGCATGATGAACTTATAGAGAGTTATCATATGCTGCCACATAGTCATCATTGAGTCGTGCTTTTGTTCAAGGGAAGTAAACCTGAGTCGGCCTCTCTGTAGTGTCTCTTGACCTATTTTTTCAGTCGGCCATCCCTGGTTGTCAGTGTCATGTTTGTCATCACATCAGTTATATTGGTCCTTTTCTTGTGCCGGTTTGAGAAGGTCTCCATCGACTTCTTGCTGGTGGGTCTTGTCCTTATCAATGATGACATATTGCTTTGAGGGTAGGCTTAGAGCCGCACCCTGGCCCTATTTTCATTATTGATAGGTCGCCTTGTGCTTAGCATCGATTAGTATTATGGGTCTTTGATTGAGTAGTTTCCCTTGTGTTCGACATCAACTTTCATTATCACACATTGGGATTCGTGTAGTGCCTTGGTTTCCATTTGACCCTATTGGTGGATTCCTCGCCTCTGTGTCAGCTTTCATTATTGGTTGGTTTAGAGGGTTTCTATCGTGCGCTAGCTACACCTTGTGTATGCCAGAAACATACTTCGGTTAGGTTACTACATCTTTTTCGTCTGATTCCTTCCACATTATTGGCCTATAGGTTACACTCACGCTAGATTGATGAAGGATGCCTTAATGCCTTCCTTCTAGCAGATCTTTTCCTATTGACTACGGATCATTGCTCTGGGACAAAGATCTAGAGTCCATTTGGCAGTACCTTGGGGTTTGCAGTCATCAGTGTCAGATTCCTTCACTGTCGACTATGGGAAACCATAATTGTCCTTGATTGATAGATTCTTTTAGGTGTTCGACTTCAACGCATTCATTTGCACTTGTTAGATTGTACTAGGTACCTTGACTCTCATTATCATTATCGGTGAGTAGTCTCGCATTTGTTAACAGTATACATCAATGACCAGTAATCAAATGATTTGTCACATGGTCGACTTCATATCATTTATTCCCATTATGCAGAAATGTACCGCGACAGTTGGTGAAGATCTCGGGTTGCATCAACATTCTTTGGTTCACTTGTAAGTTGCTCCTGTTGTTGCTAGTCGACACGATCCACATTATATGTTGCAGTCCTTCACAACAACATCTTATATGCTGGCATCCAAGTTGCGATGTAGTATCATCTTATTCCATCATATTCATTTGGTACTATTGGGATCAGTTTTTGACATCAGTGATTAGCTTCGTCTTTCAGCTTCATTGGTCATCTTCTTATATGTGATATGTGTACTTGTTCGATCACGATCAGATGATACATTATGTACTTTCAGTTCTTTATACTTGTATACATAGTGGATCTGCTTGTACTTGATATGCGGACATGCTTTACTTTCTTTGAGCATGGGTATGCCCGCCTCAGACAATTGTTTCTTTCTGATCTTCTTTTGATGGCTTGGCAGGCTGAAATCTGGTGAAGTCCTTCTCAATTTCGACAGGTTTCCTTTCCATACACTTAATACATTTGAGCTATCATGTACCACTTCTGACCTCATATATTAGGGGGCATCTATTATAGCTGCAAATATCACCCTTGGTATTTGTGATGCTTGGTTTATGGCCTAGGGCAACCCCTCCTTCCAGACTTGGTCCAAATATTTTAAAAACATTTTTTTACTCATTGTACGCTACTTTGCCCTGTGATAAAAGCGTGTTTACGTGGGTTAGTCAATACCCAACCTGTGTATATGTGTTAAAACACTTAAAAAAATTAAATTTCCTTAATTATGGGTGGAGTTCACGGGTTTTACCTGTTGATTACCTCCTAGTGCCCGTGGCCCAACTGTTTCCCAACTAAAAAACTAATTGGGAGAAGTATAAATAGACTTCTATGGGAAGGCCTTAAGGAGGAGAAGAGATAGATTATTATACTGAGATTATCCCATGCCTGAGTCTGAAGTATCCCTATGCTTCAAGCACTTCCCCAAGTTTCAGGAAACCCTTGTTTCCTTGAGTGTTGATATTCTCCCACTTGCTTGAGATATCATGGTATTGGTTATGGAAGGAGGCTATTGAAGACTTGGACTGGACGGACCTGTAGGATGGTTCCGCTTGGAGCCGGAAGAAGAAGACTTAGGTGAATTCTCTCCATGTTTATTATGTTTTTCTACAACAAAAAGAAACGTTGTCTTGTTCGTAAGACTGACCTTGTTTATGCATAATATGTTGTTGTAATTCATGTATGAATCTCATTTTGATGTATAACTAATCATCTTACTTATATGATATAAAGTTGATTTCATTAAAATTCTTTATCTATATGCTGCTATGTATGTTCGAATTGGTTGATTTGCAGATTCGAAGATCATTAGGAGTTACAGAGGATTTGAACCCTACTGGTGTAGGTTTTAACCCCGTATAGAAATTACCTGCATACGAATTCTAAAACACATAAAATAAACAATGCGAGAGCATAACACATAAAACACATATACACAGAGATTTTCCCCTGGATCCCAAAACCGGGACTACTAGCTTGATTTTTTTGATTATGTTCCTTTCAGTGTTACAATACATATTTATACATGCCGAAGCATCCAATACCATGGACCGAAAAACCATCATGTCCAAAACCATGGACCTAAAACCATCATGTCCAGAAACATGTGCGAAAATCATGCACAAAACCATAGGTGGGTCTGCCCAACCTAACATAGGGTCCAAAACCAAAATATTATGGGGTGCTGCCTTGGACCCAATAAAGTGGGGTTACAGGTGCCCCTCAAACCCCCTGTGACCTCCCCCCCTCTAACCCCCGGTTAACTACGTGGGCTAGTCGTGGAAAGAATATAACACAACCCAACGTTCTCCCACTTGTTGTTTTCTTTCCACAGGGGGCCACAAGAGAGCTTAGTCATTTATCTAGCCCTGCAACGCCCTCTACACCAAGAGAACTTCTCAGAGCTCATAAATTTTGTCAATACATCTGCAGTATTCTTCAAAATGTCCACCTTTACCAAAAACACCCTTTTGTCTTCTATCATAACCCTCACAAAGTGATACTGAACATCAATGTGCTTTGTCTTTGAATGATATACAGGGTTATTTGCCAAGAAAATTGCACTTTGGCTGTCACAGTCTATCCTTATAACTTCCTGTACTAACCCCATACTTGAACACAATCTCTGCAACTAAACTGCTTCCTTGCTTGCATGAGTGGCTGCAATGTATTCTGCCTCTGTAGTTGATAGTGCCACTACAGATTGTTTCTTACTGATCCAACTAACTACACCTCCAAATAGGTTAAACACATACCCACTTGTAGATATTCTTTGATCCAGATCTCTAGCCCAGTCTGCATCAACAAAGTCATGAATATCCAACACTCTGTCCAGTCCTAGTCTTCCTTGGTAGCACAAACCATAATCACTAGTGCCACACAAATACATGAAAACCCGCTTCACTACTGTCCAATGCTCCTTTCCTGGTTTTGACATAAACCTCCTCAATACTCCCACTGCATGTGCAATGTCTAGTCTAGTACAGACCATTGCATACATCAAGCTACGGATTGCACTTGCATATGGAGCACGAGACATGTCCTCTTCCTCTTCTTGTGCCTTGGGACACTGTTCAGTAGATAAACTCACACCTACAGGAATAGGAACCTTCACCAGTTTACTATCCTGCATATTAAACCTCTACAATATTGTCTCAACATATTCCCTCTGGTTTAACCAGAGCTTCCTCTTTGCCCGATCTCTTTTAATTTCCATGCCCAAAATATAGTTTGCAGCACCGAGATCTTTCATGTCGAATTTGGAGGACAATTGGGTCTTCAAATCCTGGATAATTTCTTTGTCATTTCCAACCAACAACATATCATCCACATACAAGACCAGATAAATAACACGGTCACCAATTAATTTAAAATACACACAATGATCTGCTTTGCTTCTGGTGAAGCCAAGTCCCCGTATAAATGTATCAAATTTCTGATACCACATCCTTGGTGACTGTTTTTACCCATACAGAGACTTCTTTAACTTGCATACCAATTCTTTCTTACCCTTCACCACAAAGCCTTCAGGGTGCTTCATGTAGATTTCCTCTTCGAAATCCCCCTGAAGAAATGTTGTCTTCACATCCATCTGTTCTACCTCAAAATCAAAAGCAGCAGCAACAGATAAAAGTAATCTAATAGAAGTTACCTTGGCAACAGGAGAAAAAATATCACCAAAATCAATCCCCGGCACCTGGGAATAACCTTTTGCTACCAACCGAGCTTTGTATTTCTCCACCTTCCCTTCTGCATTTGTCTTCTTCTTGAACACCCATTTGCTGCCAATGGGTTTCCTTCCAGCCGGCAACTCCACCAGATCCCAAGCCTCATTTTTGTGCAAAGATGCCATTTCATCAACCATGGCCTCTTTCCAGAGTTTTCCATCCTCTGAATCCCCTGCTTCCTTCACAGTTCTGGGATCATCATCAGTAACAGACAAAGAAAAGTTTGAACAGAAA
>APFE031223161.1:1234-54332 GCA_000404065.3 Pinus taeda
TATATAATAAATTATAATAAATAACATGATGAAGAATGGTAGAAATGGGTGGAATAAACGTTCACAAGTGACAATAATCATGGCATATTAATGACCCCACACCTTTCTTGTAGCAAGTTTGTCAAACCTTCCTTCAAACCTTTCATGTCATCTTTTAAACCTTCTATCTCACCTTTTAAACAACCCATGTTCCGTTTTATGACTACTTTTAAACCTTCCATGTCTCCTTTTAAGCCATCCATATAAACATTTATCATTGTTTCCAGTTGACTTGTGGTTGTTCTTTGTGGGAGTGAAATTTGTTTCACTTCATCCCATAATTTTGATATATCATGTTTCCTTTCTTCCTCCTCTTCATGCATCATACTAGATATTTGTTAACTCTTAAAGGGTGTGGATTTTTTTTTTTTTTTTATTTGGGAGGAATTTTAGAATCTATTAATGAAATGTATACTTCAGTATTCCCTTTGAAATACTTAAAACTTATTTTTCAAATAAAATTTATGAAAATTTAAAAATACACACCTTTTAGAACTTGATTTTGAGCTTGTTGATAAGATTGATTTGTAAACTATTGTATTTATATGATTGTGGTCTCCCAAGGTCTAAAAATTTGTCCTATGGTATCCCAATCTATCTTCTTTTTGCTGAAATATGTAACTAGGTTCGATCTTCATCAATATGAAATGTACTCTTGATTCTTGTATATTGTAAAAAGAAAGAAAAATTGTCATTATTACTTTTGTAGCATGGGTTTCATGATGAAGGTCAATTTATTTATATGGCAATCACCCATTGAGTGATTCGAGGGTTTGTCATAACGTTGAGGAGTATATTGAGTCATTATTATATGTAAGACCCCATTGGGCATCTTGTATTATGTCAAGGGAAATTATTTGAGTCATAAAATCTGTCAAATTCACGCTCCAAGAAAAGTTGGCTTGCATAACAGAAGTTGGCCTACAAGTAGTGATAAGTCAGCCTCCTGAATAACTATTCAACCACCATGAAGAAGCCTATATATAAAGAGATGAACCTCATCTATAGAAGGAATCCAATCAACTCCTGGAAATAATAAAGAGACTAAGAAGAAGAGCAGAGGAGGACCATACAAGTAAGAGGAAATCAAATTTTAAGAACTAATTTTGGGATAAATATTTGCACATGTCCAAAAATAATTAGGGCATCATCTTCTTGCAGGAAAGACCAAATTAAACCATCATAAGGAGCCAAATTTTTGGAGTAAAAACATCCAAAAAAGAAGTTGAGTTGTTAAAGAAGTGAAAACACTTTGAGTGAGTTGAAAAGGAGACATAATTTACCATCTTCCACTCACATGTGCGAGCTAGGGTTTTTGCAGTAGAAGATGAAGTTGTAGTTAAGGATTTATAGGTATGAAATTGCATTCAAAGAATCATTTATAGTAGTTGTGAAGCAATATTGACTTGAGTTGACTTTGGTAAAATAAAGTTCAACAAGAAGAGTTTTGAATTGGCCTTGGAGGGGTCTTTGTCAAGGGTCATAGGTCTTATAATTCATCATCTGAATATTCTATAAGAAGAGAAGAATCCTTCTAGTTTTTCCTCTCAAGGGGAGAGGTTTTGGCTCTGGATAACATCATACATTTTGTGTCCTTTTGTCTTTTTGTTCTTCATAGTTTGGTAAATTTTCTATGATAAGAACATAATAACAATCAAGTGAAAGAATAAGCTATTAACAAGTACATCAATTTAAGTAAAATAACATCATAATAAGTTATCAAAGTAAGAAAAATCACCTAATCTAGCCGCTCTAGATTTCTTAACATGTTATTAGAGAAAAGGTAACAATAACGACAAGAAGGGGAAACTTGAAGATCATACATTTGAGGAAGAATACATAAGGTACGAGCACAATGAGATCATCAATGAGAACTAAGAAGTATCAAGGAATATATCCTTCATTGAAATCAGATCATCTACACATCATCTTGAAGTAAGCAACTCTTGGAAGAAGACCAAGACCTCAAATACCCTACATCTATTCAAATAAGGATTATACACTTGAAGCATTCTTGGGAAGCTCACACATTCTACAATAATCTAACAAGGAAGTGAGAAAGAGAATTTTATCATCAAAATGAAAGTGATCTCCCTCTTAGAAGAAAATATCACATCTCAAACATCCTTGACAAAGATCATCAAGCAATCATCAATTATCAAAGGGCTAGTGGAAGTCAACATTATCAAGAAGGCATCAAGTTGAAGATATCATCATCGAAAGAAGCATATTCCTTTGAAAAGTAAGCATTATATATATTTTATGTCTCAATCCACAATTAATTAATTCTACAAGGAGAACAACAAACTAGTTGGGTAATCGACATGGAAGAAGAGAATTAATTTGATCCTCACAGAAAATGAGGTTATTTAATATGTCATGAGATCAATTAATAAACAATATCAAGAGAAATATAAAGCTCTATCAAATTGCATGAAAGGTGAAATAAGTTCTCAAAGGATCCTCATAGAGTCAATAAAGGATTCTCTTATCCCTTATGTAGAAAAATTTGAAGACGGTGAAATAGATCTATGAAAAGCTGGTATAATTGTTCTTTGTAAGCATTATGGTAGAATTCATATCATTGTGAACCGAAATATACAAGATGATGGTATCAAATTATGAAGGGGTAACCTCATACCTTATGAGGGTATCTTAAATAAGAAATGAACTACAAGAGCTAGGAGAAATAATGTATGATCGAGAGATGACCATCGTTTTGCTTAATGCACTACCTAAGGAATGGGGAAACTTTCTATTAAGAATTTATGGGAAGAAGGAAACCACTCCATTTAGTTATTTGTGATCATTATGAAATATTGAATAAACAATACTAAAGGTGAAGAACAATGTTGGGTCAAGTGAACAAAATCAAGCATTTGCAGCTATGGTAAAGAAAAGAGGGAAGTCTCAAAAGTAATTTCAAAACAAGATAGACATGTAAAAGATTCAATTTTATGTATGTATTGGACGTGGGAAATTCAAGATAAATTGTCCTAAACTCAAGGGGGACATCAAGAAGAGAAAGAAAGGGATGAAGCCCTTGTCACCAGAGAAGTATAAGAGCCTTAAAATAAGAAGTCAAAGAACGAGGAAGTAAAATACCTCTACTATGACTGAGTTAACATCATTATAGAGGCATGGAAAAATAGTTGAAGTAGAAGGTCATATGGTTGAAGCAGTCATATCACATGACATAAAGGATTTAAATCATGGCATGATCATTTTAATCATACAAGGATAACTGAGGTAGCAATCTACATGGTTGGAGAAATTCATCTAGAAAAATCGAAGATAAAGTGATAATCATACATCGTCATTATAAAAGAAGAATTTATAGAATAAGGATAATTAATATCCTCCACTAGAATCGTTGTTAAAAGGTTAAAATCCACTTAGAAGAAGCAAGTGTCTTGCAGATATTCTACATCCCACCTTGTGTGGGATCCACAGTTTAGAAGGATCATGGTATGATGACAAAGATGTGCAACATTTCAAGTTGATTGAAGTAATTTCATATTCAAGAAAGGAAATGGAGTTGGTAGAAGGAAGTCTAGATTGACACATGAAGGAAAAGGTATGTATATATTTGATAGATAGATAAATTCACGTCAACGTATGGTTGAATGCTCTATCACATGAACATGATAAATAAAAATCTTCCTTTATAAATATATATGAAGGCATGTAGACAAAATTCCTTGAACTCTTCTAAATATTCACAAGATGAAATCAACATAATATGACCTCATGAAGAAAATGAGGAGAATGACAATTACGGTTCCTATGATGAAGGAACTATTTATGAAGGATATCGGGGAAGTAACATGTGAAAAATGATGAAATAAGAGTTCATGAAAGATGTATCCATAGAAATGTTATTTAAGATATGTAATCACCATTTGATAACTAGAAGGATTAGCTATGGCATCTCCATGGATAAGGTATGAAGACCCTGATATGTATGCCAAAAAAAGGAGAACCTTGGTAATGAATGTCTTGGAGATGGATACATACATGTCTATAATGTTGATGCCACAAGAATTTAATGTCATGATGAAAGGAAATCATAAAGAAGTAACCTTGATTTAATGCTTATTTTTATTTTAGAGAAAGCATTTGGTTGGGTTGAAATATGGATACCATAAGAGGGTTGTAGAAGCAACCTACACCTAGTAATAATGAGATTAGATGGAAGATACTAACGGAAGCATGACTTTGAAGAGGTAGTTCTATGAAGAATAACTAGATGTGGACTAGAAGATCACTTCCTGATGAAAAGAAGGATGACATGACTATTGGTTTGACTCCATGTTTCGTTGAAGGGAAGTGATGCTGAATATGGTCAATGTCATACAAAGAAGTTCTAGAAGAAGAAAGCTCCCTCAGGAATAATTTTAAGTTCATGACATGATGACAAAAGAAGGAGGCCTACAATATCTAATAGTACCACGATCACTGAAGAGAAGATAAATAATGTTTAAGACTATTCCCTAATTAAGAGGGAAATTGGGAGAGTTCCTAAGGAACTTGGGTATATTCCTTTTATAGGAATGCATATACCATACGTAGTTGAGAGGGACAGATATACACATCATTATTTTCTTCATTTCATGAAGAAATAATGGAGGATTGGGTAAACATCTAGTTTCCAAGACTCTTTGAGCATGAGGTAGGGCATCCAATAGGTAAGAGTAGTCGAAGAGGAAATTCCTTGAGGATGTGTTAATCCAAGATAGAAATGGTCCTAGAAGGACATGACTTGTGGACATCCAGATGGGGTATGTGCCTTTATATATTAAGGTGCCTATAAATAATTTGTCTATTGAGCATTGTGCTTTGATCGTGTGGAGAGATAGATTTGTTAGTCAAGGAATTTCTATGTGACAATGTTGGTTGATATGATAAGATGAATACATATAAGCTGACAAGATAGGGTTTGAAATTTCTTACCAATCCAACTTTTCTTATGAGAATTATTTAGCATGAGAATGTCCAGGTACCTTGTATGTATTATGAATACCTCCATAGTTAAGAGGGAATGTTGAAATAGGTAACTACATTCAGTCTTCATAAATATGAAATGTACTCTTGATTCTTGTATATTGCAAAAAGAAATAAAAATTGTCATTATTATTTTTATAGCATGGGTTTCATGCTCAAGACCAATTTATTCGTAGGGAAAGCACCCATGGAGTGCTTTCAGAGCTTGTCATAAAGTCAAGGAATCTATTGAGTCATTATTATATATGTAAGACCCCTTTCGGAGTCTTGAATTATGTGAAGAGAAATTATTTGAATCATAAATTGTGTCAAATTCACACTCCAAGATAAGTCTACCACCATAAGAGAAATTTTCCTACAAGAAATGATAGGTCAGCATCATGAACATCTATTCAACCGCCATGAAGGAGCCTATATATAAATAGATCGAACTTATTTGTAGATACATCCAGTTAGCTCATGGAAAACAAGAAAGAGACTAAGAAAAAGAGTGAAGAAGGAGGACACTACAATGAAGAAGAGACCAAATTTTAAGGACTATTTCTGGGCTAAATATTCCCACGTGTATGAAAAGAATTGTGGCATAATCTTGCTATAGGAAAGAACGAATTGAAGCCTTCACAAGGTGTTGAAGTTTCGGAGTAAAATCATCAAGAAAAGAAGTAGAGTTACAAAGGAAGAAGAATCACTTTCAGCAAGTTGAAAAGGATACCTAATTTACAATCTTCCACTCACATGTGCTAGCTAGGGTTTCTACAGTAGAATCTGAAGTTGAGTCAAAGAGTTTTAGGTGCAAAACTATAGTCAAAGAAGTAGTTGAAACAGTTGTGAAGCAAGATGGACTTGTGTTGACTTTGGGAAATGAAAGTTCATCAATAAAAGGTTTGACATGGCCTTGTAGGGGTCTTTTTCAAGGGTCATAGTTCTTGGAATTCATCATCTAAACGTTCCATAAGGAGAAAAGAATTCTTCTGGGCTTTCCTCTCAATAGGAGAGGTTTTGGTCCTAGCTAGTAGCATACGTTTTGTGGCCCTGTTTCTTTTTCATCTTCATAGTTTTTTAGATGTTTTATGATAAGAACATAATAATAATCAAGTGAAATAAGAAGCTAATAAAAATTACTTCAAGTTAAGTAAAATAACATCACAAGAAATTATGAAAGTAAGAGAAATCACCTAATCTAGCTGCCTTATATTTCTCAACACTTTCAAACACCTCTAGTTACACTGAGAGTGGATTCTTCAAGATAAAGTTATGTTAATTCTCCCACAATGACCTGATTATGGACTACTTTAGTAGACTGAAAATTTAAAGGATGTCCCATGTATATATTTGATATTCAGCCCTAAATATCATCACTAAGAAGCTATAGCACATGCCCTTTCACTCACTTTTTTAAAAATTAAAATAGAATGTTTGAAGAGAAAGTTATGATGAATTTCCTTGTAACACCTATTTCAGATTAAATTCTAGAGCATGTAGAAGCCCTAACTTCCTTGGACCATATCTAAAAAAATATAGTGAACCAAGGACTAAAATTGTAAGAAGATCTTCAACAAGACTTTGCCTTCATGTGGTATCAATTTTATGGTTTGAAGCTTCACAGAAAATAATTATAGAGGAAATTCCATGATGACCTATCTGAAGTAGCAAAACCGTAGGATCAAGAGCTTTGATACCAACTGTTAAGTATCCACATAAAAAAATTCATAAAAACATAATAAAATATAGGTGAACAACTAGATAGTAATCCACATCGAAGGGGAAACCTACCTTTATATCACATAAATGAACAATTAATGGGTGCTTCAAATGTCAAGGCTTCTTTTCTCTATACAGAATTCTAAAGGGTCAAAATATAATTAGTTCGTATATAACAATAATAATGTAAGGGAACAATGATAAAAATAGTGGGTTTCTATGGGGCACAACAATAACAATATGGGGGCTACACTAGTATTATAGGGATATAACATATTGAGTTTACATCAAGACTATATTTCCTTTTAATATATCCGCTTGATTATGTGGGATTATATAGGATAAAACCAACTTTATTTTGTTGTCTCGGCCTTGGATATGACTTTATATAACATTTTATATTGAGCTATGTTTCAACTTTCTCATGGAGTTATACCTATCTATCTATGGCATGAGAATAAAAAATTTGGAGTTAAATGTTTGAAGATCATTTTGTAAGGTTCATAAGTCATCCACCACTCGTCATACATCTACCTCGCCATCAACCTAGTAATTTTGGAAGAAATATGTAGTAAACCCATAAGTACAAGGTGACTTTATCATATCCATTTCTAAAACTATTGTGTTGACTCCCTCTAGGATAACTATTGTAACACCCCCCTCCCATATCCACCCAAGTAACCATGCCAACCATGGTAAACATGAGAGGAGAGGCTACTGTGACCATATTCAACCTCCTACGCGACCTTAAGGAAGTGGAATCAATGGAACATCACACATAATCATCCAACATCATTAACAAAACCTTCAGGAGATGAGTGAGCCACTCAGACAACCTATCCATGGGTCCCACTATTGTTATTAATCTCTTAGGCCATAGTTGCTCTCATGCTATGGGAAAGGGAGTGACCAACAACCTAAAGTTTCTCTCACAGGCTTGGCTGCCTGTGACCAGAGACCAAATTACCAGTTCTATGCCAGTGACCCTAAGACTTAAGCTAGTTTTCCAGGACCAAAGCTGAGGCCACTCCCCAGAATGGAGTGATAGCTTGAAATCATTAAAAGTACAGGGAAAAAATGATGAAAAAGAAATAAGCTAAATAGGACCATAATTAGACCCCTACTAGCCATGCTAGGTATTTCATCAAACATATTGTGAACATGTAACCTATAGGTGCAAATAATTGAATTAAGTGTAGGGATCTCATACTTATATGAGAATCAATCTGAACCTTTTTTACCTCATGTCATTTGCTGCATTATCATCGATTAGGCCATAGATACACTATCCATTCATTTACAAGTAAAACATGTTGAAAGCCATAGATAGCTGCTACCATAAAACATACATATAACTACCATAATAGGAATAAAAATACCATAAACATATCAGCCATAAAGATCCACATATAAATCAATACATTTACACATGAAAATCAAGGGAATGAATTTCTCATTAATGACTACAATAAACTAACTGGAGATGAGATTACCATGTTCCACCTGACTATAGAATGGCTGAGCCAAATATTTCTTCATCCATTCACCCCCGTGCCATATTCCAATAATGAATGTGGGACTGAAACTAAAAGAACCAACTAGGGCATGTGAAGGCTAAACCACCTCACCCTCCTCAATAAAATCCAGGATTTATTGTAATTAATCCTGGATCACTAGGCCAAGACAATGAACAAATCATAATAAGCTTCACTATGATCTCCACCCGATCATTAGGCCAACCATGCATGGATACCACTGGATTTCTCCACCTACATCGTGAGGAATTTTTCCTATCTCCTAGCCTCTCAACCTTTATCATGATCCATACCTGGATCACTAGGCCCTAGACCAAGACCCACTCTCTAGTCTTTAACTGATATCCCAAACCCATGATTACAATGCCCAATGGAGAGAAAACCAACTCTTGGATTTATTGTATGTCCTACCATTCATTGAGAAGGATGCCTAGGCCATACAAGGAAACGAAAAAATTTGGCTTTACCATAACCCAAATTCAATCTCCGAGGTTACTAGGCCATGTGTTCTATGATTTCAGAGATTCACCTCACTCATCTTCAAATCCATTCGGAAATCTAGCTCAACCAAAACATGAAAACCCCATCACACCATGGCTATCTGGAAATGGCAAGACTAGCCTACAAAAAACTATCACACCTAGAAAAACCCATGCCATGATAGAAAATAATCACATCCAATACCATGCATGCCAAATCTAGTAAGGTAAATACACATTCAAGTAAATACTTGCAATGAAACCTGTTGTAGTTGCTTGATGATGTCTTTCCTTGCTTGAACTTTTCCTTCTCTTTCCTTCTTTGCCTCTCTTGCACCAATGACAAAATTTCTCTAAGAAAGTCTAAGTGTCCAAAAGTATGAGAGAGAGAGAGTGTATAATGAGAGAACTCCAAAGAAAGGTTACCAAGTAATCCTCAGAATCCTTTTTATGAATGAGGCCCCTATTTTCTTCATTTTTAATTTTCCTTCAATTTCCTGCTCACATGCAACTTATGATCTTTCACCTCCCTTTCGTCCTAATTTCCATTATTTTCATAAATAATTCTGCCAAAAATGCCATTTTTCCTTTCCAAAGCCTTAGACCTTGCCTTTTCTAATTTCCTTTTCCATAAAGAACCAAATGAACACCACCTAGGATGTCCTGCCCGAGATTCATGTTGGAATAACTGTCCCATCAACTGTGGTTATTGTTTTTAACTTTTAGTACATGGAATTTTCACCAGGGTTGTTACAAAAGCCTCCCCCTTGGGGGACATTGTACTCAGTGTTCAATCAAACATATACCTCAACAACCTACTAGAAGAAGACATACTTCTCATGGATCTTTATAACACAACTCATTGCAGTATTTACAATGAAAGACTTTCTCAAAGAAAAACATCATGAAAACATGCTAACATACACATAGTGGAGCTTTATAACACAACTCATTATGGTATTTACAATGATCATCCTACTAAGTGCCAACCCATATGACATCATAACATCATGATAACATAATCACATGATAGCATAGTAACATGATAACATAATCATAATGACATAACACCCATATCACATAGTGGAGATTTATAACATAGCTCATGGTAGTATTTACATCCATATTCATATGTACATATATAAACACCAGAAAATATATATACCAAAAACATATACCACATCAGATATATCAAAACATATACCAAACACCATATCTAAGCATATAACAAATCACCATATCAAAGCATATACCAAACACCATATCAAAACATATACCAAAACACCATATCAAATCATATACCAAACCACCATATTGAAGCTACTTTGCCTCAGCCGACAAACAAGGAAGGATACATAGCCCGCATCTGATCCACAATCTGCCATGTAGCTTCATCAGGCCCAAAGTGCTTCCATTCCATTTTAAATTTCTTGATTCTAGAGCATGAACACCTTTTTCTACAATATACACTGAGGCTCTGACTAGAATTCTCCATCAGGTTACACCTGCAATATAGAAAATCCAATCACATGATAAGCATCTTTAACATACTTCTTTAGCAAAGATACATGGAAAACATCACGGACATCCATTGTTGGAGGTAGTGCAGGTCGATAGGCTACTGGCCCAATCCTTTCTATGATACTGAAGGGTCCAGCAAACCATGGTGCTAGCTTGGCACATGATCCAATTCGCAAGGAGATATTCTTCAGTTTGATGCACAAGTACTTTTTTCGCCGACCTAGGACTCCTTGAACAACATGTTTCTATCTACATAACTCTTCTACCTATCCTGTGTTGCCTTATTATTCTTCTTGATTGCCTGCATTTATTGTTCCATTTTCTCCAACATATCTTGTACAATCAATACCCTGCTAATCGGATCACTCCAACTCATGGGAGTGTTACAACTCCGCCCACACAATGCCTCAAAAGGACTCATCCTTAATGACTCCTGATAATCATTTTTGTATGAAAACTCTACCAAAGGGAGATACTTTTCCCACTTCCTCTGTTGATGCATCACATACATGCTCAACATGTCCTCTAATATTCTATTGACCCTCTCTATCTTTCCATATGTCTGTGGATGACAAGTTGTGCTAAAGGCCAACTTTGTGCGCAATCCTACAAATAACTCCTTCTAGTACTTGGAAGTGAACTTTGCATCCTTGTCTAAGACAATATTCTTTGGAAAACCGTGCAACTTGCTCACATCTCTGATGAATACCTGCGCTACATTGCTAGTTGAGAATGTTGACTTCACTGGAATAAAATTTACAACCTTTGTTAACCTATCCACAATGACCATAATGGAATCATGTTGTTTCACCACATTCAGCAACCTTGTGATGAAATTCATGGAAATGACCTCCCATTTCCAATCTGGAATCATGATCATATATAGAATTTGACATGGATGTTGACAATCTGCTTTAACTTGCTAACAGTCTAAACACGTAGCCAAAAAATCTGCTACATCCTTCTTCAGATTCAAACAATAATAACATCTCTTCAATCCAATCAATGTCTTTTGATAACGTGGGTGACTTAAGTAAGGTTTCACATGGAATCCCTCAATATCACCTTCTTGAGCTCACTATTATCCGACACATATATCCTATCTCTGAATCTAACTGATCCATCCACCATAAGACAATAATCCATACCCTATGCACCTGCACCTATACCTGTACCCTTTTGTAACCTATGCACAATCTCCATATACCTGACATATTGTTGTCCTACTTGCAAGTTCCTATCTTGTAAGTCTATCCCATAGGAGCTCATAGTTGCTAAGTGATGTACGTGCATCTGCCTGCTAAGAGAATCTGCCACCCTATTCTCTTTACCTTTGATGTACTTGATCTTGAAATCGAACTCAACAATCGTGGCCAACTATCTAGCTTACCTGGTGTTCAGATTCCATTGGTTAAACAAATACCTCAACCTAATATGATCACTCATAAGTATGAACCTCCTTCCAAGAAGATAATGTCTCCACATCTTAAATGCATGTATGAGCATTTCTAACTCAAGCTTAGTGTCAGGTAGTTCTTCTCGTGCTCGTTTAGTTTCTGTGACTCATAGCATATCACCTGTCCATCCTGCATAAGGAATCCACCAAGTCCTCTCTTGCTAGCATTTGTGCATACTACAAACTCTTTGTCTAGATGTGAAATCTATAGCACTGGTGCATGTTTCAACAACTGCTTAAGCTTCTCAAAGCTAGCATCGTACCCCTCTATCCATTCAAACTTATTACCTTTTCTTTGCAATGATGTGATGGGATAAGAAATTTGTGAGAAGTTCCTAATGAACCTCTTATAATATCCTTCCAAGCCTATGAATGTTCTCACCTCATCCACAATCTTAGGAGCTACCCACTCCAGGATGGCCGTTATCTTTTCTTGATCTACTGCAATGCATTCCTTGGAGACAACATGTCCCAAGTAGTGTACCTCAGTGTGAAAGAAACTACACTTGCTGAGCTTAACATACAACTGATGCTCCCTCAACAACCTCAACGCTGCTTCTAAATGCTTGACATTCTCTTCCTCATTTTTACAATATAAAATTATATAAGCAATGAACATAATCACAAACTTATAGAAATATGGATGCAACACAATATTCATCAAACACATGAATTTAGCTGGAGCATTATTTAAGCCAAATGGAACAACAACAAACTCATAATGCGCATACCGAGTCATAAACCAATCTTGTAAATGTCCTGTTCTTTTATGCATACCTGATAGTATCCAGATCTCAAGTCAATCTTCGAGAACATTGCTGGTCCCTTCAGCTAACCAAACAAGTCATCAATCCTCAGCAAAGGGTACCTATTCTTGATAGTCACTTTTTTCAACTCCCTGTAGTCAATGCAAAATCTGAGAGTTCTATCTTTCTTCTTCACAAATAGAACTAGTGCAACCCAAGGTGATACACTTGGCCTAATGTATCCCTTGTCCAAAATTTCCTTTAACTGAAACTTTAACTCAACCAACTCATATGTGCTCATCCTATAAGGTGCTCTTGATGCTAGAGCTTCCTTGAGCTAACTTGATAGAAAATTATACCTCCCTATGAGGTCAAAACTCTGTAATGTCTTAAGGAAATACATCCTTCAACTGCTCCAAAACTGGGTATCTTGTCAAGACATCTACATCCTCAACCTCATTACCCTTATCACTAGAAATGCGTACTCAAAATAGGTTCCACCCTTTCCTGTCGCTATTATTTTCTTGCATAGTTATCACCATCCTAACTGATGTGGCTTTCTTCTTACCCCTGTAAGAATCTTGGTTTCCCATTATCTTCAACACATTCCATAGATTTGTCATAACAGTCTACCTTGTTTCTATGAAGGTACAGCCAGTCCATGCATAGAAACATACTATATGAACCTAATGGTGATGCATTCAAATGTGTTGTGATAGGCATATCATTCAAATCAAATGCACAATCTCTTACCCAATGATGAACTTGTTTCTTCATACCTGTAGAAAATTGTACTAACCAAGACTCGGCATGCAATTCATTACTCAAACCACACTTATCCACCAAGTCAGGACTAACATATATATAATTATATCTATGGTCAAGTAAAATAGAAATAAATTGATCACAAAGCTTACTGTCCATCTCAATGATAGATGCCTAGTGTTCTGCCTGTGTGTTGTCCACTGCAGCAGAGACACGTGGAACAATTTGACCAACATCCCCAATGGTCTGAACCTCTTATGCACTGTATATATGAGGCCTACCACCATGATTTTGTGGACAATCACTCTTAAGGTGCTCCTTACCGCATGTACAACACTCTAACCGACTAGTGCCCTTACTTTTATGCTGTTGCTACTGATGTGACCCATGTCCATGTCTAGCTACATTAAATCTCTTTTGCAGTGCTAGATTCCCTTTCTCATCTGCATGCGAAGGCCTTTTCCTCTTAGGATGTCATTTACCTTTACCTTTGTCCCTTCCTTTCCATCCATGCTGAGATTCATTCTTATGCTTGAATTTTTCATATAAATGCTTTAGTTTCTAAATAATTTCCTCAAGTGATCGAGGCTCATCATACTGAATATGATCTCTAAATACTAATGGAAAACCACTAACCAACCATTGAAATTTAGCCTTATCATCTGTAAGATACAGTGCATACCTCAATAGCTCTAGAAACTTGGTCATGTACTCTTCATCTATCGTTGATCCCATATTTAGCTCATATAACTATTTATCCTTACTATCGTAGTACCTTTCTGACAAGTACTTCTTCCTAAAAAGCCTCTTAAACTCCTACCAACTCAAGTAATCTATCCTTATGTCTCAGACCCATTTAACATCTTCCCACCAAATGTCTACTTTACCTTTAAAGTTGAAGATCACTACCTTGGGCTTAATGTTATCTATGTAATTATGCAACTCAAAGAATTTGTTCTTCCCAGGCACCCAAGCATATGCATCTTCCAACTTCTTTATATCTCCATCAAAAGTAGGTGGCTCCACTTTCTTAAACTCACTTTGTTAGTATCCCCTATAATTCCTCCTGTAAGGATGAAAACAATGATGATCATGATGTCTATCAGTACCAGAACCAGAATAGTACCTGTACTCATCGCCCCTCGTATTCAGAGTGTCGAACAAGCTTCCATCTCTCACTGTGTTATATATATCTAACCTGTGTCTATCAGGAGACCTACTTCCATATTCCCTATTAGTTCTATCCTCATGACCATGGTTGATCCGAAGTTTCCCCTATCATTACAAGTATGACAAACTCTAAAGATGTATAGCATTAACATCTTCTTTCTTCTCTTGTGCCCATATGATTCGATCATTATCCACCTTACAACTCCATATATCTTCCTTCAAGCTTCTCAATGTCACAACCAAATCCGAAGAGTTCTCAACACCATGCTTCTCTTCAGATTCATAGGGAGAGTATTTGTAGTCAACCATCTTGCTAGCCATTTCATCTCTTTCTCCTCGCAATTCATAATATGTCAGATAAACCAAATCACAATAAATTAGCATACCCTAGTATATCTCAGGGAGGATATCTTGTCTACAATATCACCAAATAAGTGTGATACATGTATAACATAGACATAATAGCATATAGATATATAAAAAGTAAGTGCATCAACACATAAACATCATTCTAGCTAGGGTCCAATCGTCAATGCAAGGCCATATCAACAATGCATGCTATGAACTCATGCATGACAATAACCATTGCTCCATTTTACACATTGCCACATGTAACGAAAAACATGCATAAGAAATTCCTAATTAACTACACATACACATAAATGCATGTAGTCGAACATTAGTGATCAATTCTTGTAATTGACCTACAATACTGATACATGTAATCAAATATTTAAGATTGTGACATAACATACAAGGATGTAAGTAGGAGACATAAAATAAACAAGTGACATGTAACCATATGCAACCAGTCACATACTCATGACAAATACATTTCGGAATATGAATATCAAATTCTCCATATCAACCATAATTAATCATCAAGGCAATGCAACAAGCACATGAAATGCAAGTGTAAGAGACACACATGAAAATGACATGCATGTGTGACCAACACACATCACCCATTAATCTAAGAGTTGAACCATGCTCTAATACCACTCTGTAACATATTCCTCCCACATCCACCCAAGTAACCATGCTAACTGGGGTAAACATGAGACAGGAGGCTACTATGATCATATTCATCCTCCTATGTGACTACAAGGAGTGGAATCAATGGAACATCAAAGACAATCATGCAACATCATCAAAGAAACCTTTAGGAGACAAGTCACCCACTTAGACAACCTATCCCTAGGTCCCACTGTTGTTATGGATCTGTTAGGCCATAGTTTCTCTCATGCTATGGGCAAGGGAGTGAACAACAAGATAAATTCACTCTCACAGGCTTGCTTGCTAGCGACCAGAGACCAAAATTTCCAGTTCTATACGAGCGACCTCAATATTTAAGCCAGTTTTTCAAGCCCATAGCCCAGGTCACTTCTCAGAATGGATTGATAGTTTGAAATCATAAAAAAATACAACGAAATAATGATGCAAAAGAAATAAGCTAAAAAGGACCATAACTAGACCCCTACTAGCCTTTCCAGGAATTTCATCAAACATTTCATCAACATGTAACCTATAGGTGTAAACAACATAATTAAGTGTAGGGATCTCATACTTATATAAGAATTGTTATGAACCATTTTTCCCTCATGTCATTTGCTGTATTATCATCTATTAGACCAGAGATACACTATCCACTCATTTACAAGTAAAAACATGTTGAGAGCCATACATAACTGCTGTGATAAAATATACATATAACCATCATAATAGGAACAAAAATACAATAAACATATCAGCCATCAAGATCCACATATACATAAATACATTTACATATGAAAATCAAGGGAATGCATTTCTCATTAATGAATGCAATAAACCAACTTGAGATGGGACTACCATATTCCACCTAACCATAGAACGGCTGAGACAAATCTCTCCTCAACCATTCACCCCATGCCATATTCCGAGCATGAATATGGGACTCAAACCAAAATAACCAACTATAGTATGCCAAGGCTAAACCACATCACCCTCATCAATAGAAACTAGACTTTATCATAATCCATACTGAATCATTAGGCCAACACAATGAACACATAATAATAGGATTTATCGTGATCTCCACCCGATCACTAGGCCAAACAAGCATGGATTCCACTAGATTTTTCCACCTACATTGTGAGAAATTTTTTGAGTTTCCTAGTGTCTCAGGGTTTACTGCAATCCAAACCTAGATCACTATGCCCTAAACCGAGACCCACTCTCCTAGCTTTGCTACATATCCCAAACCTGGGATTACTAGGCCCAATGGAGAGAAAAGCACCTCTTGGATTTACCGTATGTCCATCGATTCACCAACAAGGCTTCTTAGGTCATCCGAGGCAACACAAAATCTGGCTTTACCACAACCCACAATCTGGCTCAGGGGTTACTAGGCCATGTGTTCTATCATTTTGGAGATCCTCCTCACTCATCTTCAAATGCATCCGGCAATCTATCTCAACCAAAACATGAGAACCCCATCACACCATGCCTATTCAGAAATGGAATGGTTAGGCTGTAGAACACTATCACACCTCACAAAATCCATGCCATGATAGAAAATAACCACATGCAATACCATGCATGCCAAATCTAGCAGGAAAATACACATGCAAGTCGATACCTGTAATAAAGCTTATTTTAGCTACTTGATCCTGCATTTCCCTGCTTGATATTTTCTTTATCTTGCCTTCTTTTCCTTTCTAACTCCAATGCCAAAATTTCTCCAAGAAACTCTAAGTTTCCAAGACTATGAGAGAGAGAGAGAATAATTAGAGAGATCCAAAACTCAACTCAAAAAAGGTTACCAAATGATCCTCATAAGCCTTTTCATGAATGAGGCCTCTGTTTTCTTCATTTTCCATTATTTTCCCTTCAATTTCCTTCTCACATGCAACCTGTGACCTTTGACCTCCGTATTTTCCTAATTTACGTTATTTTCATAAATAATTGTGTCAAAAATTCCATTTTTCCTTTCCAAAGCCTTAGCCTTATCATTTTCCATTTTCGTTTGCCATAAAAAACCAAACGAACATCCCCTAGGATGTTCTGTCCAACATTCAGCTTGGAATAAGTGTCCCATCAACTATGGTTGTTGTCTTTTTCTTTACATGGAATTTTCACTAGGGCTGTTACAACTATTATCAAGAGGCTTGCATTTTATTCTAGAGTTACTAAAATAAAAAATTTGTTTAAGATGAAATTTATGGCATATCTGATATGAATTGTTTTCTTTGAGAGGAGCTAGAGGTAATGAGATTTGACTTCCTTTTTAACATCCATATCTTAATTTGTTTCTTTATTTTGGTGCACTACAAGGAAACAATTTTGTTTCATCTCTCCAATAGATCGTTGATTCATTGAAAAATTTTGGGTTTATTCCCTATCCTTAAACGATATCATTCTATATTTTTTCCTCAACACTCTTTCTCCTTGTTTCATCCTTATTTAGATATATTCCTTCAAATTTTTCTCTTTTTATATGAACTCAACTCTGCTATCTTCATTTGTGATTGTAATTTAAATCCCCTACACTTTGATTTTTATATCTTGTCATTATAAAGATGTCAAAAGACAATTTTGTCATATATATTTAATATGGATTCAAAATGTTTAAGCTTTTTCCAAAGTTGATACATGGAATATGCCTTTAGAGAATCTTCCCCCTTCACCAATTATTTTATGTTTTCGTTTGAATTGAGGTTATCAAGTTATAAGTTTTGAAATATGAGTGGTTTTTATTTGGAAGGCCCCATATTGTCACAAATCAGGCATATCATGAGTGACCTCGTCCCATTCTTAGTAGGATTTTCACTAGTTCAAATGCAACCCTCATTTGCATAAGGGATTTTAATATGAGGAATCAATCAAACCTTACTCCTATCTAACGTTTATCCCCTCTTCCACTATTCTAGGTGTGACAACCATTGTTGGTTGCCATATCTACCAACATTAGATTTGAATGGTGTTTTTGAAAATTGCATTGTTCTTATTTCATTTCCTTAGCTTTCAAATCGTGTTTTTGAAAAGAGAATCCTCTTAACCTCATTACCTTGTGCCTATTTTTTTTTTCACTTCATGTGATTATCACAATTAAGTACCCTCTAATAATCCAATGATTACAACATATTATTGCACCTACATTCTATCTAATCATAGAAAATTTAGTGCTGGTAGGAATAATATTGTGTCCATAAGCATTAGTAATTATACCTCCAATTATCAATAACATATCCCTAAATGTTGCAACGAAGGCTGAATTTTCTGTTAAGATGTTTTATAAAAATATCATGATTTGATTCCACATAATGGAAACATTTTCCGTGAAGCAATCTCATAACCATTTTCAATATCCTAAGATAATTTTTTACATTATTTGCTTGTAGCATTTTTCTTCTTGAACCATAAAGATAACGTATTTTTCCTGCTCGATCTTCTCTTAATCAACCTTTAATTACCCTTACGTTGACCCTACTGACATTTTATAGTGTCATGTTCCCAATTAAACTTTAGGTAGAGTGTTAACGTGGTTGTGAGAGGGAATTAAGACTTGTCAAAGTACTAGTAGTTGGAACCCTATAAGACTTTTGGTTCCTTTGGACATTTACCTCTTTTTCTTCCTTCTCTTGCTAACCTTTTTTGTGGTTTAAGCTTTGTCATTTTCATTCCCACACCCAATCAAACCACTAAATTTAATGATGAGGAGTCAATATTAGCTTTTCCTTTTAAGATCCCTTTAGAAGTCATACATATCTTCTTTTGATATAATTGTTATTCATTGTTCTCCATATAACTAAAAGAGTGTAGGTATATCCATGTCTTGTATATCCATCTCTTTGTTGGTTCTAATTGATTTTCCTCTAAATTAGACTTATCTTCTTCCTCACCACCAATTTAAAGACTTATGTCACCTTCTAAATTTCCCTCTATTGGTTCCAAGTTTGACTCATTTTTTCTGAGTTTTGTCTCATGTTAGTGAGTTATGGAAGAAGTTATTTCGTTGGTTGTTGATTCTCTCACTCACTTTCTCTCTTAAATCTTATTCTTTGACCAAATACTTGAAACTACTAGTCACATTGAGATTATTGTTGGCCTCTTGCGTAGATTGAGGTTAGTTCTGGCATTTATATGGTGGTACCTAAATAGACGGACCTTCTCACTGGATTTCCTATAACACAAATGCATGTGATTGTAGTCTAGTGTTTGTAACCATAGAAAATCTTGTAAGCATAAATTTCTAGAGAGGACCCAAAAAATATGTAAATACAATTCTTTCATAAGCAACGTATCTACCTATTCTAGTGATTTACAAACATTGAAGAGTATTTCCTATTCCCACCAAAGTTGATTTATCCTAGAATTATTGGAGGAGAAAGTATAACTGAATAAACATTAATATAATTAAAATACCTTCCTCTATGAGGTTAAATATCTTAGTCTAGAACATTTGATGTAATATAGTGCAATTCAAGTAAGGACCTGGATAAAAAGCCCTTTCTCTATGTTCAACACTCTAAAAAATGGCATTAAATAAACCCTCATACCTTGCTTCTATATCCAACTACCCTTTGGGTTTCTATATTGAGATAGCCTACCAAATTTAAGTCTTTACTCGAAGCTAAATTTCCATTAATTTCCCTATGACTATGTGATCTCTCATATATTATATGTACCCCTCAACATTCCTTCATGTAATTTAAGTAACATTTTTTCAATCCACTCAAATCTACAATATGATGTTTGCTTTTTATTTTTTTTCACCTATATTTTGTCAACCATCCCTTTCAAAATAATGCTTAATCAAGTGGTTGTAAGTTTTAACTAACTCATGAGGTTCGTCCTTACCATTTCCTCTACCTTTACTTCTTGAGTTCCGACTATATTTCCAATTCCTTCCTCTGCCACAGATTTCTATCCTAGTGAAACAATCCATCTTAAGATATAGCATGGATTCACTTGTACTAATGGAAAGGGAGATTTTTAAATTAGAGGATTGAGAGAGAGAATTTAAGAATAGGATTGCTTTATACACCCACAAAACTTGAATAAGGTGAGAGTGCTCATTTCATTGATAAATTATCACTTTCATTTGATTTCTGCATATTACAACCCTTTGCATCTTCTAAAAAGAGGTCTTCGTCATGAGTCTTTGTTCTCCATGCTTCTTCCTTCTAGGTTTCCCTCTCCTTATCTTCAGGTACTACCAGTCCGACAATGCTAGGTGGCATTCAACTAGACTATGTTTTACTATAGTGGTAAGTGTCATTCACCTTGAATACATTTTATGCTCTTTGCTCCTAGATTGTTTTTTTACAGTTTGTGCATATCATTTAAGGATTTTCAGTTTGTCTCTTTCCAAATCCCATATATATTTGCAACCTTTGTTATTATTCTTTGATGAAGGGCCTAATGGAGGAGTGAAATGTATTAACATTAGCCCCACTAACGTTTTTGGCATGATTTTGTCGAATCTAAGCAAATTGCAAAGGAAAATGTGAAAATGTAGGCTTCTGACAGTTTCTTTCCGATACCGATTTATTTAATAGATATTTGAATCCATTTCTAAATCACATTGTCTTTGCTCAATACATAATATCGTATGCATTGCATTGGTTTATTACATTTAAAAAAATGTTGTGTTTATTAACATTACACATGATCTGTACAATTAAAAGGCCAAATTGGAAACTCCAGTTCATACTTTCTCTTGACATGAAATTTTTTTTATGTTTCAGTTTAGCCAAACATGATGTTGTGTACTTGCTCCAGTCAATTATATTTTTTATAAAACGATATTGTAATGTATATTTTAATATTATTTTGTGGTTGGAGTATGTTGTAAAATTGTGGGTTGGATTATGCTGAAAATTTATTTTTACTTAGTAATGGATTTATTAGGTGGGATGTAACAAAACAAATTTCCACTTAAGACTTTGAGGCATATAGAAGAGTGAAAATTTGTTCCCTTATAAATCACCAATATCTAATATGGTCTTTCTTCTAATGAGCCTAGATCCATCTTAACTCCAAATCTACTACGCACCGAGAGGGATCAAATATATTTTCATTGTAAAAGAGGTCTTCATATCAAGGGATTTTATCCCTCATGGAAATTGTTAGATTCATAACGAAGATCGATCTGAAACATAGAACAACATAGTAAAAATTAAATTACAGAGCATAAATCATTGAAAAATAATGCACAACTCTCACACACCAACCCAACAATCATCCACAAATCTCTCACCTGTCTTTCCACTAATTTCTCCATAAATCTCTCACTAAAAATAACAACTTTAATTATTTAATATTTGAAAAATGATCCATTATTCCATCATTTATCCTCCATAATTATCATTTTGAAATATTTCAAGATCATATTTGAATTTTCATAACTTTTCCTTAGATAGTGCTTTGGTGAATATATCAACAACCTATTCATCTGTTCTGCAGTACTCAATCCCGATCACTCCTTGCTAAACCAAATCCTGAACAAAATGATATTGAATATCAATATGCTTGGTCTTCTTATGGAAAACTTGAGTCTTGGTTATCTGAATAGAACTTTGATTATCACACATCAACTAAGTGGGTTTCTCTTGTTGTTCATGTAGATCCTCTAGAATTCTTCAAAATTAAACTACTTCACATGTTGATGTCATTGCCGCTTTATTCTCTTTTTCTACTGTCTAGAGAGAAACTATCAGCTTCTTACTAGTACTCCAAGCAACTTTCGTTGAACCCATACTGAATGAATACATTAAAGTTGATTTCCTATCATCCATACATCCAGCCCAATCTGAATCTGCATAACCAATCATCTTGAAATATTTTGTATAGTGTATACCAAACCATAACCAATTGCTCCACGTAGATATCTTAAATTCCTCTTTGCTTCTTTCCAATCTGTTTCTTTGGGTTCTTCCATAAATCTTTATACCATACTCATTGCAAAATAAACATTTGGTTGAGTTGTAGTTAAGTAGATCAAACTTCCAACCAATTGACGATACAAAGTAAGATCAATTGAATTGGAGTCATCATGTCCGTATAACTTCAACCGAACTTCCAAAGGAGTTGTTGTTGTCTCACAACTCATTATTCTGAACTTCTTCAAAATGTCCCAAGTATACCTGGCTTGTGACATGAAAATACCATCTTCCTTTGCCAAAATTCAATACCTAATAAATAATGCAACTCATCAAGATCTATCATCTCAAACTCAACAATCATATGTGAGTTAAACCTTTGAAATATTTTTGTATTGTTGTCTCTATAGATCAAATCATTAACATATAAGACAACTATCAGAATGTCATGTCCTAACTGAAAGATATAAATATTGGGCTCATATAAACTTATAACTAAGCCATGCTCCTAAAAATACTTATCAATTCTCGAATACCATGCCCTTGGCGCTTACATAAGACCATACAAGGCCTTCTTCAACTTATAAACATAATCTTCTTTTTTTGGAACTTCAAAACCTTCAGGCTACTCCACATCAATTTTGTTCATCCACATAACCATTTAGAAAAGTTGATTTAACATCCATTTGAAAAATTGGTCACTTGTAATGTGCAACGAATGCAAGAAACGTCCTCATTGTATCCAATTTTTCCACTGGGGGAAAACTCTGAGTATAATCAATTCTTTCATTTTTTGCATAGCCCTTTGCAACTCACAGGGGATTCACTCAGTGAACCTATGGCATATCACATGCGTTCATGGCATATTAAACAATACCGTTAATCTGACTACATATTGGAAAATCTCTCTAAAAATCACATTATTTAACCCCTACCAATATGATCCCAATACAACTTCCGAATTTAAAAACCCATACTTTCACTAGATATTGCAGGTAAAATTTTTTTCATTAACATTTTTTTACACCCCTTTATATTTTTTCATTAACTTTAAGCTCCATTTTTTATATTTGCTAATATAAAAACCCTTTACCCAATCCCCCAATATGAACCCACGTGGTATGATATTCCTCCCCTAGTGAAGCCCCTGTGTTGCAACTTAATGAGCCGTATACTTATCAATTGTGCCATCTGATTTATACTTGGCTTTATAAACCCACTTAGTGCCAATTACATCTTTTCCCTTCGGTAATTTAACGAAGTCCCATGTATCATTTTTCACCAAGGCATTCATTTTTGCTTCCATAGCTTCATTCCATTCCTTCTTCTTTGATGCTTCTGCATAATCCTGTGGTTCATCCATTTTCATTACCTGTTGCATAAGTGCATAATTCACTTGAGAACTTTGAGATCTAGTAGCCCTTCTTTCAAAATTTCTATCCAACATATTGCTATTTGAATGACTCCTTTCAAGCCACTTAGGCTTCTTCTTAACCTCATCTACTTTTACTAACATGGAATTTGATTCATCACCAATATTCACTACATCTTTCTTCAATTCAAATTGTACCTGTTCTCGATGATGGATTCCCTTCTCATCAAACACAACATCTCTGCTTATTATCACCTTCTTTGCCTTCGGATCAAACAACCTGTAACTTCTTGTTGTAGTACTATATCTAATAAATATAGACTTCACACTCTTATCATCCAACTTCTTCCTCTTTTCCTTAGGGCCATGTGCATATGCAGTACAATGAAAAACTTTCATATGTGCAACACTTGGTTTGTATCCTCACCATGCTTCTTTTGGAGCAAAATTCAACACTTCCTTTGTACGGCATCGGCCAAGAGTGTAAATTGCTATTTGTACTATAGTGACCATCTGAAACTTAGGAAGAACACTTCTTAAAATCTCCTCAATTAGCCTTCTTTCCGGGACATCTTCACGTAATGATCTCATCTAATTAACAAGATCTTGCATTTTTGTGATGTAATCATGAATGGATTCATTACTTTGCATATTGGAATTTTCAAATTTCCTCCTTAATGTTTGCAGTTTAGCTATAACAATGCCTTTATATGTGTTCTTTAAGATATCCCATGCTTCTTTAGATGATATCACACCACTGATTCTTGGAAATATAGATTCTTCAAGAGCGTTTCCTATAAGTGAAAGTGCTTCATTATTTTTCTTAAGAAGTTCCTTAAGAGATTTATTTTCATCATCACTTAATGTTTTGAATTCATTGGGAGAAGGCATAGTGTATCCATTAATTACAAGTTCCCATAAATCTTTAGTGATAGAATATATGTTGCATACGTTTGCTCCAATAAAAATAGTTTGTGCCAACAAATTTAGGCAATATAATACTGCTTGTTACCATGAGAAGAGTAAGAGAGAGTGATAGAGAGAAAATGCACAAAAGATCACAATGCGTCCCACTTCAACCTAGAACAAGAACCAAATATCCCAAAAATTAAGACTCAACTACCGTCACAAATATCAATTTTAATAATTAAAAAAATAAAAAATAAAAAAACGAAAAGACTCAAATTGTAAAAATTACATCTTATATCTCCTTTCATTATTACAAACCATATTATATCTCCCTTCATGAGAAGAAATATTAATTCTTCCATTTCACAACCTTATAAAAACATATTTACTTCTTATCTCCCTTATTAAAAAAAATTATTAATCCTATTTTTACAAATTTATGAGTAATAATTATTATTATTTTTTACAAATTTATGAAGTACTCATACCCTTAAAAAAAAAAAAAGAGAAAGAGAGAATTATGTCATGCACACTTTAAGATTCACTTGCACCATAGAAACAAAACTTTGAAACTTCAAGAAGGGTCACTCATCTTTTGTTTATATTTTACTTTAACTCTTTCAAAGTTCATAAAAATAATAAAAATTCATGTGGCTAATTTCACTTCACGTTGACCTTTTTCCTCATAAACAGTTCATGCATACAGGTGGGCTTCTTTCAAAGTTCATAAAAAATAAAAAAATCATGTGGCTATTCAAAGTTCATAAAAAATAAAAAAATCATGTGGCTAATTTCACTTCATGTTGACCTTTTTCCTCATAAAAAGTTCATGCATACAGGTGGGCTTCATAACGTCTCAAATCCTCGGCCACTTCACGTAGCATGAAAATGTTAACAACTCAGCCACTCCATCTCCACGCAGCGTTCAGGCGCACACAGTGCTAGCTTCTTCACATTGACGTGCACGCAGATCCCTTAGCAGCGAGTTCTATCAACTCTTCCAACATTTCTTCACGTCCAACATTACTTTACACAAGTTATTCACACATGCATCAGACACCCGGGTTCTATTTTTTCATGTAGCTTCTTCACACACAACGATTCTTCAATGTAGTGGCATGCATCATTGATCATTGAACAGTGTCAGGCTCCTCACACGTTCATCATTGAACAATTCTCCAACGTTCACACTATCAAAACGAAAATTCTTGATAGAAGCAATACCAGTGAAAAGAAACGACAGTAATTTTTTTTTACAGTATTGATAGTGTTTGCTTCTGTGTTCCAAATGCTTCTTTTAGATAACACATTAGCCCTCTCAAATTTTACAACTCTCTGATCTTTGGCTATGAGCAATGGTTCCGATACCAATGAAAGATAGAACAATACAGTAAAAAATAAATTACTGAACATAAAACGTTCAATAATAATGCACAGCTCTTACACAGCAATTCAACAATGGTTCACAAATCTCTCATATGTGATTTCACTAAATTTTCCATAAATATTTCACTCAAAACAATAATTTTAATTATTTAATATTTGACAAATGATTTATTATTTCATCATGATTTAGGTTGGTACTATATAAATTTGACATTTCTCTATATAAAAGTATTAAAACATTGATTTAATTTCTACAGAATGTCCATGAAATATTATTAGTAATAGTGATAGGAGAGAGTTTAGATATATCTTAAAGGTATAAGTTATATATAATATATATATATATATATATATATATATATTTTGAAAATGACTTATGACTTTTGATAATGTGATATTAATAAGTCATGGTACTAGCCTATAGTTTTGTAGCAAAGTTTATTTACAATTTAATAATATTTATGGTAAAGTGTGGTGAATATCCATAGCTAAAATTCTTGTTATATTGTAACTTTAATATAAATTTATTGTAATAATTAAGTTTTTATGTGTTTATTAATTAATTTTAAATTACAAAATCATTATTTGATTTGTTGGTTGATCATTAGTAGTTTAACATTGACCAATGCAACTTATAATATTTAACTTTGAAAAATAAACATTTATTTTTCAATATTATTACAAAAGCTATTTTTCAAACATTTGATTGGATCCAAGCTCGAAGGTATTATTGTAAGCATTGCAAAATACAATGCCATGTGTATAATTGCATATGTTATGCAATAATATATGGATATGATTCCAAAATTCATGAATTATTTTAAGATATTTGTGAAATGATTTATAGTCAGATAAAAATCTTTGAATATATCTCATATTCACTTAGATAACATATTTCTCATCAGTTACTTCCCACTATAATTAAAACACCTATTTAAATAAAAATGGTTAGATTTAATACATAAATAAATATAATTCAACATATTAATCCAAAATTAAAATATGTTGATATACATATATACTTACCTACATTAGGACGACACATATTCTCTATACTCACATATTCTCTATACTCGTTTGTAGAGGGTCTCTAGGTGCAATAACAATTTCTTCAATCAATCTTATGCTTAAAAATAGTTATTTGCATTAACCTTTTAGTTATTTTGGGTTTTCTCACTTTTGTATAAAAGTAATAATTAATATTATTAAATATAAATAAAATACATACTCTTAATAATATATTATTGATTCAAAATTCAAAAATATTGATATACATATATACTTACTTACTTAGATTGTAGAGTTTGCAATAACAATTTTTGTCAATCAATCTTATACTTAAAAATAGTTATCTCTATTAATCAACTTTAAGTTTTCTCACTTTTCTATAAAAGTAATCAACCTTAAGTTTTCTTACTTTTATAGTTAAGTTTTCTCAGTTTTCTATAAAAGTAATCGTTAATAGATATAAACAAAGTACATACATCTTAATAATATATTTATTTGAAAAAAATCACGGCCTTTTAAATTAACATTTTCCAAATTTTATTTTTAACAATAGACTTTCATATACTTAAACATGCATGATTTAATATTTTGAAACAAACCTATGGTCACAAGCAGCACTAGCAGTATCAAGCAAGTAACAAACTATAACTAATTTAATGACCCACCTACACATACAATCTGAATATATATAACTAACTTATTATCTTTATATCAAAAATAGATTATAACAATCAATTAATATTGAAATGTTTTAGTCATCGGAAATATTTTCATTTTTAATTAATATATATATATATAATATTATATATATTAATATATAAATTTGAATCAATTTGTAATCGCATACTTAATATTGTAATATATTTAAATCGTAATTTTTTAAATTATTTCTCTCTATAGATAAATAATAGATATTTGTTATAAAATTATTCTATAAGAAATATGATAAAATATTCTATTTATAATTTGATATTTTAATTAGAGTGTTTTAGGGTTTTATGGACAGTAAATATATTTATGCATTTAGAAATTTATTTCAAATAATGAAAAATAACAATTTCACTAAAAATTGCATTGTCAAATTATGATGAAAAAATCAAAACATTGAATAGTTAGTATATGTGTTTTTTTTAATTGTGTAGTCAATTTCTTCAACAATTTGGCATTTTTCCAACTATATTTTCTTATCCAGGTTTCCAAAAATTTGATAGATTATTGTTGGGCTCATAAGTTTGAGTCATGTAATATGAACCGTTTGAATACCCTATGGGTTTTTCAACCTGTTGAATCAATATATGCAATTAAAAAGACATTTTAAATAATGAGAAATCTTGATCTGGCCAAAAATTGTATCACTCCATTTGAATGAAAAAAGCTAAAATGTTGAATAGTTTGTTTTTTTTTAATAATGTATTCTAACTCTTTAATGTTTTAGTCATTTTTCAAGTATACTTTCTAGTTGATTTTTGCAAAAATCTGGTAGGAATTTATTAGAATTGTAAGTTTGAGTTATGTAATATGCACAATCTAAGCACCATAGGAATCCTGAATCCATTTATGCATTTAAAAATGCAATTTAAGAAATGAAAAATCACAAATTTTCAAAATTTATATCACTAGATTCTGGTGCAAAATGATGAAACATTGTATAGTTAGAGTATGCGTCTTTTTTATTGTAATGACTAACTCTCAAACATTTTTTCATTTTAGAGGTATATTTTATGGTTAATTGTGCCTTGAGTTATGTATAGATTTGTTGGAATTGTAAGTTCAATATGTATATTTTGCAAATTTCCCAGGGTATGGTCTAATGGTTAGGTGGGGTTGTTTGGTCCTTGATTAGGTGGGGAGGTTTGGTCCCCACAGGTCTCTTGGTCCAATGTTGGGTAGGACTATGTATGCTTGGGAGTTGCTTTAGGTGTGGTTTCTTTAGGTTAAGAAGAAAAACTATCTATTCTGCCCAATCTAAGAACCCCATGCTTTTTTTAGGGCATTGCCTCCATTTATGGATTAAGAAAATAACTTTGAATAAGGAAAAACCATAGTCTCAACAAAAACTATATCAATGTATTTTGGTGGAAAAGGCCACGTTGAATAGTTAAATTGTGAATTAATTAGTAAAATGGTATAACCTCTTGAAATTTTGGCTCTCTTCTAAGTATATTTTTAAGTAAATTTTCTCTAAAGTATAATAGGATTTGTTGGAATTGTAAGTTTGAGTTGTGTAATAAGCACAATGTAAGAGTGACATGGAAATTTTCAAGGCAGAATTCATTTATGCATTAAAAAAAATTAAACAATAAAAAATCAAAATATACTCGAAATTATATCACCATAATGTATCCTAAGATTCTAGTGAAAAAGTCAAAACATGAATAGTTAGAATGTGTCTTTCTTTATAGAATTGTCTAACTCTTTGAAATTTTGGTCATTTTCTAGGTATATTTTCCAATCATTTTTCCCAAAATCTGGTAGGGATTTGCTGGAAGCATAATTGTGGGCTATGTAATTTGCACAATTTGAGTTCCCTGGGGTTTTTGACGGCGTTCAATCCATTTATACATTCAAAAAATAATTATATCACATAAAATTCTATCAAGTAATTCCAACTAGAAAATCTAAATCATTGAATAGTTAGACTGCACATTTTTCTATAGCATGGTCTAAATCTTCAGTGTTTTGGGCCTTTTGTAGTTATAAATTTTCTGACAACGTTTCCCATGATCCATCTAGGATTTGCTGGAATCATAAGTTTGATATTTATAATTTGCATAATGTGAGAGCTCTAAGGTTTTTTCATGGGGTTGAATCCATTTATGCATTTAATAACACATTTTAGATAATGAAAAAACCCCAACACTGCTATGAATTGTATTGTCAGATTCTAATAAAAAATAAAAAATGTTGAATAGTTAGATTGTACCTTCGTTATAGCATAATATATCTTTTTAATATTTTGACTCTTTTATAGGAATATTTTCTAGTAAATTTTCATGAAATTTGGTAGGGACATTTTGTAATCATAAGCTTGAGCTATGTACCCTACACAATCCAAATGCCCTAGAGGTTTTTTATGCTTTAAATTGATTTATTCATTTAAAATAATAGTTTATATAACCAAAAATCACAATATCACTAAAAATTGTATCATCATAATTTCAACAAAAAAGTCAAAAATGTTAAATAGTTATACTACACAACATTTTATAGCATTATCTAACCCCTTAACATTTTTGGCTCTTTTCCAAGTACATTTTCTAGTCAATTTTGCCCAAAATCTAGTAGGGAATTTTTTGAATCATAAGCTTGAGCTATGAAATTTGCATAATATGAGTTCACTGAAGCTATTTAAGGTACTATATTCATTTATACATTGAAAAAGGAATTTTAAACAAGAAAAAAGTCACAATCTCTTTGAAAGTTGTACCATTCAATTCCATTGACCAAAAAATGTTGAATAGTTAGACAATACCTTATTTATTAACTCCAAAAGTACACACTCTCTAAAATTTGGTGATTTTTCATGATAAAATATTTCAGAATATATAATAATTATAATTGTTATATCATTAAGGATAGAATAAATGGAGAGTGGAAATTTTATTATGGAAGTGAAAATAATTGTAAATTAGTAGAAATTGAATACATTAATAGAAGAAAATACTTCTTTAGATTCCCATTACTCATGTTAATTTTCATGGTTGTAAGGTTTAGTGATGAAATATCTCTCGAATGTGATGGAGAAAAAAATTCAAAAGGACTTAAGTATACCCAATCCTATTCTTCTCATAGAAGCAAGTCGTCCGTCCACTAAGAGCATGCCTATGAATATGTACCTAATATAGGCATATGTACCTAATGTATAAGAACAAGTTAAACAATATTGATGATGTGAGGCTTCCTAATATTGTTTCCAACTCTATCCAAAACAACTTTTGGCCCAAGAGAGGGTGGCAAAAGGATGTCTATATTGAAATTAAGAAAGAGAACATATTTGATAATAAGGGTAATATTAAAAATACAATTATGTTAAAATTTAAGGTGAAATTTTGATGTAATAAGTAGTTAGAAAGAAAAATAAAAATTAACTTCGTATAAAGAGGTGATCAACAATGTATAAATAAAAAAGCCTCTCCCTAATGTGACTTGAGTAAAAAGAAAATAAACATTGCCAAAATAAAAACAAATTCTCATGATCTAGTGGAATTAGGCATTGGTCTTTCACCTTCATCACACTAAAAGGGTTGAAGATAAATAATGCTTAGAGAAATATTGAATATTTTACTTTATGTGGACATTGAAATATTTAATTTATGTTTCATATTGAAGTAATTGAAGTAATTGCATGACCCCTTCATATGGGGAAGTAGAAGCACACTTCTCTCTCTCTCTCTCTCTCTCTCTCTCTCTCTCTCTCTCTCTCAATTACAATCTCTCTCTATATATAACTATTTCACATAAGGTGGATATTTAAAAACTTTAATTATATTCAATGATGAAATATTTTGTGTTTAATATTTAATTTTCAAAGGCCACATATCAAATTTGTGTTGATTATAAAAGGTATGCATCCCTCATATTAGGTTGTAAAAGAGAAATAAGACTTATATATTGATGTTAAATATTTTACCTTGCATATTGAAATATTTTATTTATGGTCTCCACACACAATTGATGTTGAATAATTTACATAATATGCATGTTGAGGTATTTTAATTATGAAAATTTTTGCGGGAGTTGCATGTCTCCTCATTGTTGGAAATATAAAAATTCTATTCATACAATAAAATGATTTTTTATACATAGAGTGGTAAATTTTATTTAAAAGTTTGTGGAAAATGTAGGAAGACGAGTTACATGAGAAGATGGTCCCTATAGAAGAAAAGTTTTAGAATAGCTGAATTCTTGGATTACATTCCTTAAATACCCAAAACTATATCAATTCTTATAAAAGAATAGTTTTAAATGTTGAGTAGGGTTATTTTATGTGGTTTTAGGTGTAGGGATTAACTAATTTTAATTACTAATTTTTTTAATGTTACATTGAGGAGATTTACATTGGTGTAAAAAATATATATTTGATTACATTTTTGTGGTTTGAATCATGTAATTGGAACAGCATAACTATGTAGAAAATTATGAGTTTCCTTAGTTAATTGTTACTACTTGTTTTATAGTAATTTGTTTGTTTTGAATTAGAGGATATTGGAAGAGTGATAAAAATAAGTGAATTTTGTGTTTTTGAATTACAATGTAAATTCAAAAATTAAAATCAGAAGTGGACATCATTGCAAGTGGATTGAGAATATAATTGGATGGTGGAAAATCAATTTTAGAATTAAATGTATCATTTAGAAGAGTATTATGTATAAAATTTATTGTATCAAATACAGAGAGATTTTTTCTATATATAAAAATGGAGAAGGCTCATTGTTAGCTAAAAATATCTATGATAATTGGGTATGTAAGAATCCCTATATTATCTTATAACTCACAATAGTTATTTCTTTGGAAAATGTTGTGTTGGAAAATACAAACACTAACGTGCCCCCTTAAAAGAAAAAAGGAAGTAAATAAAAAGAAATATTGGGTCCTGAATACAAGGTTTGATAAGGTACCCAAGTACAAACTTGCATTGGCAAAGGAAAGGAGGAAACTCATAGGAAATAACAGCTTAAAAAAGAGAGAAATATGGTAGTGTTTAGATAAACATGGAAGCTGTTGTCACCTACTGCAAGATGTGTTTTCAGCTCTCAAAATATTGCAAAAGAGCATAGAAGTTTGAAAACATCTTTCAAGCCACATAAGGACTGAGAGCCCACATCAGAACCTCTCCATTGGAAATTTCTCTGAATAAGATTTCCATCGATATCTGGAAGTCCAAAAATGGATTCTTGGACCAAAAATTATGGTCTTATTAAGTTTCAAGGATTGAAGCCTTGTGAAGGCATATTATAATATCTAAGATTGAACATTGGTAGTCGGTAGATATCTT
Source organism: Pinus taeda (assembly GCA_000404065.3). Taxonomy (NCBI): domain Eukaryota; kingdom Viridiplantae; phylum Streptophyta; class Pinopsida; order Pinales; family Pinaceae; genus Pinus; species Pinus taeda. The sequence goes on from APFE031223161.1 coordinate 34,186, forward strand.
GATTGCATATCAGAGGCCAGAGATATTGCAATCAGGCATATTGGCGATCGCACATCGACGATCACATATTGGCGATCCCACATTAGAGCATCACGACATATTGGAGCATTGCATATTAGAGCTCCGATATAGTGGAGATCACAATATCGGAGGTCTAGAGTATAGGCAATCAAATATCATAGATCGATGGTCATAGAATTGGGGAACCAATGCATCAGAACAAGCAGTATCAGAGCTCGGAGGACATTGGCGCATTACAGTATCGCAACATTGGAACTTTTGAATAGATGACAACCTTTTAAAAGTTGTGAAATTAAAATGTCTAGATTGTATTTAAAACTATCGGGGAGAACCTTTAAAGGTTTACAAAGGTTTTCATCACAAAACAAAAGGTGGATGGGCCATTTTCTCTCTCCTCTAGCGGGACACGTGGTGGTATATAATTGGTTACGATAATGCTACAGTGGCATCTGATGTGGCGGTACGGAAGGAAACATGGGAGGCAATTTTTACATTTTGAGGGGGCTTATCGGTGCATATTAAAGTGATGCATGTCACCACTTAAGAGGTGCCAAGTGGTATTGATGATGTCATATCGAAGGTCACATATGGGAGAAGTGGGAATTTTGCAACTCCAAATTTATTTCCCTGACTAGAAAGTGCCAATAAGGGAGCTTCGATATTAGAGCTGGTGGTAGGATTCTAAATTTCCTAGCACCTTAAGGCTAAGTTGCAAGTCATGGCACCTAGTCTTAGGGGATACACATTTAAGGGGATAAACAAAAAGGGCCAAGGAACATAAGAACCCTTTGTTTTCGTAACGTATTTAAGAATAAAAGTCCCTATGAGTAGAGTTTCGATAGTGTAATGTAGAGAAGTAAGAGAAATATGGGTCGACAACTGTGATATTAGATGAAAGCATAAAGGAGTTAGTAATTCAAAAAGGAAAAATCATGTGGAAGACTCTTAAACAATAAACTAAGGACAATTGTGGCAGCAAAAGGGAATTTGATTGCTTCATGAGCACGTCTTCAGTGAATAAATGGAGATATGGGACTCAAGAAGCAATAATGGCTCCACATGGAGCTCCATTTAGTTAGCTAGTTTAGGCAAAAGTGACAGGTGAACCGACCGAATAGCAAGATGGCACATCATGGCAGAGACGTGGCTTGATCAGAGGTCATCAAAGGAATGGAAGTGAGACATTTTCTTTGTCCATCATTCAGTTTTCCTTTTTTCTTTTATTAATTAGTTTCTTGCATTTTAAAGAAGGAATCAAATCCTTTGTAATAATTCTGACAATAGTCCTTCACACACTGAGATAGCTAGTCAATCAGAAAACTAGTTTTCGGCTAAGATATTTTGTAACTATTGATTCAAATCTCCCCCTCTCCATATAAATAGATGGAAGAAATGCTTAAAATAGGTTCCCGAATTTTGAAGCCAAGAGGATCGAATTCTATGGTTCCACATTAGTTCTATTTTCCTATTCATGAGGGGCTTGAGTTATAGATTGTTGAATGTAAATGGACTTGTGCTTTGGACTGCATCGTGAATGTTAATGAAACTATTTTATTGATTCATATCATAGAAATGCACAATATGTTTTCCCCCTTTGTTTATCACTTCATGTATGTCTTTCCTCCTCTGAAATAATGTGATGAGATGTTGGTATCATTGTCATTCATGGTTGTATATTTACTGCTCAGTAGTAGCGGTACCTATGTTAACTACAAATTTATTTATGTACTTGTAATGTGAAAAAATTTACTTAATGTTATTTCGTGACAAATGTATTCATGATGCATAGAGATTGGGACCTTAATTAGCTCTCCACTCTTTCAACATTTTCATCTCCTCACCCTTCCATATCTTTGCCAGATATTGTTACCTATGATTTTATGCTATGTCCAACCCTCTACATCAATTTCCCTCCTTTCCTTCCTCCTATTCACCTATATTAAAACAACAATGTTAATCTACCTATTGTTCTATGTCATCCCCTAGAACCAAGACATTCCTATTTGAGATTAGCCATATTTACCCGCTGAGTATTTATATCTATGTATTTTCTTCATTTTACCTTAATGAAGTACTATTCAACCAAGCCCTCAATTATATTTTCCAATTATGTGAGATATGGAGTGCAACATAAAGTCCTTAGACAATATTCAAAATCGCTCCTCTCTTAAGATGCCCTAGGCATTGGTCTCATATCAACCTAGAGTCTTCCTCTAGGAGGCTTCTATATCTCCTGCATCACTTGTGCAACAGGTGATAGAAAAAGCTATGACTTCTTTCTGGCATTTTTTCTAGGGAACGAATTTGAAATACTTCCCCTAGGTATGACAATTTTTACATTACCTTTGTTAGGCGAGCAAGGGAAGTGTGGGTTGGATATCTCTCACCTTGTGGAATCCACTGTTAGAATGTTATTGTAAACACTCTTGGGACTCCACAATCTGTATCTTTATTTTATCATTCTAGATTTCAAGCAACCTCATTCTCTCTTTGATTCTAAAGAAACTTAAATTTTTCCATACCTTTGAACTTGAGATCACTAACCTAAAGGGGTTTCCAAAATGGCCCTTCCTACATTCTTGGCCAATAGATCTTCCCCACTATATAGAAGGATTGACGAGCACCTAAAGGATTTTCATGAATGCATGGAACAACATGGTGTTGGTTTTGAAGATGCGAAAATGAAATTGTTCATGTATTCTTTAAAGGAAGATTTTAGAGTTTGGTATAGAAAAATACCTCGTGGTAGGATATATTCTTTAAAGATATTTCACATAACATTTAATCATTATTGCAAAATATTATATCCAGCAAATGCTTCGTTTGAAGATTGTTGTGCACATTTAAATGTTGAAATATTTATGAGTTCAATGATCCTACTAATGATGTTTGTGGGGCTCAATTCCAAGAAAATATATACTAGCATCAAGAAGCATCACCCAACAATTAAGAAATTGAATAAGGAGACATTATCAAACTACAAATAGACCCTGAGAGATCTCATTATGCCAAATTTGACAATTTTCCTTCTTTTAATTCGTATAAATATGATGGGATGTTGAGCAATGCAGGGCTGCAACAGTGCAAGTCATGGGAATATGCACAAGAAGAGGAGGCTCACTAGGAGGGCAACAAAGAGGCTCCAGTTCATGGTTCACGTCCTTCATATGGATAACAAGTTCAAGAAGCTAGAATTGAAGTCGATATATATTCTCTATTCTATGATTCAGATGATTCAAAGGAGTATGAGAAGGTTGTAGAATTTCAAAGGGATCTATTCAAAAACAAGTGGGGAGAAGATTACCAGTAACAACTCCTTCAAGAGGAGCCCAAAGTGTAAGAGATCAACAATGTCAGTGGCTAGATTTTGCAGAAATTTTCCTTCCTGGAAATGTTTCAATAAAGAGAGACAATGATAAATATTTATCATTAGTTCAAAGATTCTCTAGCCTACTAAAAGGCATATTTCTTTGGCCTACAATAGTACACATGAATTCCAAGGTATGTGTCAAAGTTTTGGTTTGAATCTCTTATGGGGTGCATGCATAGTTTAGCCACTGATTTTCAAAAACACATCCTAATTAGAAGGTTCATGGAGGATATTAAAAGAGATGAGCGTCAATTATCAAGTTGGGGGCACATATAAAAATTCTTTTCCAAATATTTCATGTGGTATATGCCTGTTTTAATAGTTGAATTTCTAGAGAATGATGGCATAAGGCCCAGTACCCTGATGATGAGTTGTTATCATTGGAAGGCTTACCTCACTTGGGTGAATTGAGCCCTCTGCATAAGTAGGAGTTGTACATAAATAAGCTCACTAGTTGAGCATTTAATTTCCAGTTGTTAGAGTTTATATTTTTGCATTTCAGTTTTCTGAGGAAAGGAGTCCCAAAAAATAAAGTCCCATGGAGATTTTCTGGTTGTATAGGTTCATTATATTTTTGAATCCATGCCCAATGGTGAAGGCTACTAGTATCCAAGTTCTCAATGCCTTGCCAACAAGGCATTGTCCTCAGTTGGAGCCAATGTTCTCACCTACTGCAAAATGTGTTTTCAGCTATCAAATGAGTGTAAAAGAGAAGAGAATTTTGCAGTCATATTCTAAGCCATAGAAGGAATCGAAGCCCAAATTATACCCTCTCCATTGGAAAGTGCTATGAACGAGATCTTCAGTGATATGTGGAAGTCCAAAAATGGACTCCTGATCAAACGTTTTGGTCCTCTGAATTTTCAACGATTGAAGGCTTATGAAGGCATATTAGAATATTGGATAATGCACATCAGAGGTCTAGAGATATCAAAGATCGCGTATTGGAGGCTAGAAACGTCGTAGTTAGGCATATCGATAATTTCATATCCGTGATGGCACATCAAAGCATCATGGCATATCAACACATCGAATATCAGAGGTCCGATATAGCAAAGGTCGCAACATCGAGGATCCAATGCATCAAAATAGGCAGTATCAGAGCTCGGAGGAGATCAATGCATCACAATATCACAACATTGGAACTTTTGAACAGATACAACCTTTTAAAATTTGAGAAACGTAAATGTGTTGATTACATTTAAAACTATCGAGGGTCACAGGCAAAGGTTTACGAAGAATTTCATCCCAAAACCAAAGGTGCACGGGCCCTTTTCTCTCTCCTCTAGTAGGACACATGGTGACATATAATTGGGTCTGATAAAGCTCCAGTGGAATTTGACGTGGCAGTACGGAAGGAAATGTGGAAGGTAGTTTTGGTGTTTTGAGGGGACGTATGGGGGTATATGTGGGTAAAGTGTGTCACCATTTAGGAGGTGCCAAGTCGTAGTGATGATGTCATATCGAAGGTCGCATATTTAATAAGTGGGAACATCGTGGCTCCAATGCTATATCCTTGATTGGAAATTGTTGATAAGGGAGCTCTGATATTAGCGTTGGCACACGGTTGCAAACAATTTAAATGACCAGGGGCACAAAGCACTTTACAAAGAAAGAATGGCCCTGAGTAGGAGTCTAAATGATCTAGCACCTTAGGGATAAGCGACAGGTCATGATGCCTGGTCTTATCGGATACACTTTTTAAGGGGCTAAACAAAAGGGGCCATGGAAGATTAGAACTCATTGTTTTTGTAATGTATATAATAATGAAAGTCCCGATAAGTATAGTTATGATAGTGTAATGCAGAGAAGAGATGGATGGGCCAGTAGCTACGATATTAAATGAAAGCACAAAGGAGTTGGTAATTGAAAAAGGGGAAGTGTTGTGGAAGACTTTGAAACAAGAAACTAAGAACAACTATGGGAGTAGAAAGGAATTGGACTACTTCGTGTGCATGTATTCAGTGAGTAAATGGAGATATGGACTCAAGAAGCAGCAATGGCTTAGCATATAGCTCCACTCAGTCAGAAGTTTAAGGTGAAAGTAACAAGTGAACTAACCGAGCAGTAAGAGAGCCACACCATGGCAGAGACATGGGTTGATGAGAGGACATCACACCAATGTAAGGGAGATATTTTCTTCATCCATCATTCAATTTTCTTTTATTATTTTATTTTGTAATTTCTTGCATTTTAAAGAGGCAATCAAATCCTATGTAATGATTTTGGCAACAGGCCTTCGCATGCCAAGACAACTAGTCGATCAAACAACTGGGAAGATATTTTATTAACTATTGATTCAAAGCTCTCCCTGTCCTTATAAATAGAGGGAAGAAACACTTAAAAAAGTTCCCAAATTCTACACCCAAGAGACTACAATTCTCTGGTTCCACATTGGTTCTATTTGCATGTTCATGATGGGCTTGAGCTATATATTCTTGAATGTAAATGGACTGGTGATTTGGACTACATCTTGAAGGTTAATGAAACAATTTTGTTGATTCCTATCAAATCAATGCACAATATTTTACCCCCTTTGTTTATCACTTCATGTATGTCTTTCCTCCTCTGAAATAGTGTAGTGAAGTTGTTGGTATCACTCTCATTCATGGTTCTATATTTGCTACTAAGTAGTAACGATATTACTGTTAGCTATAGATTTACTTATGTACCTGTAATGTGCACAAATTTACTTAATGTTATTTTGCATCAAATGTACTCATCATGCATAGAGCTTGGGACCTTAATTAGTGCTCCATTCTTCCTGCATTTTCACCTCCTCACCCTTCCATATCTATGTTGGATATTTTTGCCTAAGATTATTTGCTATCTCCATCCCTCTACATTGATTTCCCTCGTTTCCTTCCTCATATTCACCTATACTATATCAAAAATGTTGAGCTTCTTATTGTTATGTCTCATCCACCAAAACAAGACATTCCTCTTTGAGATTACCCATATTTATCCCCTAATTATTTAGATCTATGTATTTGCTTGAGTTTACCTTGAAGAAGGGCTATTGAATCAAGCCATGAATTATATTTTCCAATTACATGACATAGGGAGTGCAATAGAAAGCCCTTAGACAATATTCAAAAGTACTCCTCTCTTAAGATTCCCTAGGCATTGGTCTCATATACATCCATAGGTTGTCTCTAGGAGGCTTCTATATCTCCTAAAGCACTTGTGTGATAGGTGATTGAAAATGATACAATAAAAGCTAAAATTATAGATATCACAATGATCAAATAAATGGAAATAATATAAGCTAGATACAATTAGGAATTACCAAAAATTTGAAGATGAAAGCCAATAAATCTTAGTGAACGTGGTTGAACTTTGAACCCAAAGATGTTGTAGAGGGACAAAAAAGGAAACCAATAACAACCACCTCATAAATTCTCTTGAAAGTAGGCATTGGTAATGAACTAGAAAAAGGATTTAAACATAAGTAACCACTATCATCCATCAAAAAAATAATGAAGCATGTCGACATTAAATGTTGGAAAAATTGCTAATGTGTTGTCCTTGATGGCAACCTAATTGATAAAGATATACTTGATTTCAACATTATGATAATATGATCGCATGCAAATTGGTACAAATACTACATAGGAAATGGATAGAGGAATGATAGTTTAGTGACAGTTGGATGACAAATGTAAAAGTTCAAGAAATTATACAAAGTTTCTATGAAGAAGGGTTGCGTACATATGCAGGTCCTGTGAGTAAAAGTCGTGTACAAAATCTGAACCATGGAATTCTTGATACTAGGGGTCATTACTATTGTATTAACCCATAGTAATTAAAGTGACAATGATTATTTGATCCTGTCAATGAATACTAATGAGATTACCAAGGGATTTACCTAAGGTATTAGCTAAGGGTATAAATATATAAGGAGATGGAGATCAAGGTGTTATGCATGCAAGTAATATATTATTAATGAATGATTTGATCTGGAACAAGTGTGCACAAGGGAGCATGAAGGAGGCTCAAATCTGATAGGTCTGAAATGAATAATCATTGTTTTATCTGGTTATGCCTACAATGTTAGATCTATCATGATGGTATTATCTGCATGTAATGATGTATGACTGTAACAGTTTGTATGGTGATATTTGGGTTTGACATATGTTGTATGTAGCAATGCTATGACTCAATATTTTAGTATATATACAATGATTTTCTTCTCGTTAACCACATACATAGATATATGAGGTTCAATATTGTCGTGTATAATTTCCGTGATAATTTATTCAATATGTTAAAATATATATGCATGTCTTATGCATGGTAACTATGAACATATGTTGATCTCTCTTTTGGTAGTCACGTATATGAAATATGTTTTACAGTGATGATAAATGATGACGTTAAATGTAGTATGTTCTATTTTCTATTGTATGTCAATGAATTATTGATCATGTTGATCTTTGTCTCATACTATTGATTGGGTTGGTTGTTCATGATTGGAATATTGGTTAGTAACGATGGTACAGTAATCTGTGATTCGTTCCATGATATGTGATTTGTTAAGTGATTTGTGTATGGTTTAGTGGTTGATTCAGTGGTATAGTGATTTAGCGCTAAAGAATATGAGATATCTACGTAGGTTGTATACAGAGGAAGTGCATATATACTTGGGTTTTATTCTGAACAACAACATATCCAATTTGAATATTAATATGACCAGGGTTCCCAGTGATTCTAGCTCAGGAAAGTTGATGGGTGATGTATACTTTTTATAATAACTGATCTAGATAGTTTATATATATTGTCCATTGGTTTGATTGGGTTGCAATAGTTGGTTGAGATTAAATTATTTGTTTGTTGATGTTATAGTGATTTAGTTGGTTCAATGATTGGATGATTTTATTCAATATTTGGTTTCATAGTTGTTACTTGGTTTGGGATTAATGTTGGATGTGGGTCTATATTGAAAAAATGATGAAACGTGGCTTGCAGGTTTTGATGTTTTGAGTTAGGTGGATTGGGTATGAAATATTATAAAATGTGGTCCATGAAGAGATGTTAAGGGCTAGAGTCTTCAGTGAGGAAGTCAGAGCTTCCTTCTAGTAGTAGCTGGTAAATTTGTTCAAGGGGTAAGTTCTCCCTTCCATTAGGAGCCGATAAATGAGATCAGGGGGTTGTAGCTCCCTTTCAGTGGGTGATGGAGAATGAGCGAAGGTTGTAGGCTCCGACGTGTGGGTCCCTATGTGATGGTAAGATTTTTTTTCAGTAAAAGTTTATAAGAATATTTGATTTATATTATAAGAAATAAGAGAGAGGCAATGGTTTTCTCCCACATTGGGTTTCCACCTAAAAATCCTAGTGTTCTTATGTGTTGTTGTGTTTCTTATGTGTGATCATTTATTTTTCTCTTACTACTCATGGTAACTTTTTAATTAATGTATAATGAAGTAATGAAGTATTGGTTAAAGATAAACATCTTACAAAACATATAAAGAATTTCTTATCTGGATATTCATAGTTTGCATTTACCATAGTCACATACCTAAACGGGTTTCATGAATGAAAACAACGTACATAAATTAGAATATAAATGAAATGTTAAAATGAGTTTAAAATAATGATTCAACAACCCCCCCCCCCCCAAAAAAAAAAAATTTTTTTTTCCTAATAATTAGTATCAGAGCAGGTCACTCTAGTTAAACCTTAACTGCTTAAAGTGGTTTAGGAATGATGGGTAAGGAGAAAAATAAGAAGGAAGATCAAAGAAAGAGGTCAATTCATGAGATAATTGAAAGTGATGCGTCCAATGTTGTAGAAATATATGCATTTATTGGTCAAGAAAAATCTATAGCAAAAGAAAAAGGCAAGTTAGAAACAATGGAAAATAAAGGTATGCCTATGCTAAGTAATGATAACTATCAAGAATGGAAAGAAAATATCAAGTCTAACTTATTGGACCTTGGTTCTAATGTTTTGAATTTAGTATGAAATGGTTATAGTAAAACTCCCCCATCTGGTGAATAAGTGCAAAAGAATAATAAGGCATTAAGTGGCAACATTAATAGCATACCTTATTCAACATTAAAAAGGGTTATGCATTATGCAACTACAAATGAAGTATTCAATGATCTAGAGGAAATCCATGAAGGAAACACAAAGGAAGATTTCTCATTAGGAGTACCAACAAGTAATATTGTTTCTAAAGAAAATAACAACATATCAAAAGATGAGTATGTTATGTCAGATGGAGTTACTGATTCAGAGGAAGACAGGTTAGAGGAACTTCTTAATCTTAGAAGAAAACTTGGTTTTTCCTTGAAAAGGATTAACAATCTTAAGGATAAGCTACATGCATATGATAGCAGGGATCATGTTAAATCGGCAAATTTTGTAGTAGAATGTAAAAAAAATTATGAAGGACTCGAAGCTGAGATAATCTCTTTAAGAGTAGATATTGAAAAGTCAAACAATTGAAATGAAGAGCTACTTAAAATATTTGGAAAGAAATGGAATTCATTGAAGGAAGATGTTATCAAATTAAAGGATTAATTGGAAGGAGGAGGAAAGTTTGAAGAAGGAATGAGAAAGCAGTATTTGGAAAAGGAAGAAAAATGTCAAAGATTGGAGGTTGAGGTAAACATTCTAAAAGGTAAAGTAGAAGAAAAGGATAAACATCCGAAATTTCAAGATAGTACTAAGATTTTGGATAACATTCCTAGTATTCAAAGGTCTCCCTCCATTAAATCTAGCCTTTTTTTCATGAAACTATAAAAGAGGAATCTAGTTCACATCCTTGAGAAAGGAACTTGAAGGATAACAATACAAAATCTGAAATTCTTGATAAAGAGATAAGAAGTCAATCAGATCAACATCCAAGGAAAATGAGTTTTAAAATGAAATCATTTTCTCCCAATAATAGAAACATTAATTGATTCTCTCCTCTAATAAATGACGTTGAATGTTTTATATGTCATAACTATGGACACATTGCAACAAACTCTAGAAGCATATTATTTTGATATCATGGAAAGAACCACTTCACAGGAAGATCATTTGCCAAGCACTCAGATTTATTTAAGGGATATTTCTTTACTTGCAACATATTTGGTCACAAAGTTATTGATTGCAATAAATGCAATATGAAATAGAGACATTACATTCCATTTTCTGGTCATGTAAGATGTTATACCAGTAAAAAGTTTGTACATGTAGCAAAATAATGCACGAACAAGTAAATAGATCACCAAAGACCCTGTGACAAGCAACCAGGTGAGAATAGCATTACAAAAAGACCTAAGAAAGATGAATCCACCAACACTTCTCATAATAAGCAAAAAGAAGAAGAAAATATAGGATGTGGCCTTTCTATTTGTTCATTTGAAGATGAATATGAATCGTACATAGATATAATATTCTCTCATCACATGACTGAAGCTAAGGACAATTTTGAGTCTCTAAATAATATAAAGATGGTAAGATTATTCTTGGAAATAGTGCTCTAACAAAAGCTTTTGGAAATGGTAGAATCAAACTTGATAAGTAAGAAAAAGCACTTGATGCAATATTAGTTCGATAGCTAAAGAAAAATATTCTATGTGTATATCGAGTTACTTACAAAGGACGTATAGTTGTATTTACATCAACTAAATGAAAACCTATAGATGAAGAAATTGGAAAAGTTATAGCAAGAGGATATAGAGATCAAAACAAATTATATGTGCTAGCAAAGAAGAACTCGGGCAGAAATAAGTAGTTCCTCTTCTTCATATTCAAAGTAAAATAAGATGCTCCCCACTATAGTCTATTTTGTTTAAACAATGAACACAAAAGTGAATGAGAGGTACATAACCTCATGAAGAGTAGGTGATGATTATGAGGTCCACAAGATGAATGGTGTATGATCTCAGGGGGAGTTATGCATGTATATCTTGATGATAATTCCCTATGTTGTTTTGACATTCATTTGATGATGCTTATTTTACTAAAGTTGCATTCATGAAGACAATGTGAATAGAAAATAGACAAGACATGTTCAAAGGGAGCTATTTTTATGAAAAAACAACAGTCTACATTTTGTATGTGGATATTATGAAGGACATATGCATTTATATGTTTTTTTTGGTCTAGATAGTTGCACATATTCTAACTGATGCAAAAAAAGTGGCACAGACGCAGGGGGATCTTTTGATATGCTTCCATCACTTAGTTATTAGCATTCTAGTTCTGATGTTGATTTATTACAGATTGTTGGTGATTCCCTTATGTTGCTTAAGAGTTGGATCATGATGAGTTGTTGTTACAAATCCTATATTTTTATTGTCGAAATGGATTCTTGGATGCATTTGTTGCTTGTTGATATGCATATAATGTGAACAAAATTAATGGTATATTGGCGGAGCAAGTTTAGAGGGAGCATCTTGTATGCTTAAAATGGGCCATTGTTGGCACTATGATTGCTTTACTTATTCTTGTTGCGTGATGAGTTTATGATGACTATATATCATTGTTGATGTATAGTTGTTGTTGTTGTTATTGTTGAATATACATATGCTACTATTATTATGTCATTGGTGATGATGAATTCATGGATGATACCTATATGGTGTGTGATTTGCACTTATTGAAGTTGTCAATAATGTGTTAATCCTACTTGATATACTCTATGAAGAGGATGCGTATGCTATGAACATTATTGACATTTGTGGATGATGATGAGTTTATAATTCACTCATTGTTTGTTGACATTGATGAGAATATTTATATGCTACTATAATTATGTCATCAACAATGCATGGGTTGCACGTGGTGAAGTTATGAATGATGCATATATGCTACTTGATTTGAATTTTGGTCAAGTTGTTGATGATGTCTTATTTTATATATTATATTGTTAAGGAAGATATATATTCTATGGTAACTATTGATGACGGCTTATGATGTTGGAGGTTCTATTTGTTTTTTATTGATATACAAAGGTAATACGATGTTGTATATGCTACCCATGGTGTTGTGGTTCAAAATATTGATATTGTTAATTGTTGATTACGGATCTTCCTATATTTCGAGAGAAAACACTAACCTTGCTGACATGAGGTGAAGGATATGAGTTGATGATAGAGATTTATTGCACTATATTATGTTATATTTTCTTGGTAATTGTTGGAACCATTACATAATTGATGACTAATGCTACATTTCCTTATCTTAGATAACTTCTTGATGATGAGGATTTTCATCTTGTTGTTTATGTTATTGTTCTCACATGTTTTACAGATTCCTATATGGTGAATGATGGTTGTTGATAACTATTATGGTCTTGCTACCTCTTGGTGGAGGTTCCTATCTTTGGATTAAGATGTCATGTATATCTCTTGATGTAAAGGTCACTGAAATACCCATATTGTAAATCATTGTAAAATTCATTCATGAATGGACTATTGGGGTCAAGTCATGATATGTAGGTAATCCCATTATTTTGGGACGTTGATGTAAAATTTGGGTCAAAAATGTAAACCCAATATGATGTAATCATGAATCATTGGTGATAGGAAAGGTTAATGTTTTGTTGTTTCATAAATTATTTTACTCTATTGATGATATCCAAAAGTTTCAACATGCACATATTGTGTTATGTGTGCATGGTCAATATCTAGCTTATCAGCAGATCAAACTTACAACAATCAACAATACAAGGGAAGAACTTCATTCAGCCTAGATCAACCCTTTTCCTTTGATGTCAAAGGGGGAGGGAAGATTGGTGTTTGGAGAAGAATGGTTGGAGGGAAGACTGGTGCGTTTGAGAGAAGATTTGGTGTTTGCAGGTATATTTGCGGGTGTGTCCAAACATCAAAGTCGTTACCATTAAGTCCAAAGGGGGCGATTGTTGGAATTATTGCTAATGTGTTGTCCTTGATGGAAACCTAAACGATAAAGATGTACTTGATGTAAACATTGTTATAATATTATCTCATGTGGATTGGTATAAATACTATAAAGGACATGGATAGATGAATGAAAATTCAGTGACAGTTGGATGACAAAAGTAAAACATTAAAGAAATTATACGTAGTTCCTATGAAGAAGGGTCACATACATATGCAAGTTCTATGAGTAAAAGTCACATACATAATTTGAAGCATGGAATTCTTGACATCAGAGGTCATTACCATGGTATTAGCCCATAGTAATTGGAGCAACAACAATTATTTGATCTCATCAAAGAATACTAGTGAAATTACCAAGGGGTTTACCTAAGGTATTAGCTAAGGCTAAAAGTATATAAGAAGGTGGAGTTCAAGGTGTTATGTGTGCAAGTAATGTATTGTTAATGAATGATTTTACTTTGAACATGTGTGCATGAGGGAGCATGAAGGAGGCTCAAATCTGATAGACCTGAAATGAATACTCATTGCTTGATCTGTTTATTATTACAATGTTAGATCTACAATGATGATATGATCTACTTGTAATGACGTATGACTGTAGAAATTTGTATGTCGAGATTTGGGTTTTACAGATGCTATATGCAATGAAACTATGACTTAGTATTTTAAGATATATAGGATGGTTTGTTTATAATTAATTGCATACATATGCATTTGAGTTTCATTATTTCCATGTATAACTTTTGTGATAATTTATTCAGTATCTTGAAATATATACATGGGTCTTATTGATTGTAAGTGTGTACATACATGGATATGCCTTATGGTAGTCACATATATGAGTTATGGTGTTGATACATGATGACATTCAATGAGTTTTAATATGTTTTTTGTTGTCTATCGATGAAGTATATATCATGAAGATCACTGTATGACAGTGTTGATTTGGTTGGTTTTTCATGATTGCAATATTGGTTAGAAATGATGCTACAATAATCTATGATTGGTTCAGTGTTTTGTGTATGGTTAAATGGTTGATTCAATGGTAGAATGATTTAGTGTTAAGTATGTTGAGATATGTATGCGATTTGTATGTAGAGGAAGTGCATATATATATGGGAGTTTTCTTTAATAGTAGCTATACAATTTGTCAAAAATTAATTTGGTCATGGTTCTTAGTGTTGCTAGCTGATGATAGTTGATGTGTGCTATGTACTTGTTATAATGATGTATGACTATAAAAGTTTGTATGCTGAGATATGGGTTTGACATATGTTGTATGTAGCGATGCTATGACTCGATACTTTAAGATATATACACTAGTTTTCTTTTGGTTAACCATGTACATACACATATGAGGTTCAATATTTTCATGTATAATTTATTGAGTATGTTGAAATATACACATGGGTCTTATGCATGGTAATCATGCACATACATTGATATGTCTTGTTGTAGTCGTGTATATGAACTAGGTTTTGCAGTCATGATAAATAATGACATTTAATGAGGTTTGTTCTATTTGCTACTATCTATCGATGAATTATTTATCATGTTGATCTTTGTATGACAATGTTGATTGGGTTGGTTGTTCATGATTGGAATATTGGTTATTGATGATGCTACTATAATTTACGATTGGTTCAGTGATCTATGGTTTATTTAGTGACTTTTGTATGGTTTAGTGGTTGATTCCATGGTACATTGATTAATGGTTAAAGAATTTGATATGTGTACGTTATATGTAAAGGAAGTGCGTATATACGTGGGTTTTATTCTGAAAAACAACATATACAATTTGAATATTAATTTGCTCAGGGTTCTCAGCGATGATAGCTAAGGACAATTGATGGTTATGTATACTTATTATAAGAATTGATCTGGATAGTTTATATATGTTATCGATTGGTTTGATTCGGTCTCAATAGTTGGTTGAGATTCAATGATTTGTTTGTTGATGTTATAGTGATTCAGTTGGTTCAATGATTGGATGATATGATTAAATATTTGGTTTCAAAGTTGTTACTTGGTTTAATGTTGGAGGTTGATCTAGTTTGAAAATATGATGAAAGGTGTCTTGTAGGGTTTGATATTTTTAGTGAGGTGGATCTGGTATGAAATATTATAAGACGTGGTCCATGAAGAGATGTTTATGGTTGGAGACTTCAGTGAGGAAGTCAGAGCTTCCTTTTATTGGTAGCTAGTAAATTTGTTCATGGGGTAAGTTCTCCCTTCTGGTAGGAAATGATAAATGAGATCAGGTGGTTGTAGCTCTCTTTTGGTAGGTGCCAAAGAACAAGTGGAGATTGTAGCCTATAGCAGGTGGGTGCCTATGTTTCGGTAAGAGTTTTTGTTAGTAAAAGGTTGTAGAAAATTTTTATTTATATAATATGAAAGAAGACAACGTCAATGGTTTTCTCCCACATTGGGTTTCCACCTAAAAATCCTGGTGTTCTCATGTGTTGTTGTGTTTCTTAGGTGTGATGGTTTATTTTTCTCTTACTGCTCATGGAAAACATTTAATTAATAGATAATGTAGTAACAAAGTACTGGTTAAATATGAACATATTATGAAACATATAAAAATTTCTTATCTGGATATACATAGTTTGTATTTACCATAGCCATGTAGATACACGGGTTTCATTAATGAAAGTAGGTTACATAAATGACAATATGAAATCAAAATTTTAAGTGAGTTTAAAATACAAATTCACACACCCCCAAATTATTTTTCCTAATAATCGATATCAGAGAATATCATTCTAGCTAAACCTTAACCACTTGAAGTGGATTAGGGATGACGAGAAAGAAGAAAAATAAAAAGGAAGCTCAAAGAAAGAAGTCAATTCAGGAGATAAGTGACAGTGATGCATATGATGTCATGGCAATATCTGCATTTACTGTTCAAGGAGAATCTACAGCAAAAGAATAAGGCAAGTTAGAAACAATGCACAATAAAGGTATGCCTATGCTAAGTAATGATAATTATCAAGAATGGAAATCACATATGAAAATTATAACCTATTGGACCTTAGTTCTCATGTTTTTCATTTAGTATGAAATGGTTACACTAAAACTCCCCCATCAGGTGAATAAGTGAACAAGAATAATAAGGCATTAAGTGACATCATCAATAGCACACATGATTCAATATTAAAAAGAATTATGCATTATGCAATTGCAAAAGAAGAATGGGATGATCTATAGGAAATCCATGAAGGAAACACAAAGGAATATTTTTCCTTACGAGAACCAACAAGTAATATGTTATGAAACCAGCTCAAGAAAAAGATAGAAAAGATAGATCCACGCCTTAGAATTCAACCTCTTCGAGGGCGAAACCTCCTTTACATTACATAAATGAACACTTATTGGATGATACAAATGACAAAACCTCCTTTCTATATATAGGAGTCTAAGGAGTCACAATATAACCTAGCGACCTAACAATAATAATATAAAGCCACAAAAATAACAATAGAGGGATTCTATGGGGCACAGTAATAACAATATGGGGACAATAGGGGCACAACAATATTTATAAGAGGTACAACTACAATAGTAATGGGGTAATGACTAGTATTGTAGGGACCCAACATAGACCGGACCCGAATTTTCAGCAGGAGAGAAAGGAATGATATAAACCCGAAGTGAAGAGAATGATGCACATGAATCATTTGATCATGGCGGATCAATGGACATATTTGGTGGAAAATTTTCACAAGAGTAGGAGCGGATGAAAGCTATTGAGTCAGGCTAAAGTGCCATAGCAAATCCTAACCGTCGATCCTTTTTCTGTGCGTTGGCGTCATATTCCATTATCGGGGTTCAGTCACTGGTAACCCGCATGATAGTTTGAATAGTCGCAGACCATTGGATCTAAGTACCCCGCCTTTGAATATATATCAAGTTTTAAGATGGAGGGTAGTTAAGCCGAAGAGCGGACCCAATTTTTTATAGATCACAGGCTCTTTTTCTTTTTCGAGTCTAGAAAGAGGTTAATGGGTGCACAAGTTCCTAAAGTGATGTTGCATCAACCATCAGATCAAGAACTAGATCAACGATAGAGATTCAATCTCATTTTGTCTTTCGGTAAAATTGTATGTCCAGCGTTAAACTCAATTTTGTGATATTGCGATGTGCTAGACTGTGGACCGTCAGATCAATAGTTACTTCACATTTCGCAGTTTCAAGGGTTGGTGGCGTGCAGTCACTGCGATGTGCAATAAGTCAAAATGTGTGATAAGCTGAGATATGTGATGAGCCAAGATGTGCCGATTTTTTCGAGGTTGTGATAGACTCTTGCATTTCACAGTTTCAGGTGCTGGTGGCTTGCAATCAATGCGAGATGCGACAAGTCGAGATTAGGAGGAAGAGTATTCTTTTTTTTATTTTAAGTGTGATGTTTGGGGTATTGTTGACCCAGTTACTTGTTTTCATCAAGAAGTCTATCTTTTGCTGGTCTTTACACTTGTAAGGATGTTGTACCATATGTAATCTTATTTTTGAAGTTAATTGAAGGCACCACAATTACTTGACCAAAAAAAATATATCGGTGGTTTTCGATCAATTTTAATTGACCATGTTTATACCTACCTCTTTTCTTGAAATTCAAGAAGCTCGTAATAAAGTTCATGAAAATTCTTCGATTTATGATTCATATGATTTAGAGGAGGATGATATAGTTTCTTATTTTCAAAGGGATTTTCTTACTAGAAAGTGGGGAGAATATTACCAACAACAACATTTTCAAGAAGAGCCCAAAGTTGAAGAGCCAAGCAGTGTGTGGCTACCTTTTGCAGAAAGATTCTTGCCTAGAAAATTTTCAAGAAAGGGAGGCGGTTGTAAATTTTTATCATCATTTCTATCATCCAATAGCTAACTATATGGCGTATTTATTTGGCCAGCATCAGGTCTCAATTATGTGGTATGTATTAAATGTTTTACCTAAAAATTCCACATGGTGCATGCATGTTTTAATTGCTAAATTTCAACAATGGCATAAGGTCCAATACTTAGATGTTGGGCTGGTATCATTGTAAGGTTAACTTCACTTGGGTGAATTGAGCCTTGGACATAAGTAGGAGTTGTACATAAATAAGCTCACTATGTGAGTGTTTGATTTTGAGTCTTTAGAATCTATAATTTTGCATTTCAAGTATTATGAGGAGAGGACTCCCAGAAAATAAAGTCCCATGGATATTTTTTGGTTTTACTTGTTCAATATATTTTTTTAGTTCATGCCCAATGGTGAAGCCTACTAGTCTATAGGTTCGCATCACATTGACAGCAAGGCACTACCCCCAATTGGATCTGATGTTGTCACCTATCATACCATCTTTCATTTGGGTCAAATGATCCTATATTTCATCCCTGGTATAGAGGAAGCCTGGTGCAACCTTGGTTGACTAACAAAAGGAGAGACAGAATTCGGAGGTTGAAGCCAAAAGGGAGAGTCAAAGTTCAGAGACGAAAATCAAAAGGGAAAGGTCAACCATTAGGATGTTGATTTTCAAGAAGGTTTAGCACTTTGGGACTCAATATCGAAAGGACCAACAACAAAGGAATATTAGGGATTTTGGATATCGAAGTTCAAAACTAAGGGAACTCTATCATTTATTTAAAAGTGAACCTGAAATGGGGGTATCAGAGTAGGCAGTAGAAAGGAAGGTATATCGGGGCCCGATATTGGAGGGCTGGACCTCGGAGTAGATTGATATCAGAACATCGTATTTTCGTAACTCCTTAACAATTGAAATTCTTTGGAAAGAATTGAGGTTGCCAAGAAGGGGAATTCAAACAAAATCACCACAAAACCAAGGTCCCTAAGGGCCATTTCTCTCTCCTCCAAGAGGACACATGGTAGCAGATAAATGGCCTAGAGAAGTTGACAACGGAGATGACATTAGCATGACATGGTTGTGTGGGGGATACATGGTATTCAGTTTTGGCATTTTTGAGGGCCTATTGGGAAAAATATCTGTGACATGTCACCACTAAGGAGGCACCATGTGGAGATGATGACATCCGTGTGACGTCATTTCGGAAGTTAATTTTTCAGAGGTTAGAGTTTTTGCAACTCTTGACAAATTTTTTTATAAAAAGTTTTGATCTGATGAAGGGGCTCCAATGTTAAGTTCCATTTGGTCATGAGGACTCAGAGAACCAAGGGCATAGAGTAGGCTAAGCGCCTAAGTGCTATAGATAATATCGGAGGGAGGTGGCATCGTAACTTTGTTTTTAATTCCAAATTGAAGAACTTTAGATGAAAGGAGCTCTGATGTGTTGGCGGCACTTGGTTATGGAAACCTGAAGAACCAAGTGAAGAGAGCGATAAAAAAGGGAAATGTGCCCCTGATAGGAGCCCAAAGGCCCTAAAACCTAAGTGCTAAGCCTCCAGTCATGGAACCCGGTCCTATGTAGGAGAAACAGGAAGGGGGCTAAACAAAAAGGAGCTAGGTGCATCGACATGTTGCAATTCTGTAACATTCTTTTAATAAGTGTTATGTTACATCAAGGCTTGATATTGCAGCACAGAGGTTACAAAGGATGAATGGGTTGGAATCTCAATTATAGAGCACCTCTAATGCTACCACTCTCGACCATGTCCAATTCCAAAAAGGGGGGATTCAAGCAGTTAAAGGGAGAAAGCGACATGCATATTAGCAAATAATTGTGGAGGAATACTAGGACAGAGGCGTGGCTAGATCAGAGACAACCAAAGAAATCGACATTAGAGATATTTTGTTGTGTCAATCATGACACCTTCATCTTCTCATATTTTGTTAATTTTTTCTTTTTCAAGCAAAGAATTGAATATTTTATGTAATCATTCGGATAGGTAGAACATCTGCATGCTCAGATAGTTGGTAGTTCAAATAGCTGTAGCACTT
>APFE031223164.1:0-14604 GCA_000404065.3 Pinus taeda
GAATTCATAGACAAAGATATTCCTAAGCCAGTTGATGCTTAGGATCTAGCAAAGTGGAGAAAGTGTGTGGCAATGGTGAGAAGGGTTATCTTAGAAGGAGTTTGAAATCATATTGTCTTGAGCCTCCATGGTAAGGAAACTCCATTTGCAATGTGGAAGGCCTTGACATACTTATTTCAAAACAACAATGACCACAGGATGCTGGCAATGAAGGACAAGCTCAAACATATCAAGATGGAGAAGGGCGACACAATATCAAAGTACTTGACTAAGTTCACCCAATGTCGGGATGAGCTTGGAAGTGTTAGCATTATAGTTGTTGAAGACGATCTGATGAGCCTAGCACTTTTGGGCCTTCCCAAGAGCTGCCACAGTTACCAAGACTCGGTTAAGGGGAGGGAGAAGCTAATAGAGTGGGAGCGATTGTGCTCCGACTTGGTGCAAGAAGAGATTCAATGAACACCAGAGATTCAAGTGTTTTCACTGTTACGAGTTCGGGCACTATGCCACGAAATGCCCACAGAAGAAATCAAGCAAGAAGGAGCCTCAGTAGCTACAACAAGTGAAGCTCTAGCTTGACAATTCGAACTTGATTCCACCCTCATAGCATGCATGGAAAGCACTGTAATGGGAAGCATGTGGTATTTTGACAACAGTGCCTCATTCCATATGGCGGGGAATAGAGATCTCTTCAGTGACTTGGAGGAGAAAGACCTCAAGCAAAAGATAGAGTTTGGAGAGGATGGGAGGTATAGCACGACTGAAATCGGTACTGTTACTTTTCAGAGGGAGTCTGGCTCCCCTCTTAGACTCACAGATGCGATGTATGCTCCAAGACTAAAGAAGAATCTTGTTTTCGTCGTGGTATTGGAAGATCATGGCTACAATGTGATTTTAAGCAAAGGAAAGGTTTTCCTTAGACACATTGCCACGAGACAGGTGAAACAAATCGGTGTGCAAAGAACCTGTATGCACTTGAGATACAAGATGCATGCAAAGCCTTGAGAAGCAAGGAAAATGTTACATACTTGGTGGTTGAGAGGGAGCATGAATTATCTCTCATCATGCAGCCTCAGCAAGTTGTGGAGCAGCCACAATTGGAGAAGCAGAGAGGAGACTGAGTGGAGACATCCACTCAAGAAGAGACCTCCAGTAGGGGTAAATTTCAAGCCAAGTGGGCAGAAGGAGCACATGCAGCCATACCTCCAGGTGTGAGGTGGGGCGATATGAAACCTTAGTCCAAGATTTTCAAAAATTGGGTAGAGTCCATTGAGGTGTTTTTGTCTCATGGATCATTACCTTGCTACGTGGGCCCACAATATTCAGTCATAGTTTCCACTTAAGCCTAATCCTATGGACTATGAGAGCAGCAGTGATGAAGGCCAAGAGAAATAATTTCTAATAAATCGAGAATCATAATTTTCCACTTAGTCCTAATCCTTAGGACTATGAGAGCAACGGTGATGAAGGTTAGGATGAAGAATTTCCAATAAATCGAGAGTCACATTTCCACTTACTCCTAATCCTAAGGACTATGAGAGTAGTAGTAACAAAGGGAAAGATGGTGAATTTACAGTAAATAGAGAGTCACATTTTCCACCTAGTCCTAATCCTAAGGAGTATGAGAGCAATAGTGATGAAGGGTAGGATGAAGCACTTAGTCCCAATCCTAAGGACCATGAGAGCGGTAATGATGAAGGGCAGGATGAAGAATTTCCAGTAAGTAAAGAGTCACATTTTCCACGTAATCCTAATCCTATGGACTATGAGAGCAGCACTAACAATGCACATGATGAAGAATGTCCAATAAACCTCAAGCCAAATTTTCCATTTAGTCATAATTCTAAGGACAATAAGGGTAGCACTGGCAAAGGGCAAGATGAAGAATATCCTCCAAGTCAGTATTTCAAAAGCACAAATGATCATCGTGAGGATAACATTCCTCCTAATGATAATAAAAATGCTTATACAGGTGATGATTCAATGATGGAGACGTTGCCAACAAATATTGTATTGAGGAGTAGGAGCAGACCTTTTCGTATCAATCTAAGATGTTATAATAACAAAGGGTAGAGTAGAATATCTCATGAGAAGAAGTTCTATCAGTGCTCTCATTTCAAGTGAATGTTGTCAAAAGGATTGCTTCAAATATATGGATTTCAAGTTTGCATTGGAGAAAAGGAAGAGATATTTGTCGATGAATAAAATCATGCAAAATTCATATTTAGTGGGGTGCTAGATGGAGGTGCCAATGGCTATCCATTTTGGGTTGCTAAGGTTATAAAGGTCATTACAGAAAATGAAGATGTTGAAGTACATTGGTATACCACAAACACACACCCATTCAAGGGTGTGTACAACCCAAAGATGGTAGTTGATAAAAAATTAGCGGAAAGAGAAAAAGAAAGGGTACAAATATAAATCGTCGCCACACAAACCTCTTAAAATTGGAGGATGTTGAGATACTTGTTTATGACTTAAATTTTGACAAAGAGAGGAACTCTTTGCTTCAGGACGATAGAGATTCCGAAGAGGTTGTTACCAGAAGAAACAATGTTGAGATGGGAGTTTGCTGAACCCAGTCATAGATCTAGAAGAATTTTGAAAACCTGAAATGATGGGCATGCATGTGGACTCAGGTGGGGCACTAGTTGATGAAAGAGAAGAATATGGAACATCTTCATTTGCATCTAGTCATTCATCTAAAGATGTGAATTCTGATGGTGTGCAAGAAGATATGAATGATTTTGAATATTGTCTAAGAAAGTTTATATAACTGATGTTTGCATCGTATCTTGAAATAAAATTTTGATTTCCATATGATGTTAAATGTAGTTATGGGTCATTTTTATGTTTGTTGGATTATATGTTTTAATTATGATGAGTTTCATTATTTAGAATATCCACAATGCAACAATAACTTAGAGATCTAACTTATGTTTTATTCAATCTACAAGTATTGACATTTTGATTAATTCAATTATGTAATTTGTTCATAATGTCATGGTTTAAATGTGTTGAAAACTTGGAGTTTTTTAATTCTATGGTTAAAATTTTCCAATTTTTTTGTTTTGTTTTGTTTAATGTTATGGTTGAAAACAATTAGAATTTTAGTGATCTTTAGTGTCATGTTATTATATGTTTAACAACATGGATGAAAACTAATGGAATTTTAATGTGTTTTGGATTCCATCATTTTACCTTTATCATCATTACTAAAAAATGTTGAATACCTAGGAAAGAAAAATGTTATTCTACCAAAAACATTATTTTGTTTTTTCATTTATTTTGCACAAAAAAAATTGGTTTTACTGCCATTTTTTAAATATGTTGAAAATTAACCCTAACAAAAAAGCATTTTTTCAGAATATACACTTTTTGGTTTTTGGATTGTTTTTCATGTTTTTTGGGGGTTTTTTGGCTAGAGTTCCCATTTTGAGTTTATGGTTCCCGTTTCAAAGTTTACATTATTCAGTGAGAGAATTGGAAATACATTTTTTTATTTTATTTTATTTTATTTTATTTAATTTTATTGAGAACAAACTATTTATGAAATAAATTGACAACAATTGGAAGTTCAATTTGACATTTTTCAACATTTTGACTATACATTTGGCGGAAGTATTCTCAGTGAGAGAATCAGGAAAAACATTTTTCCTTGACAACAAACTATCAACAATTAGGAATCAAATTTATTATATGTTAATTTAGTAAATAAGATGTTAATACATAAATAAACAAAAATTAAAATATTTTAATTCTTCTATTTTTTAATTATTAAATAAATAATATATATATATATATATATATTATATATAATAATATATATAGAATATATATATGTGTAACCTTAGTTACATATCTTATGTTTTCAAGTAAAATGCCAATCCTGCCATTCCTGTTTCATATTTCCAATATTTGCACAAATGCATTTTTATCAATGCTCCTACGCAGTGGGCTTCCTTATTAACTTAGGATTCTTTTATTTCTTAACAAAATGTATACCTGAAGCTTGAAATTTTTCTTCAAATAAACCATACAAGGATCACATTATTAATATATGAAAACTCAAATATGGAAAATTTAAGTTGTAAGTAGAGGTGTCTGTCAAACTCTAATTCTATTATATCAGAAACTTAAAAGTTAAAACTACATGAATGAAGCCCAAATGTCAAAATACTCAAAAGTATGGTTAAGGCATTTCAGTTGTACTAAATTCAAACTTTAGGTTCGTATTTCCTTTCTAGCATGAGCATTAAAATATGGCCCCAATGAAAATTAAGTTTCCATGTTTATCCTCTTGGTTTGGGATCCTATTGAGTTCATGATCCTCCCCACATCAAACCTTTTGTGTGAAACATTCAAAATATTCTCTTCAATTTGAAGTGATGTGGGTCTCTTCACTTTCTCTTTCTTTGGACTTCCTTGATGATCAAATATATGCATAAATGGCCCTTCCTTATCAATTTATTCCTCTATAATTTTAGAACCTTTCATTCCCTTTTTCTCAATTCCTTGTTGGTGCTTGTTAACTACTTTTTCAAATGCCTGATTTTCAAATAATTGCTCATCATTAACATAATTCTCACAGAGGGGAAATGGAATTACTGTCTGAAAAGAACCTTCTTTCCATGGAACAAAAGGAATGTGACTTTGCATTGTACTCTTAAATCCTCTATTTTGTGCACCCACATCTGCTGACATTTCTCTAACAAAATTCTTACTTTCCTGATTTGATTTAGCTCGTTCTTTGATGATCAAATCTCTATCAAACATAGCACCTGCAACTTGAGAACATGTTTTCTCATCATGTCCTGACAAACTAATTTGCCCTCCATGCAATTTTCTACAAACATCCTTAGCAAATCATTGGAAATAGTTTCATTCATTTTCTCGTATTCTTCCCTATATTCATAGATATCATAGATATCATCATGGATGGATGGCATCTCTCTCAAATTGGTTTGGGAGCCTAACCTAGGAATTTGAACCAAGCAGTTGCTAACCCATTCCCAACCTTGGGAGGCCTAGGGAATTCGAACTAGGAAATTCAAATAAGGCAACAACTAGCACAAAGCTAGCCAAATGCAGACTGGGTCAACATCCTGATAATGCCAAACTAAAGCACTCTCCTTTGTTTCTATTGAAGATCCATATCTAGTTTCATTATACAATTTCATAACAAGATCTGTAATTCGTTTCCAATCGAACTCTGCCATAACCACACAAGTTTCCCATTATGCATCTTGGTTCCACCTGAGATTTTCAAAAGCATATAATAACATGTTAATTCATTAGGTTGGAGCATTAAAAAATCTAATAATCCTAAAATTGGAGACCAATGCCGCATTGACGAGAGTAAGAGGGATTTCTAGTGTTTCAAAACTTCAAATGTTGAACACTAGCTGGTGCATAGAATTGGAGGAGCTGCCAATTATTGATGCATTGGTGAAGAGCTTACAGGGTCATTTGAGAAAGCTTCGAGAATCGATTATTAGCTGGTGCATGAATTGTAGGAGCTTCCAAGGACATTATGGACTTCATGGTTATTTTAAAAGAGAATTTTATGGACATTATGGATTTAATACAAAGAAATACAAGAAATACAAAGTTCTTTAGATCGTTACAAAGACTCTTCAAAACAGAAAGCACCTCTGGGCTGGGTGTTTTGTTAATAGAAGTTCGTGGCATCATAGTACCATAATAATCCAATAAAATCACCCTGCTCTTGGTCTTGTCCTTTTATATGCAGAGACAATATGCTCTGTTGAAAGCTTCCTAAAGTTTGGATCAAGCATGAATGCCTTGAAACTTAATCCAAAGCCAATGCCTCGACATCTCCTCCGGCTGTGATCCCTACAAACTCTCTCCAAAACCTGCAGAACACTGTGTGCCCAATACCCCACGTCATGAGTGCTAACATATTGATAGTGTTTTTCATGTCTTAATTGCTTCTCAAGTTCAGGGATCACAATGGATGCATCCATGGCATCATCCACTGAGTCAATATTCCAAGGATTGACCCTAATGGATCCACTAAGAGAAGGTGAGCATCTAATAAAATTTTAAACCACCAACATACTCTTCTTCAGGGTAGACAAACTCAATCCTAGTGTCTCATCTAATTTAGAATTCCCCTGCTTGCAAATAATGTATTCGTAAGGAATTTATTTGTCTTTTTTGACTCCCTTTACAAGTTCAATTCGTCTTATCTTTGAGTACTTTCTAATCATTGTGTAATTATCATCCCTTGACCCATTACACATCTTTAAGATATTTGAGAATCAACAAATGTCACTTTTAACAGACTAATAAAATATCATATTTCAACACTACTCTCGTAATAATGTGACAATGCAACATTAACTCTCATAATGACTTCTGTAAACAAGTGCCACCGTTAACAAACTAAAAAAATAAAACATTACAACATGAACCTCTCACAATGACTTGTGTGCCTTAGCTATTGTGCAAGATCTATGTTCCATACCTTCATCTGAGATATCATTTATACCACTTAACATTTTCATATAGATTGAGATATATTTTCTACCCCCTAAACTTTTAATGTGGATTGAGATGTAATTTCTACCACAACTTTAACCTTTCCAAACGTCCACCCTCATCTTTCCCAAAGGGGAGAGGCCCACAGTTACATTGTCAAATTTGTATAGCATTCACAACATCATTTCCATGGGGCGGTGAGCTTTGCCATTGATGTTTTTGTACTCTAAACTAGAAGAATGTGGGGTTCTTTCAAAATAATTAATATATAATATTTTCTTTTGACATTTCACCTTCTTTCTTCCATATCTGTCAATGAAGGGGACCCACGACAATAGTCTACTTGTAAATGCAACTATTTATTCTCTTTTAAAACTTCAGTTTTTATATTCAACTTCCTAATATGTTTCCACATCTTTTGTAGACATTGAGATAACATGGAAAGAAATGGAAGACTATTATGGGCCTTGAGGTGCAAGACCCTAAAGAGAAAATCACATTTTCTAGTAAAGATTTAGTTTGGTCTAAAGTATACAAGACAAACATGAATATTGACTCGGTTGCAAAAATTCCTAAACTAAGAATTAATTATTTTATTCAAGGAGAGGAATCAAATCCAGATGCTCCATTGATCCAGGTGGCTCTAGAGACACACACAGGACAAGGAGGACTAAGGAAAGCTCAAAACTCAAAATGTTTGGATTATGCTCAAGCTAGGACCAGAGCATAGATCTTGTCATCCTGATCGTGACAGTGTGAACGGTTCATCAATCCGAGTGTGGATGAGGAAGTTAGAAGCAGTCCAAGTTGGGTTGACTTTTTGCTGACTAGGCAGGCTTAAGGAGGCCACAATTTATACAGAACCCGACCACCGGATTTCGGCCAACCTGGGCTGGATTCTGGGCGAATATGTGGCTTGGTTAAAATGACTCCTTCGCCTTAAATTCAGATTTTTTACCAACGGCCTATTGTTTTATTAACAATAAAAAAATATGTATATATGAAAAGGGGGGTGGGGGCCACCAACCCCGCCACCCCCTCCTCTCATCTCTACTTAACATTGAATGTATTGGTGGAGGGGCAGGCCACGACCCCCGGCCCCTTCCATGGAACCACCAACTATTTCACGGACCACCATTACATATATGGAGGTGGGTCGGCCCTTGGGGCACAGACCCAATCTCACCCAACCACCATGACGAAGACACCGGGAGGCAGATACGGGGGGCGGGCCGCCCAAGGTGGGCTCAGTCCAACCCACGAACTAAAAAAATAAATTAATGTGTAAGAAAAGGAGGAGGCGGGATTTGACCGCTTGACCTCCTCCCTATTAAACAGGTTCTTAACATCACGCCAAACGATCCACTTTGGACTTTCCGCCAACAAATTTATATAAATGCTCATTTGCACAGTGCGTCAGAGGCAGATGGAGGAACCAAGAGTGGGCACATATTTCGAGGCATAGGAGTCAGTGCACGTAGTCCGAGGTAGCGTTTTGCAGGAGAGCCGAATTTTCACTTTGTCAGAATTTGACAAATTTTATATGGTTTCAACACTTCTCGATGCCATGAACACAATGGCGTTGTCCATTTCTCCATCAGAGTTCTGCATTTTTTGTCCATTTTTCAGTATGGAGGTGGAACCATGAATGCTGTAGAAACAGGGAGTGGAACCATGATCCTTGAAATTTTCGCGAGGAGGTAATTTTTCGCCATGTCAGAGTATAGTCAAGTTTATAATCATTTTTCACGGTTTTCGATAGGGATCACAATGGCGAGGGCAAATTCACCTTTTGAGTTGCATATTTCCAGTCCACCCATGGAGCAGAATCTTTGAGGAATCTAGGGGGAATCTTAAAGATTCCTTGAGCCCTAGATTCTCAATTTCTCAGAATTCATAAATTCGATAGTCGATTTTGCACTATTCGATGCCACAAATCTGATGGTGCGTTCAGATTTTCCATTTGCTCATTTCGTTTTTCAGCCACTTTTCTAAGTGGAGTGCAGGTGTCAGCATTCATGAGCAAGCAGTCTTTTCCATGCGATTCGATGCCGTGAGATCGATGGTCCGAACAGCTTCAGCAGTTTGATGTCTGCTTCTTCAGATGGCCCTTGGATGTGAGGTATATGCAGTGTGTTCATGTAATTCTTATGCTATGCATTGTGCTGCACAGATCCCTACTTCATGTTTAATGTGGGATCTTGTTTTCATACTTGTTTCATGATTCTTGCTTGATGTGATGCGGAATCATATGTGTGATGTACTTGTTGTCATGATTCGTCATGCTATGTTTTGAGATCCCTTTGTTGTATGTTGATGGGATACTCATGTGTCATTATGCATGTTTGCATTGAGATCCCTTTTATGCCATGTTGGTGGGATGCTCATGATCATCATGCATGAGTTTATGTCATATTGATAGGAATCCTTTTGAATGAGAGTTCCTGTAGCGGAACATCTCTTGGCGCCACTCTTGCGTGAGGGCATTTTCCTTGTATGATCGCAACATCATCTCTTGTGTACATCATCACTATTGATAGCTCTTAATGCAATGGCCTACACCATCTTGACACCGGGGCCCGGAGACATAGTCCCTCCTAGACGAACTTTGTTATCAACGACTTACGTTTTTATGTTGTTGATGATTCCCATGTTCCTCTTCTTTACAACATGCACATGTATTCATTTATGTTCTTTTAAAAATGAAATTTAACACATCACAAAAGTAAAAGGTCTTGGAAGGGTCCTTGGTCACACCCGGACCTGTATCAAGTGGTATCAGAGCGGTCTTTGCGTGGATGTGAATTGCAAGCCTGAACAATGGAACGTGTAGTGACAGAGGATGAAAAAGCGATGTACGAGACCATGCTCAAAATTTCACAAAGGGTAGAGCTAATGTATGAAACTCTACAAAAAGAGATAGAGGAAAAGGGGCGATTGCAGCTTCAGTTGCAAGCCACGGAAGAGGCCATGGAAGAACTGAAGCACAACAAACATGATCTTCAAACAGAGAATGTTGAATTGAAGATGCTTATACATGAAGAGAAAGAGGAGAAACATAGTTTTCCACGAAAGGTGTAAGAAAAGGATGAGGCCTTGGAAAAGCTGCAGCGTGACCCATGTGAGGTAAAATGTAACTCTCTGAATTCATGTATGTGTCCTAATGATGATTTCGCCGTTTTCAAAAATCATAACATAGGAATTGGCTCCAAACTGTTGAAGAAAATGGGGTATGAAGGAAAAGGCTTGGGCGTTAATGGCCAAGGCATTGTCAACTCGATCAAATTAGAGGAATTACCATGTCAAACAGGACTTGGGTATGTCAGAAAGGAAGTTGGGGAATGGGCTGAGACAGCTGGCGAACCACCAACAACAGATGATGAGCAGCCGTCATCAGTTCTTCCCAAATCGACAAAGGAGGTAAAAGATGTTGATTTCCTTTCGGTTTTGTCTTCACATAGTATGATTTTTGTTGGAGATGTGGAGATCCCAATTACAGGGATGAACATGAGGTTGCTTACCAGGACGAAGCATGAGAAGGAAGAAGAACTTGGTGTTAATAACCAAGGCACAACTCAACCATTGGAGGTTATGTAGAGACCTCAATTTGCAGGGTCAAGATACACTAAAGGAGAATGCTCGAAGGTGTCAGATTCTTCCGAGACATCGTTGAAATTGTCGAGGAAAGAGAATGATGGGAAAACATCCCCATCATCCCATGGTAGTTTCCATTGCAGGGAAAGAGCTGAGGCAAGCTCTCATCGCCATACTTAAACTAGAGACAATAAGGAAAGGTATAACCACTCTTGACATTCGAATGTTCATTTCGGTTATAATCATGTTTTTAATGATGAACGTAAAACATGGCATCGAAAGACATGTACCTTTTGTGGATTACATAACCATACATTTTCGAAGTGTTGGAAAAGAATGGCAGCACACAAAAGGATGAGGCGTGAAAGGCCCTCTCAACAACAGGTTAAACAGATTTGGAGAAAGAAGATGTATTATAGTCATTGCGACAGAAGTGGCCATCAAAGAGCCACTTGTTGGAGGCTCCATCTAGAGCAATGCCTTAAAGATAAAGTGTCAGTGCATCAACCAAGTGAAATGATTGTTCGAAAAGAAAATCCGCCATAAGGATGCGACCCATTCACATTGATAAGTGAAAAATGGTTTCTAGATATGTTAGCATTTCATGGTCGTGATTTTGTAAATCATTTGTTGCATTTTAAAATGTAAAAGTGATGATGTGTTTTCCATCACTTGTTCAGCAACAATGATGTCTGGTCTTATTTTGAGTTGCATTTTAAACTCTGAAAGTGATGTCGTGTTTCCATCACTTGTCAAAGCAAATATTGGCCTTATCTTTGTAAATCATGTGTTGCAATGATGATGTGTTTTCCATCACTTGTTGAAGCAACAATGATATGTTGGCCTTGTTTTCGTAGCTGGAGTGTTGCGTCCATCTTGATGTAAACTTGACCACCGAGTATGTGTTATAAACTCATGGCAAGTGTCAAATGCTTGGGTCATTAGTTGGTCATGAAAGTCAAGCAAGTAATTTGCAAAACAATGTCCTACAAGTTGCAGATTTTATAGGTGTCGACTCATCGCTTAAGGCTCTGAAGAACAAAGGTGAAGGAGATGGAAGCAAGACTTTTCAGGTTGTGATGCAGACAAGGTACAGAGAAGTTGAAGATTATTTTTCATGCTTTTGGAGGACCAAAAGATCCTCAGTGGGGAGGATTGATCTAGGTGGCTCTAGAGAGACACACAGGACAAAGAGGACTCAGGAAAGCTCAAAAATCAAAATGTTTGGAGTATGCTTGAACTAGGACGAAAGCATAGATCTCATCATCCTGATCGTAGCGGTGTGAACAGTTCGTCAATTCGATTCCAGATGAGGAAGTTAGAAACAGTCAAAGTTGGGTTGACTTTTTACTGACTGGGAAAGCTTAAGGAGGCCACAATTTGGATAGAACCCAGCCACCTGATTCCGACCAACCTAGGCCGGATTCTGGACGAATTTGTTGGCCGGTTAAAATGACTCCTTCACCTTAAATTCATAATTTTTACCAACCGCCTTTTGTTTTATTAACAATATATATATAGATTATAAATATATAATATAATTATATATAAAGGGGGGGGTGGGGTCCACCAACCCCACCACCCCCTCCTCCCATCTCTGCTTAACATTGAACGTATTGGTGGAGGGATGGGCCACAACCCCTAGCCCCTCCCATAGAACCACCAATTATTTGACGGACCACCATTACATATATGGAGGTGAGCCGACCCTTGGGGCACAGACCCAACCTCACCCAACCACCATGACGACGACACCGGGAGGCAGGTACGGGGGGCGGGACCACCCCAACCCATGAACTAAAAAAAAATAAAAATTAATGTGTAAAAAAAGGAGGAGGCGAGGTTTGACCACCCAACCTCCTCCCTATGAAACAAGTTCTTAACCATCACGCCAAACAGTCGGCTTTGGACTTTCTGCCCACAAATTTATATAAATGCTAATTTGAACAGTGTGTCGGAGGTAGATGGAGGAACCAAGAGCGGGAACGCATTTTGAGGCAGAGGAGGCAATACACGCAGCTCGAGGCAACATTTTGCAGGAGGGCCGAATTTTCACTTTGTCAGAATTTGACAAATTTGATATGGTTTCAGCACTTCTCGACGCCACGAATGCAATGGCGTTGTCCGTTTATCCATCAAAGTTCTGCATTTTTCGGCCATTTTTCAGTATGGAGGTGGAACCATGACTGCTGCAGAAATAGGGAGCAGAACCATGATCCTTGAAATTTTCCCGAGGATGTAATTTTTCTCCATGTCGGAATATAGTCAAGTTTATAGTTGTTTTTCACGGTTTTCTACAGGGATTGCAATGGCGAGGGCAGATTCACCTTTTGAGTTGCAAATTTCCAGTCCACCCATGGAACAGAATCTTTGAGGAATCTAGGGGGAATCTAAAAGATTCCTTGAGCCCTAGATTCTCAAAATTCAGAAATTCGACAGTCGATTTTGCACTATTCGATGCCACAAATCTGATGTTGCGTTCAGATTTTCCATTTTCTCATTTCGTTTTTCAACCACTTTTCTAAGTGGAGTGCAGGTGTCAGCATTCATGAGCGAGCAGTATTTTCCATGCAATTCAATGCCATGAAATTGATGGTCCGAACAACTTCAACAGTTTGACATCTGCTTCTTCAGATGGCCCTTGGCTGTGAGGTATATGTAGTGTATTCATGTACTTTTTTTGCTATGCATTGTGCTACACAGATCCTTGCTTGATGTTTGATGTGGGATCTTGTTTTCATACTTGTTTCATGATTCCTGCTTGCTGTGATGCGAAATCATATGTGTGATGTACTTGTTCTCATGATTCGTCATGTTGTGTTTTGAGATCCCTTTGTTGTATGTTGATGGGATACTCATGTGTTGCTATGCATGTTTGCATTGAGATCCCTTTTATGCCATGTTTACGGGATGCTCATGATCATCATGCATGAGTTTATGTCATACTAATAAGAGTCCTTTTGACTGAGAGTTCTTGTAGCGAAACATCTCTTGGCGCTACTCCTACGTGAGGGCATTTTCCTTGTATGATCGGGACACCATCTCTTGTGTACATCATCACTATTGAGAACTCTTAATGCAGCAGCCTACACCAACTTGACACCGGGGCCCGGAGACGTAGTCCCTCCTGGACGAACTCCGTTATCAACGGCTTATGTTTTTATGTTGCTGATGATTGTCATATTCCTCTTCTTTACAACATGCACATGTATTCATTTATGTTCTTTTAAAAATGTAATTTAACACATCATGAAAGTAAAAGGTCTTGGAAGGGTCCTTCGTCACACCCAGACCTGGATCATCCATGTTCCTTCCAACATCGAAAAAGCGAAACTCCAACCTCAAGGCCTAGTGTTGCCTTACTATGGGAACTGTAAGTATTTTAGAAAAGCCTTGTTTACATGTTGATATTAACAATGTTTTATCATTTGTCATATGCGTTGACATTTCAAAATTTATTTTTTATTTAGACTTGCTCATATGGTCCAGAGGACAAGAGAGAAGAAAGGAAAACCAAACCAAGGTGTTCAATTGTCAAAAAGAGGGGTTGCCAATGCCATTTTATTATAAAGGTCATGGTTCAAGATCTTGACGCTACAATAATAACATACAACATGTATGATCATGAAGATGGGCAAGGATGTCCTTGTCATGGAAAACATGACACTTTAGGTGATGATGGTCCTCAGAGGAAGCCAAGACTTTCAAGAGACACAATTTCTTATTTAGAAAGTTATTTTTTTCTTCAAGTGCCAATTAACTCTGTTTGTAAAATGTATATTAAGAAATATGTTGACATAGATGCTACAATTTGGGATAGGGATTTTTCTTACATAGAAAAGATATTCTAAACATCTATAATCACCTGATAAAGGAAAATTACCAAGAGCATAGAAAATATGAAATGAGTGTGAATCTCTTGTATGAAAAACACCATAATGATTTCTTCTTCTACCAGAAGCCCAATGGTGGAGAGATCCCTTTTATATCTAGAATACAAACAAAATGGATGTTGGAAACTATGGTCAAGCTATCCCACAATAGTTTTATAGCCATGGACTCGGCTTTCAATACAAATAAATTTGGGGTGAGTATTTTTCCAATGATTGCTTTAATAAAATCATTTTGGTTATAATGATTCAATATGCTTACTGACTTAAAATTAACTTCATTTTTTTAATATGACAATATCAGTTGTACACACTCGCGGTGTTTGATGAGCAACAAAGTGGGGTGCGAGTCACATGGGTGGTGATGTCACGTAATACATCAAAAGATATAGCGGTATGGCTGGAGCACCTCATGCATAGGTGTTTTTGTAGGTTTTAACCCCGTACAGAAATTACCTGCATACGAATTCTAAATCAGAGAAAAACAAACAATGCGAGAGCATAACACATAAAAACACATATGCACAGAGATTTTCCCCTGGATCCCAAAACCAGGACTACCAGCTTGATTTTTCATTATGTTCCTTTCAATGTTACAATACATATTTATACATGC
>APFE031223164.1:14645-38532 GCA_000404065.3 Pinus taeda
AACCTAACATAGGGTCCAAAACCAAAATTTTCCTGGGTGCTGCCCCGGACCCCATAAAGTGGGGTTACGGGTACCCCTCAAATCCCCTGTTAACTATGTGGAAAGAATATAACACAACCCAACAGTTTTCAGCTTCGCCCTAACTGGAAGGTCAATGCCTTTATGGTTGATAATGCATTAGCTTAAATCATTGCTTTGAGGTAACGCCAATATTCTTATTTGACATTGGAAGTTGCATTCATTCTAAATATTTCTCACTTTAAATGAATTAAATATGGAAGGAGAATCACCATATGTGAAGTGATCTTGTGTATTTGGCATGTAAGGAGGGCATGGCTAGAGAATGTTAATGGGTTGGTCAACGATTCAGAAAAAGCAAAAGAGATGTTCAATGAACTTGGTTATATCATGAAAAATTATTCTAATGATGAAGCGGATAATGCAATCAATGGTTTTTCACCAAATTTGCAGCTAAGGAGAAGTTTTTGGACTATTTCCACAAGAATTAGGTTGTTGGTGACAAGATGCGTAAGTTCACATACTGTTTTTTCTAGTTCACACGTTTTTTGTTTCATAACGATAATATATATTTACTAATTATATTTTTACATTTAGAGATGTGGATTAAAGCTTGCCGATATTTTCCTCATTCAAATCAGGAGACAAATAATGTTGCGGAGTCCCACCATGGTTATCTCAAGGTAACCTTTCTATGTGATAGACGAAAGAAATGTTCTTGTAGGTATAGAGCCTCTAACCTACACCTCATCATCCACTATTACCTACTGTTTTTCATCACTTATCTCTCTCTTTCACCTCATTCTCCATGTAAAACCACCCAGATCATTACATTAGATGTCATTAAGCATGATCAAGTGAGCTTTGCTAATGTGTGACTGTTTTGTTTAGATTTTGACATATTTACAGGCATTCCGCAGCTCTCTGCCGATTCCGCAGCTATCTGATGATTCCGCAGCCATCTGGAGATTCCGCAGCCTTTTTGTTGTTCTCAAGGTTCCACGTGCCATTTTGCCAAAAGAGCCACATGGGTACTTAGGTATCAAGGTGCTCGAGGTTCCTGTGCCATTTGTTCAATCATCCACGTCATCTAAACCTCCGGTCAAACAGGGGCAAGATCCGGTCAACGAAGGCAGCTTAACGATGATGCGTAAGCTGTTGGGTCACGTCAGCTCAAACGGTGACTTGCCCGTGTTACGCAGGATGTGGGGGACATAATCCAACTCTGGATTCAATGCCCATGACGACCAGGACCTCCAGCTCACCCACGCAGGCTCATGACGTGTTATTGCAGTTTTAATTATGCATGACAGTTTGTTTATTTTCAGTTTTAGCAGCACGCATAGGCTATCCTTCAGATGCCTATAAATACTTGCGTCTGCGTACGCTTATGTTAACTTTTACTGGCTGTATTTTTATGAACTTGTTGTAATTTTTGTGCATTCCCAAGACTTTGTTTTAATAGTGCTGTTCTAGCACTCTTGACTGTGAATTTCTGCACATGGAGTAATAGAAGCAGTGCTGTTTTGAAGCTTTCAACACTTTGAGTCTTCTTTGGGTTATGTGAATGGAGGGCCCCTGTTCATATTAGCCTTGTATAGTATTTTCATGTTCAACATTTCCTTTTCTTAACGTATGTACAACATAATTCACTTCATTTTAATTCATCTTGAATCCTTTCTTTAAGCTGATCAGCATTGCTCTTTTGCAGGTTTTTGACCCGGGATTATTTGTGTGTTTATGTGTTTGCTTTGTATCTGGTGGTAGTCTCAGTTGACAGATTCAAAGTTGCTGCCTTTTACTTTATTTCCATAGCTAATTTTTAGTTTTATTTCTCAAATCTATCTGCTAACATATGAATGGTTTCTTACTATAAATTGTTTATCTTTCAGAGATCAGAATACTAATCACTTGCAGCTGGCTTTGGGTGCTTTCTAGACTAATCCCTAGCTACTTTCTAATCGTGCTTTACACAGTACTATGTGATAGAGGCAGAGAGTTAGAAAGAGCAAAATATTATCACTAGTCTTTAAAAGTCGATTTTTCTCATTTTTATCATTTCTTAGACTTACCTTTAACTACTTCTTAATCGTGTCTTACACAGTACTATGTGTTAGAGGCAGAGAGTTAGGAAGAGATAAACATTATCATTGGTCTTTTAAGTGATTTTATTACTTTTTATTTGCAGCAGAATGAATGGTGTCTAATACCATTAGAAAGTGGTTCTTTGCTTTCAGTTCATTTTAATTCATTTCCTTCAAAGTTTTCCTTTTCAGCAAATAGTTAGAAACCACTAATCACACACCCTCACTCATCTAGAATTCACTCTTCACACACCATCACTCATTTGTTTATAAATACATCACTCCATCTTAGGAAGATAAAATAATCACAAACAACACCCCCAAACGACAAAAAGCTTTAAGAGGTTGCTTAAGTACATATAGTACACCTTCACTTCATCAGCTTACGAGCCCCGGGTTGACAATTAATGATATCAATTTAGGAATACTAAATTGACCAAACAAGTATCCTCATAAAGAGTGAAGGACACAATGTTAGATGATGCTTGGTGGAAGAGGGTAGATCTACTTATTAATAGCATGGACCCTATCATTGCTTTGCTATTATTTGCAGATACATGCCAACCCATCCTAGGAGAGGTTTAAGGGGGATGGGATTCCATGATTGAGTCTATGAGGACCATTATTTTATAGAGTGAGTGCTTCAAGTATGAGACAACATCAGAGGCCTTCTTCACCACCATACATGATATTCTAGTCAACAAATGGGACAAGAATGACACACCTTTGCATTGTGTGGCTCACTCATTGAAACCAAGATTCTACAGCCATGAGTGGATGGATGGTGGACCTTCCTACAGATTCCCTCCTCAAATGTATGGTGAAATTTCACAAGGGAGGAAGGATGCATAAAAGAAGAATTTTCAGGATAGAGCATCCCTTGATGAGATGGAGGATATCTTTAAAGAGTTTTCGACTGGCATTAGTCGATTTGTAGGATATGATGTGATTAGAGAAAAGGGAGCTAAGAAGCCCTATTCTTGGTGGGCAACTCATGGGGCAACAACCCCTCCTCTATAGCAGTTAGCCATGAGGCTCCCTCTCTGAGGTGACTTCATCCTCTTATTGTAAGAGGAATTGAAGCACATATGGAATTTGTATAGTGTCAAGAAGATCGTTCTTGAGTAGTCCATGGTAGAGATAATGGTGTATGTGCACACCAACCTTCGTCTTATTTCAGACAAAGGGATGAGTGGTTGAAAGGAAAGATGGAGATGTGGGATGTTTTTCCTAATTATATGGGTTTCAACAATAGTGTTGAGTTAGAATTGGCCAACTTGGATCTTAATGAGCTAGTGCTAGGGCCTGTCACTTTTGATTTTTGAGGGGTCATCCTCCACACCAACAAATGCATAGATGAAATTGGATACAAAAGAGGAGGATGCAAAAGAGGAGAGCAGTGGTGACCATGACATTGATGCTACTTTTGATGATGATTATTGATGACTCATAATCTACCTACTGTCTTGTACTTGTATAAGTTGTTTTGTATTTGTTATTAGCATATTTCTATTTTCCATTGGCATTTCTACTACTTATGTGACACATTTTTATATTGATGACTTAATGAGAAAACTGCAATTTCTTTTCTTTCTCCTATTGGATCATTGATGAATCTATCACAATTGTATTTGTATGCATAATGTTACTTTGTAAAACTTACAAATTTTAAATTTACAATGTAGAATCTAGATCTATGTGTGAATTTGTATCATGAATGAGGATTTGTGTAAGAAATATCTAATTTTTAATATATATATATATATATATAGCATGCCCATGTCGGACACTCGAATTTTCGTGTCTTGCATATCCCGTCTCCCCATGTCAGATGACTTAGATGGTATTCACCCAGCTATTCATGTGGAAAATAACCTATTTAAAGGGGGGAATTAAAGCAACCTATATCCATCTTAACTCTGAATCTACCAAGCACCGAGAGAGATCAAATCTCTTAAGATGCAAGCCTCTTTTAAAGTGAAAAGAGATTTGATCCCTCTCTACACTTGGTAGATTCAGAGTTAAGATGGATCTAGATTGGTTTGTAGATAGATGTATTTATTTTGGAATAAAGTTTAAAAAAAAAAAGTAATTTAACGTAGGATTTAACTTTATAAAATATTTACATAATATTTTTAATAATATTCAGGGTGAGAGAGTGGAGATTTATTTTTAAGGGTAGTTATATATATTTTTTATAAATGCTAAGAAGAGGGGAAATTACAACATGTCTCCATATAATTGAACCCACTCATCTGGAGACGAATTATTCATCAAACCACTAGAGCTAACATCATTTCACAATATGTATAAAATATTTTGATTATGAAATAAGTTAGGGTTTTTCTGGCAGGTCATATTGATAAACTATGGCATTGGGCCATTACATTGTATGAAAGCCTATTTACAAGCTAAAAAACTCCACAATGAAGTGAGAGTGAATATCCATTCTTGAGAATCTTGTTACATGTTTCATATATTAATTCTTTTTATAATTATTAATAATAATAACAAATTTAAAATAAAATTGTAATTCAAATAATTTTTATGTTTTTTTGTATATTAGCAATGTGAGATATATCATGAGGTAACCGTGTTGATGTCGCATTTATCACCCATTTAATTTATATGGCCGCGCTAGTTGGGCTAAGAGGCTTATTCTACAACTCAGTATGAAGGTGATGTGTAATTCCATCTGTGCTCAACGTGGAGTTGACACATGTCCCTCTTAAAATAAAAATAAACTATTTTCTAAATAGAAAAACAATGTCAACTATAATAAACAACAAAAATGAATACGTTATGCATGTTTAGTTAGTTGTCCATATGACATATTTTTTTTCCTGAAAAAAGAAACTCGTATTCTCATTTATATTTAAAGGAAAATACATTATGTATCTTTTCATGTGCATTCTGTTGTATTCTTAACCAATCCAGAAAGTCAAATATAATCCAAAATCCATCAGTTTTTATATGAGATATATAATCAGTTAAAGTATCATAAAAAAGAGAAGACAAGAGAGGATATTTTGTTTCAAAAGTCATCTAAAACAAAAATAAAGTTTGTCAACAATATAACACACAAAATGACAGTTAGGAAACATAATATAGATAAAAATTATGCAATAAATAAATAAAAAAGGCCCATCTAAGTATGGTCTGTGATAAAACCATAACTGCTCAGAGCCCTTGGACTCCGTCACCACCCATAATCCTAGATCCAAGAGAATGCCTACCTTAGAAAACTGGTCAATGTCTCGTTCCTCTCCCTATAAACATGGTAACATGAGAAGGACATGAAAAATAACATAATACGTTGTATATCACCCATAATATCAATAAGCAATAAGTTCCTTCATCATTGAATCTTATTAACCAAGTTAACAACAATAAGTGAATCCTTGAAACACTGAAAAAGGGATGCTCCCTTTTCAATAGCAAAGGAGATAAGAGCACAACATACAAGAACCTCAACCCAATTGTTATAACTGTTGCCCAAGCCCATCGACACATGGAAAGAATAATTCTCATTTAGATGTAAGATGAAACCCCTGCCACATGTAAGACAATCCCCTTTTGATGTCCCGTCAAAGTAGCCCCATGATTTTGAATAATCTGGAAGTTCTAGAATGATGACCCATCCATGAGTAGAAAAATGAACTTGAGAGAAATGAGACAAAATAGCAAAACTCTCTCACGCAATTTTTTCAAGATAGGAAGGAGAAACCATAAAGATTGCTTTATTGTGTGCGATCCAAATGCCCCAACATAAAATCAAAGGTAAAACATGAAAAGGATAGTAGCCCGATCACCCACCCAGAATTTCCATGAAGCTACAAAAAATAAACCCAATCAATGACAATTTGGCCCCAATACAACGCGACAAGAATCCCGAACTCTCACCATAAATGGGCACTAAGAAAAAAATATGGTTGATCGAATCCCCCGAGTTCATACATAGAGCACACCACCCCGCCCCAATGTTATAACGACATTGCATAATATCCCACGTTGGAAGCTTTACATACATAATGAACCATACCAACAACCTTGACTTTATGGGCAATGATATTTCGACAAGACTCCTCACCACCAGTCAACGACTGGCCCATACTCAATAACACTAAGAAATGTGTAACCAAGTTTTGGAGAATATACATGATGCGATGTGATTGCTTACACTAGTTTGTCCATGTGCTCATTTAGCCTAAGATGAGATGAACGTAAGGCGGGGAGAAAACAAAACCATTCCCCATTGAAATAATTTGGCATATGAAGATCCCGGGTGGATAGCCAGCCCTAGCGCCACATTGTTGTACACTCCGACATGTTTATATGGGACAAGCGAGTAATGCCTTTGTTGCACAAAAAAGATAAGAGTGGTGATGAGAGTATGTGCTCGTCACAACACCCAAGCCATAGATCCAAGCTAATGCAAAGTTGTTGCCCATTTCCCACCCGCCAAGCAAGACCACATGCCACCGAATTAAAAGAGTGTAGGGTTGCATGCAAAATCACATAAATGTTCAACCAAGGTTTGTTTAGCATACAAATCCAATCTTATAAAGTAAGAGGGACAATGTACTTCTGAGAAATCACCTGTGTCCACATCTCCGTAATGATACACCTACAAACACGTTTAGCAGCCAAAGCCTTTGAAAAAAAAATGTTTTTTAGGCCCCAAACCCCAAGGAGTTTTGGAATAGCTAATCTACTCCAATGCAACACATATGGTCCTTAGAACCCACCCACAGAAAATTGAAGCACATTGACCTCTTGATACTTTCTAGAATACCCTTAGGTATCCAAGCTAAGAACATCCAATAAACATGAATAACTTCCAAAACTGATTTAATCAAAACCAATTGGCCAACCCGAGAAAGCCATCGCAAACACCACACAAAAAGGCGGTTTTCAAATTTTTCTAGTAACTAATGTTAATCAAATTTTAGCTAG
Organism: Pinus taeda; assembly: GCA_000404065.3. Taxonomy (NCBI): domain Eukaryota; kingdom Viridiplantae; phylum Streptophyta; class Pinopsida; order Pinales; family Pinaceae; genus Pinus; species Pinus taeda. The sequence goes on from APFE031223164.1 coordinate 21,704, forward strand.
CAATTTGGTTTTAAATAAAAACCCAGATACTTAAAGTCAACATCAAGATCCATAATAGTAAAAGGGAAAATTGAGCGAATGACCTCAATCTCTTGCCACTCCAAATTATGAACAACAATGGTAGATTTCTGATCATTTATTAGCATGCCCATAGCAACATCAAATAGATCAAGGAGCTCAACAAGTTTGTCAAGGTCCCCAACAGACCCATTACAGAAAAATTAATATATCATCCATAAATAATAAGTGAAAAATAACCATCACCTAAGAAATCACTGCACCTTGAAATGATCTAGCATGATATGCATCCTTTAGCATCAAGTTGAGACTTTCAGCCACCAAAAAAATAAAAATGGTGACAAAGGTAATCCCTACCACAAACCACGTTGCACCAAGAAGAAAGGTGAGGCAAACCCATTTATGAGCACAACAAATGAAACGGGTATAAGACATCCCATAATCTAGTTAGTAAAGAGAGCATCAAAACCCACATGGATGAGAAGAAGACGAGTGAAAGTCCAGTCGACCCAGTCATAGACTTTTGAGAGATAAATCTTGAAGATAACCCCTTTTAACTTCCCCAGCTTGATGTTGTGCGTATCTTCCTTAGTGACCCCAATAGCTTCGTGACTTTGTCACCCAACCAAGAATCCAAACTATTTAGGTGATATGACCTTTGAGAGTGGCTTAATATTCCTAACAATAACCTTTGAGATTACTTTTTACCCATAATTACTTAAGGAAATGGGCCTAAAATCTCTGAATGAAATGGGATTGTCCACCTTAGGAATGAGGGAAATAAAGGTAGCATTAAAAGCAGGGAGAATCCTGCCATTCTGGCGAGACTCATTGACAACCTGAAGCAGATCCAAACCCATAAGATCATAGAAAGCAAAGAAAAATTCAATAACCTATTTGTCTAGCCTTAGGCTCTTTTCCTTTCGAAAAATTACCAATGACGCTTTCATTTCTGCATCTGATACCTCCCCAGTGAGTTTTATATTTTCCTCATTCCCAACAAAACGAGGAAAGAATTGAGCCACCCTAATAATCTTCACCACATTAATCACAACTCAACCCTCAAAATTTGACATAGTTTGACCCTCACCATCCCCCATACCCAAAATGGTGTTATGTAGCTTTTAACCTTTGGCATAAGCATTTTTTTTTTTTTTTTTTTTTTTTTTTTTTTTTTTTTTTTTCCGAGTTTTCGGCCCCGCTAACCAACCAAATTGCCCTACTTTTGAGTCGCAACAATTCTTCTTGCTTTGTTAGAATCTATTTCCTTCTGACGATCAAACCATGATAAGTTTCCCTCGAGAGCTGAGATTGAAACCCCCCGGAATCTAAATCTGAAAAGGCCCTAATCTCATGTTCTACCTCCAATAGGTCTGCTAGCTCTTGCTTGTGACAAACTATAGCCCAATCTTTTATCATAATTTTAAAATGAGCGAGGTTCTGAGAAAATTTCTATGCAGCAGAAACATTCACCCCGCCCTCGTAAGGAGTCTAGTTCTGTTGAACCAATATGACCAATTCCTACTCTTTTAACCATTTTGCATTCATTTTAAAAGGGTTGGATGGTTTTTGATATGTGCCTTTAATTCCCAAACAAGTAGATCTATGATAAAAAATACCCCCCGAACCAATCCACTGTCGGATAAGAGGAAAAGCACTGTTAGTGGATTTCACAACCAAGAAATGGTCAAGATGCTTTGCAACATTCTCCTCCCCCGTTGTTTTATTATTCTAGGTAGGAACCAGACAAATAGGGGGGACATCAACCAGCTGACATAAGGAAAACTTGTCAGAAAAATAATCAGATAGGGTGGCAAGCCGAGCTCGAAGGCCTCGCAACTCTGCTTCTCCCATGGAGAAATTTAAATCACCACCAAGAATGATATGTGGGGATTGTATAAAAAAAATGTCCAAAAAAGAGTTCCAAAAATCCACCCTACCATCTTGCAAACCTGTTAATTTGGCAGCTCGGTGACAAACTCCAATCATCTGACTAGATTCCTTTTTTCGAGAGGACCAAAATTGACTTTGAAGCACTGAATTTGGACAAGGAAAAAAATGTTTTCGAAGTCAATCCCACTTGTACATAAATTGTCAAGGTCGGCCTAAGGACAAATTGCCCCTTCTCCAACTCATAGAAATACAAGTTCCTCGAGCTCATTTGGACATCACATCACATCATCTCATCTTCTCTCTCTCAATTTGATTGGTTTGTACAGGTATGAGGTAACTCTTTTCTTCACACGCGTGAGTAAGAAGGAGGATGAATTTCAGGTGGTTGAAAATATTAGCTAATCTGCACTTTGACCGACGTTGACCAATGGTTATTTAACATATTTTTTGTTCGATTTTTTTGGGGTATCTTTGTCTCACTAGGCCGCATCATTTGGCACAAAAGTTGGGGTGATTGGAGTTGTTTAACTTGGGTTGGCCATAGGAAAAAATGCATACTATGACCGCATAAGTTTCTCTCTCATTTGACTGAGTTTCATTGGATTTTCTTTTACTGTTTTGGGCTGACTTTAACCAGCAATTGAGGTTGAGTTTGTGGGTAGTTAACCGAGATCTTGAAGGATAGATTTGACTGTTGATTTGGGATTGGTTCAGGCATGTTGATTGTTGACCAAAATTGCATATTTTGACAGTTTACCAAATTTGACATTTCATCAATAACATTTTTGGATCTTGGTTGGTTGATTTGTTGGATAAGTCAAAACTTTGACTTTGACTCTTGTTTATGAATTTAGGTTCATTTCACTCTCTACTGAACATTTAAAGACAATATAATAGAATAATAATTTCAAAGGGTTTTCCCCCTTGTGGGGTTCTTCCCTGATTGTTGACCAAATTGGTGTCTCTTGTTGATTCTCTTGATTGTCTCTTATTGTCATTACATTTATTGTTATATCTTCAATTACTATTGATCATTAGAAGAATCAATTGTTATAGAAAAAATTTCTAGTTGAAGAATTGAATTGGGCTAAAGTAATTTACATAACATAGAGTAGTGGAAAATTAACTTGACCATATATATTGACAAAGGTTAAAGCCTTATCCAACTTCGAGGAGTAGCTTGTCATACCAAGTCTCGATTGAGTTCTCCAAAAATTCTAGGCTTTTATCTTTCTAGAATCCCAACCCAGAGCTAGACCACCTAAATGACCACGAACATCACTTGATATGAAACTCTAAGAGGGTAAAAATGATTCCAAAAGTTTGACCACACAGTCACCATCCACAAGGGTTTCTTGGAGGAAAATAACGTCAAGACTTCCCAAGGAGAAAAGTCGTATGAGAGCCAGTTCTTTGGGAGCACTAGCAACTCCCTTACAATTAAAATAGATCGTCTTCATGAGAAAACCCCTTGAAGGTATTTCATTGCTCTAATCACTCCATCCATAGAAGTTTGATGGCCCGAAGCCATAGGCATTTGCCTTGGCCAAGGATATGTGATATTTTCTGCCCCTACCCTTGCCATAGGACTTCGACATAGAAATATCGCTGAAACCACCCAAAGGACCACTTGAGCCCGCAAGCACCAAACAAGAGCAAAGGTGGTGTAAAATGTCACCTCCACTCGACTCCCGAGAACAACTCTAGAAAACAGAGGCTTACAAAGAAGAGAAATCGACCGACCCAAATAACAACAAACACAATACATGTTTTAAAGGAGAACGGGGAAATTCTATAGACATAGACCTAGACACCCCTGCCGAACATACAGGAAGGATCATACTGAACATTTCAGAACATGAAACAATGTGTAAATTATGCAAAGAGAGGGTAACTGAATTACCAGGTTCCGAAGACATCTCTTGAGAAATAACCATCCTCGTCACCAAGGTCGAGGAAGCAGAGCGACTTGGTAAAAGACCCAAGCTAGTCACCATCATCGAAGTGGGAATGGATGTTACATTTGACACATAATCATGTGCCCGGTTCGTCCTCCGTTTCTTTAAAAAAATCCCTTTATTTGAATTGCCCCTAAAGGAAAGGGAGCATTGATTGACCAAGTTCCCAATTTTATGGAACTACTTGCAATGAAAGGGAAAGCTCTCATAGTTAAGCTCATGCAGCCGAATGACACCTTTACTAATGATGTAATATAATTTCATGTAACGTAGTTAGAATTAAAACAAAATGGGTGAGTAAGTTGTTTAAACCTTATACTTTTCAAAAATATTTCAACACAAGATTTAAATAAACTATATATATATTATATATATATATATATTATATATATATATATATATATATATATATTATATATATATATATATATATATTATATATATATATATATATATAATGAAAGAAAATATTTTAATACATTTAATATTGATGTATACTTAAAAATATATTAATAACAAAAAAAACCATTTTAATCTGGACTGATAAAATGCCTCGATGTACATGTTATGTAAAATATTTTAATGTTAACTATGTCTATATTATATATTATTTAAAAATTTTTAAGTATATGTCATCTAAAGCTATTGCAAAAAAAACTATTATGGTTAAAACATTTGAAGTGGTATGAGTATTTTACAATTTGTTCCTTTTTTAGGTATATGTTTCTTTGGTCGAAATCCAACAAATATTTTTTGGACTTACAAGTTTAAGTTATGTAGCTTATATAGAATTTAAAAATACAATTTAAACAATGAAAAATTACACATGGTATTAAAGTTTGCACCTAAAGAAATTTGATCCCTCTCGACTCATGCTAGGTTTCTGCTTAAGATGGATATTAATAATAATATGTGAAGTATTTTGATAGCTGAGTGAGATGAGCCAGGATTGGTTTGGGAGTTGTAATGATTGAAATCATGTGTATGAGGTTTTAGCTTCTATCAAGGGTTGGGCCTGATGGGCCCCTGAATACTCTAGTCTCAACTATGGATGTGGAGCTAATAAACAATTTGGAGGACCTTTATGAGGGCCTCCAAATTTGGACTGACCTTGGTATGCCTTTCCCTTCGCCTCCTCAGACATCTCGGGAATCATCCATGTCATGTTAGCCCCTCCCTCCTGGTATAGTGCCCTCTACATCCTCCATGTCACTGGCTCCTTTCTCGAAAGTGCCACCTTGCTCTCTCAATCATCCCCCTTCTCTTATGTCACCTCCTCCATTAGTGGACCCCCACCAAACCCCCATCACTTCATATTTGTATCTTTTTGAAACCTTCACGGAACTGACTTATGGTTACCAATGTTACCTCTATCTTTACTCATTGTTTTAGAGGATCTAACTACCCTTGTGTCGGTAATCGACCTATGTCTCCTTGCCACCTCTTCTAGTTTCCTTTACGACCTCCTTACCTTGGAAATGCTTAGTGGGGGTACCTCCTCGAATAGTTGGTCGCCTTCCCTCTAGCCGGGGAAGAAGAATGCCTAAAAAATGAGTAAAAAATGTGTGAAACAGAAGACTAAAGAGCCAAACCTAGTACTGGCTGTCGATATCAAGTTGATGATATCACTAAAATGTAAGAAATTACATTCATTGGTCGTTTCACTAGTAAAAGGATGAACATGGTAGTGATGCAGAGCTGGATGACAAATGATTTTGCTTCTATGTTGGGTTACTTGTCTTACTATATCATTATCATTCTAGCCAAGGGTTGGATGGGTTGAATAATGTCCTCTCGAGCGGATGCAGATAGGAAGCTTCAATGTTGATGGAAATGGGGTTAGCAAGCATTATATCTGAAGAATTTTACTATAGACTTTGATGCATGATCTTAACGAATTTTGGTGGTTTTGATCTGGGTTCAACTTCCAACCATTTGCAATTTTGGTTGGAGGAAGTGTTCAAAGAAATTGGAAACATAGTAGGTTCTTTCTATGAAGTTGGTTCCTCCTACAAAAGTGGCCAAAATACTTGTTGGTTTAAACCCAACATTAGGCCTCCCAGATTCAATCATCATATATGTTGGGACAAAGACCCATAAGCAAACCCTAGATTATAAAGGAATTATGTATAAGTGTGCAAGATGTCATTCCTATGACCACTTGGGAGAGGATTTCCCCAATGAAAGGATCAAGAAAAAATGGATTCAATATCCATCAAAGGGTTTGGACTCTAGAAGCGTCCCTTCACATAGTTTAGATACAAATGGTCAAAATACAAAGAAAAATGTTTGTGTCCCCACTTCTGGCTCGGATAGTCGAGGTATAGCTCCTATGGAAACTATTCAGGGCACCCCTGTTGCAACCTCAATGCGATACTCACCTCCGTTAGTAGTTGCCACGAATTCTTCGACGTGTATGTCTTCCCCCATAAACCCTTCTTCTTTTTCCTTTAATGTTTTAAACCCCATTTACCACAATTTTTTTCAATCCCATCTTTTTTCCCTCCTCCCCCTCCCTCCATTACTTTATTTTCCTCTCCTCCTAACCTTAAATCCTTTGTCCCCCATATCGAACCTTTCTCTCCTTTTTGAGGACCATTTACCTGCTCCCCTTGCTACTCCTTAGAATCATCCCTATAATCTCAGGTCACATTCCTCTTTCCGGTTTGAGAGTGACTTCCCCAATTTGTACCAGGTGGAGGTTTAGGCATTTTAGATGATTAGATCATCTAGGGCCTTGGTTGTGGAAGAGATTCATTTATCGCTTTAGCCATGAATCAAGCCTCCTCTAAGGTTAAGTTGGGGAAGCAAAAGTATATCATTAGGGAACTTAGAGCAACATGCTTAGGAACGATGTGGAATGAGGTTACTTTCTCTAAATGTAAGAGGTCTAACCAACCCATCAAAAACTCTGACCATAAAGAGATTGATCTCCTCTCCCCGCCCCTCACATGTCTCTAGATACTTAAACCCACTCATATGAGAAAACAAATTATTCATCAAACCACTAGAGCTGAGATCATTTGAGAATATGTGGTTTGATTGTGAAATAAGTTACGGTTTTTTGGGCTTGTAGTATTGGTAAACTATGGCATTGATCCATGACATTTTATGAAAGCCTATTTATAAGTTGAAAAACTTCATAATAAAGTGGGAGTAAATCTCTATGATCAAGAATCTTGTTACATGTCTCATATGTTAATTCTTTTTATAATCCATAATAATAATAATAATAATAATAACAAATTTAAAATAAAGTTGTAATTTAATTAATTCTTATCATTTTTTGAATCTTGGCAATGTGAGATGTATCATGAGGTAAGTGTGTTGATGTCTATTGGCGTTTATCAACCATTTAATTTATATGGATGCATTAGTATCAATAATATGTGAAGTATTTTATCATCCAATAGGTAAGAGTAAGATATTTTATAGGATTCAAAAACCATATAATAAAAAGGCTCAAAGCCAACAACATATCACTTGTGAGAATTGGATTTGGGTGGGGAGGATAACAATGATTCCTCCTAACCATAAAAAATAAACCCAATTGAAAATAAACCGGCCTAGATCCATCTTAACTCTGGATCTACAAAATGCCAAAAGAGATCAAATTTCTTTTCACTCTAAAAGTGGTTTGAACCTCAAATGGATTTGATCCATCTCAGTGCTTGGTAGATCCAAAGTTAAGATGGATCTAAGCTGGTATATATATATATATCTATTTTTATTAATCACATCTAGAGTTATTTTTTAATTTTTATTGATATGATTTTAAGATTTGTCTATTTAAAATAATTTATTAATGATTTATAAGGTAATATAGCACATCTAGATATGTTTCTTGATTTTGGGTGGATATTATGTTTCTTTACATTTAAGGAAGGTGAATTGTTAATAAAAGTAATATTAATTTTAAGTCATACTTCAACATTTAAAGACAATTTTATAAAGTCATTATATTCACTAGATACCCAATATCTCATTTGATCATTATTATAAAAAATGTCACATAGTAGTCTCCTTATGGGATGATTGAATGGTAGACACAATGAGATGTTATCCCCTCCACTTGATTTCAAATCCCATGGGGAATCTTTGGCCCTTTATGATAAGGCTCAAAGAGTAAGTTCCCCCACTCTCGTGGTTTATGGGGCTTTTAAGTAAATATTACAAGAACCTTTTAATTTATTATATTTTATATTTATATATTATATATATTTATAATATATATAAGTTACAAGCATTGAATATCTATTTACTAAGTGAAAATGATACCTATTTTTTTTTTAGAGTTTTTATTTGAATTTAACTTTTAAGGATATTCATGCATTTTTTTTAATATCTTGGATATATATATATATATTTTCTTGGAATGAAGCACTTGGATACTTCCACATTTGTGGATGATAAACTAGGTAAACCGTCGACCCTATTCCGAGGCTTTGCCGGAAGTAATCTACGAGTGGAACATGTGATCAACAATAACTAGTAACAATACCAAATAACTTCACATCTAGCTTTAGACTACTTGAACCAACCCTTATGACATATAGTATTGACAAACTATATACAAATTAAAAATCTTCATTATAAAATCGATTGAATCTTATTACATATTTTTAAAAATATACATACCTTTAACTCTTATATAATATTACAGTTAATTTTTTTATTATTTATTTATTTTATTTTTCTCTTTTATAATGAAGATGTTTTTATATATTTTATTATGGATTTATCAACTTTTAATTTATATCCTTTGCTACTATATATAAAAAAAACAAACCTCTAAACTTAAACTATATACTATTAAAATAAAATAAAAAATAAAATATACTATAAAGCAAATTGATTCTCCCGGATCCGGGTGATTATCGTGCCTTAAATGGCATTCATGCACACTTAATATGCATGATGCCGCCACCTGCTCCGCAGCGTGGAGCCCCAGACGAAGAACGGAGGCGGGGAGATGGTTTTTATGGCCTTGGCACGACACAGGACAGCGCCATTAATGGCGAACGAAGCCCGACGCAGTCTGTGGAGCAGTATTTACAGGCAGCGACTCAGTGATTATTCCATCATGCATTCGGTCGAAGGCTACTCTGTTCGGTTTGCTGTAAGTTCTGTGGGTGAGGTCGAGAGGGAGCCCCGCCTCAGAGGGGAAATTCGAGCTGGTTCTGGCTCGAATTGGCAGCCCTTCTACTCGTCCTGTATTCTTCGCTCTGGAATTCTGTCAACAGTTTGGGGTAAGTGCTTCATTCCCGGTTATCTCAGTTATTCCGGCTCTGTTTCTAGGATTAGTGTTTCCATTGTCTTCTGCTCTATTTATCGATTCGGTTCGGGGTCCTTGGGTGCTCTAAGGCACAATTCTAGTTTCCGCACTGCCTCGCTGAAAGTCACAGTCACAGTTTGCACCATGAAGCGACCTGGGAAGCGTTCTCGCTCCGGGGAAAAACCTGGCAGCAGCAAACGCCCCTCTGCTCGCCCTCAGTCCACTCCTCTGCTCACCACCATCAACCTCACTTCTTCCCCTGAGGTTCCTCCTACAAGTAACCCCACTTGCCATCTGATACCCAATAGCGCTTTCCAATCCACCCACTTTAAATTCCAAAGCAACCTGAACCGCCCTCTGATTTCAGCCCAGATAACCATCCTTATGACGGAGGAAATCAACCAGGTGCCTCCAATTTCCTGCATTGACCCCAATTCTTCCAATAGCAGTGACCGTTCCTCTGCCCAATTCGCCATGGCCGCAAAGAAGGATGTTGAACCAGTGATACAGGTCGACTCGCCTTCCCTAATTCCTCCCCTGAGTGACTGCATCAACCTAATCCTGGACCCTGACGCTGGCAACACCGACAAAGACCAGGAGGGCAACGTGTTGCATGAAAAAGATGGGCTCAGCCACGACGACGCGTGTCAGCAAGCCGAGGAGACACAGTGGGAAGAGAACACTTGAACAGATGGCTCTTGAGTTAGCACTTTTTGATTTTTGGAAGCCCGCTTCGAGCGTTTGGCTCAGTTTTGAGAATTCTCCAGCCGCGGCGTATGCTAATGCCTTGGTCCAGTACTCTCAGGGTTACTAGTCATATGCTTAGTTTCAGCACTCTCTCTCTCAGTTTTTTTTTGTAATGCCAATGAATTTGGTTGTCTGTTCTGTCTATCTGGTTGTCTGCTTTGATGAGATCCCCAGCTCTTCTATTATGGGGAATTTTTGTAACATATATGATGAGCAGGCTTCTATAGCTTCCCCCTCTTGTAATTTTATTCAGTTTACCAGTTAATAGAAATAGCATAGTCTTTTACCGAAAAAAAATAAAAATAAAAATAAAAATAAAAAAAATATTAATATAATAAATAATAACATAAGATGTTCTCAATAATTATTATTATATTAAATATTTTTTTTAATATAAAAATTTTATTAATTGTACAACTAACCTAGTATTATTTAATAAATTCAAAAGATTGTTAAAAATTTAAAAGCTTAAAGCAATATGGTGCTAAGCAAATTTATGATTTTTAAAAGGAGATACGGGTATCAGATATTTGTCAAAATGGCTTTTAAGTATGAAGTAATTACATTGTGGTTGGACAACGTGAGATGGTTTTGATGTGAGGGTCTTTTTGTGCAAAGCTAAAACGTCTCTTGAGAAAGTAATATTTAACGCGATAAGAACAAAGTGAACCTAACAAAGTGGACACCTGGTAGATTATTTGAATTATTTAATAAAAATAAAGGCATCTGGTAGATTATTTAAGAAAAATAAAGGTATATTTGTTTTCTTGGTATGAGTTTTTTAATTCAAAATAATGTTTAAATTGGTGGGTATGTGAGTAGTGTGTTTGGAAAAAGTCTTTTTATATGCTTATTGATGATTTTAATTTAATGTTGGTTTATGTTTGTATGTAATGTAACATGCTATCTTGTTATAGCTTTTTATACTTTTATTTCACATCAATATTCTTCCCGTGTATTTTCCTTGTCTTTTAAAAATGAGGGGTGTGTAACGATCTGCGTTCTCCTGGTTCGTGCGATGAGCTGTTCATCTTTCGGGTACGCGTTTTCGACAAATTGCAAGTTCATTCAAGTGTGCGATATGACAATATGCGCATGTATAGAGGATGGGCGAGCATGTTATATGCGTGGGAGCATGACTTAGACTTGTATGGAGGCCGACCTACGTTTATGAGGAGCCGACATGGCAAAATGAAGTGTTTGCGATGGAGCAAGGGGCTTTGGGCAAGTCAGCTAGACTACGCCCTGCACTTGGTATAAATAGAAGTGCGTTGAAACTCATTTGGACATCAACCAACTCGCTCATCTTCTTCGCTCTAAGGGAGAAAGGTGCAAATTTAGTGCGCAGGTCTAAGGAGGAAGGCGCAGTTGTAGATGTGCCCATTCTTGGGCACGGTGGCACGGAGGTGACTCGCTTTGTCTCGGTTGTGGGTGAAGGTGCGGAGGACCACCCGGTGGTTGGGTTCTGGCGTGCACGGGTGTGTGGCGCCCGACGGACAGTTGTGGCGTGCACGGGTGTGTGGCGCCCGACGGATGGTTGTGGCGTGCACGGGTGTGGCACCCGGTTTGTGCGACGACTTGGCACGGGTGTCTTGGCGACTCGGGTGAGCGCCCGCCCGTCGTGTAAGTGTGCACAGTGATTTGGTGAAGTGTTGAGATTGTGGATGGAGGTGTGTCTCGGTTGGAGGCGCCCGTGTGTGGCGACTTGGAGGTGCGCTCGAGTTGGGCAAACAACACGATCGTGCGACAAGGTGAACAAAGCGTTGGTGAGTCATGTGGCGATCGTGCGGAGGTGCCGACGAGCTAGGCAACCAAGTTTTGCCTTGGGTTGTAAAATTGACTAAGTATGAAACTTGGGCTTACCATTGGAGTCTCTGCATGGACTATTTAAACGCTGAGCTAGATCTGTATTTTCAACTTGTCCTGACGATGAACCACATTAGTTGGTTCGAAACGCGTTGGCAGAAATCTTTCTTATGTGATTTACGCTGAAGCTCCCCTTATAACTATGACAAATCACAGAAGTCTCAATTCTATACTTGTACATTGCAAACTGTTGTATAATATATTGTTGGGCAGACTCATTGTTCAGGGAGTTGCCCCTCCCTTTATACTGTGCAATTGTGTTCATCATTTATAATTGTTGTTGATAATGAATGTGTATGGGTGTTCATTGGTATAAAGGATAAAGAAATAATACTTGGTTGAGAATCACAAGCTAAGTAGGAATAAGTGGTTAGGTGTAGTCCACGAACATAAGTATTGGTGAAAAGAAAGTGTTCGGTGGTGCCACACCTCGCCAAGAGCAGTTGAAAGACTACCGCTGGCCTGGGGGCGTGACAATTGGTATCAAAGCTCGGTTGGGGCTGGTGCTAGAGCAGGGTTGCTCGTGACGAAGTGACAGTGGTGACAGGTACTTACAGGGGAAAGAGGTTGGTGAACACTTCCTGATAAGTATTGTATGGTCGAAACTAGATTGCAAAGAAGAAGGAGGCTATTAGCAATGGCTGAATCTCAGGTTGGGTCTAGTCACGGTGCGAATGACACTACTCTTGGGTTCATTGAGAAAGTGTCGGAGAAAGTGGAGTACATGGAAGCCTTCTGGACTAAGAAGTTGGAGTTGATCGGGAAAGATCAAGAGGCCAATTCGAAGATGAAGGAAGAGCTCGAGGAACTCCGGACTCAACACGAGTACATTGATCTTATGTATACACAACTTGAAGTAAGGGTCAAGGAGGTTGAAGAAGCAAGGGACCAGGGTCTTGTAGAGATCATGGACTTGAAGAAATCTCTTGACGAAGCCAGAGATGAGATCGCGGTGTTGAAGAAGGTCGTGAGGCATAACTTAGGTGGAGGAGTGCCTCATGTGAAAGTCAAGGAACCGGAATCTTTCGATGGTACAAGGAGTGCAAAGACTCTTGGCAACTTTCTATGGGACATGGAGCAATACTTGGAACGATTGGGTCTATCTGATGATGAGACAAAGGTCAAGGTAGCTGCTCAGTTCTTGACAAAGGATGCTAAGATGTGGTGGCGAAGACAAATGGATTAGATTGCCAATGGCAGTGCTGATGACATTACTTTGTGGGATGAGATGAAGGGAGCTTTGCAGACCCATTTCAGTCCTCAAGATGAAATGTGGGAAGCAAGGATGAAGATAAAATTCATAAAGTAGACAGGGAACCTTCAAACATATCAACAGGAGTTTGCAAGTGCGGTCCTAGAACTTCCTGACATGGTGGAGAGGGACAAGGTGTTCAATTTCATTATTGGGTTGAAGCCTTGGGCATGCAATGAAGTGAAGAGACAGAGGATTAGAACATTTGGAAGAAGCTTTTGCTGCTATGGACAGGTTGGTGGAGCATTATGATGAGACTTCTGATGATAGGAAGAAGAAGTCCGACAAGCCGAAAGATAAGAAGAAAGAAGATGCTTCGAAATCGGATGACAATTCGAAGATGAAGAAAGTCTTGAAGTGTTGGATATGTGTGGGACCACATACGGTGAAGAATTGCCCTTCTAGACCGAAAGTGGCTACGATTGCACAATCTAATGCGAAGAATGAAGAAGCTTCTGTGGGGATGATGCAGATACTTGGTGCTGCTGCTGCTATAGAGGTGATCTCTCGGAGGGATCCTGAGAGGAATAAGTTGGAGTATGTTCGGATGAAAGTTGGAGATGCTGAGATACTCACTATGGTGGATAGTGGGGCCTCTCACAACTTCATGGGAGAAGATACTGCGAGAAGGATTGGGATGAAATTTGTACCGATCAAGGCACAAATGAAGACAGTGAATTCTCCTCCGGATGAAGTTCTTGGTGTAGCTGAAAAGGTGGACACAACACTTGGTGAGTGGATAGGGAAGGTTGACTTCACTATAGTGTGGATAGATGACTATGAGGCTGTGCTGGGAATGGAATTCATGAAACAGTTTGACGCTATGATTGTTCCACATTTGAAGAAGCTGTACATTTACGATGGAAGGGAGGATGTACCCATTGGTGTGCCTACCCTTGGAGTAACAAGGCCTGATTGTAAGTTGGCAGTGATGCAGATGGAGGACGAGAAGCGGATGGATAACATGAGTAAGCGGTTGTCCACGGTTGAGACAAAGCTTACCGAGCAGTCATTGGTCATCAAGACTCTTTCAGATAGTATCTTGGATTTGTCAAGAAGGCTAGAAGTGGTCAAAGATGATGATGATGATGATGATGAGGCATATGTGAGGCCGAATGTCCGAGAGGAGGATCGAGTCACTTATCTACAGAGGATGGAGATTGAGGATCCTGACAGATGGATTGAGATGATTAGTGAGGGTGAGCCTTCAGGCTCTACTCCCTCCACATCTTCTTAGATGGACAAGAAGATGGGGCTCATTGTTAGTTGCTCATGGCAGTGAGTCCTTTAAAACAGGTTGAGCAGGTATGACAAATGGTGCAGGGATGGCTTGGCATCAAGCATCATGACATGTGGTAGATGGGATGGAGTTTCCATGGACTTGAGCATGGTGAGATTCTTGGTGAGTTCGGGATGTGGTAGAATCCGAGATAGACTGGTGAAGGCATAAGGAGGGACATTCTTATGATTTGAGCGTGACAATTGGACTGATCACCCAACTACTTCAAGTCATGGGGGGCTAGTAGTGTACCAAAGAGATGTTGGCATCAGGCAGACGAGGAGGACCGTTCACAGGATAAGGACGACACATGGTGGAGATGGTAGTTCTACATATGTTGCAGGGATGTTTGCAGTATGTGGAGGAGTTGACATATGGACCAAGGATGAGACATACATTAGTGATGATCTTGGTGGATGGCTACCAGGATGGTATGTTGTCGAGGATGACAACGACTTCAGGTGGAGGAGGATGTAACGACATGCGTTCTCCCGGTTCGTGCGATGAGCGGTTCATCCCTCGGGCACGCGTTCTGGACAAAATGCGAGCTCGTTCAAGTGTGCGATATGACAATATGCGCATGTATGGAGGATGGGCGAGCATGTTATATGCATGGGAGCATGACTTAGACTTGTATGGAGGCCAACCTACTTTTATGAGGAGCCGACATGGTAAAATGAAGCGTTTGCGATGGAGCAAGGGGCTTTGGGCAAGTCCGCTGGGCAGCTAGACTACGCCCTGCACTTGGTATAAATAGAAGTGCGTTGAAACTCACTTGGACATCAACCAACTCGCTCATCTTCTTCGCTCTAAGGGAGAAAGGCGCAGATTTAGTGCGCAGGTCTAAGGAGGAACGTGCAGTTGTAGATGCGCCCATTCTTGGGCATGGTGGCACGGAGGTGACTCGCTTTGTCTCGGTTGTGGGTGAAGGTGCGGAGGAGCGCCTGGTGGTTGGGTTGTGGCGTGCACGGGTGTGTGGTGCCCGACGGACGGTTGTGGCGTGCACGGGTGTGTGGTTCCCGATGAACGGTTGTGGCGTGCACGGGTGTGGCACCCGGTTTGTGCGACGACTTGGCACGGGTGTCTTGGCGACTCGGGTGAGTGCCCACCCGTCGTGCAAGTGTGCACGGTGACTTGGTGAATTGTTGAGATTGTGGACGGAGGTGTGTCTCGGTTGGAGGCGCCCGTGTGTGGCGACTTGGAGGTGCGCCCGAGTTGGGCAAACAACACGATCGTGCGACAAAGTGAACAAAGCATTGGTGAGTCGTGCGGCGACCGTGCGGAGGTGCTAACGAGCTAGGCAACCAAGTTTTGCCTTGGGTTGTAAAATTGACTAAGTATGAAACTTGGGCTTTCCAAGTATACTTGTACATTGTAAATTGTTGTATAATATATTGTTGGGCAGACTCATTGTTTAGGGAGTTGCCCCTCCCTTTATACTGTGCAATTGTGTTCATCATTTATAATTGTTGTTGATATTGAATGTGTATGGGTGTTCATTGGTATAAAGGATAAAGAAATAATGCTTGTTTGAGAATCACAAACTAAGTAGGAATAAGTGGTTAGGCGTAGTCCACGAACATAAGTATTGGTGAAAAGAAAGTGTTCGGTGGTGCCGCACCTCGCCAAGAGCGGTTGAAAGACTACCGCTGGCCTGGGGGCGTGATAGGGTGAGTCCCTCTTTAGAAGCTATATATTAACTTAGATTCACAATTTTACATATATACAGAGGCGAGATGATTACAATAGCTGCGAAGCAGCGCTGACATGCATTTTCCTTGTCTTAACATCATTGTTAAACACCGACCAATCATTCATAATAATTGTATGAGAAAGACACTTTTTAAGGCATGACAGAAACTAAAACTTCACCAAGTTAAACTCTAGGTTTGGAATAGCAAGTTTCTAAATAAATGTTAACGATTCTCAATACTTTTACATCAAAAGTGACATCCTTAACATCATATAGAATAATTTTTATCTTATTTTCTAAATAATCTTGGGAATACAATTATTATATAGTGTAAGGGAATTATTGTATAATGTTTTGTTTTTAAATATTGATAAAATTTTAGGGAGGTTGGAGCAGGAGGGGTGATAGTAAATTTTGAAGAAAAGATTGAATTAAAGTTTGCATGGTGACTGACCCAGGTGGATATTGGTGGCCACCTGCCAAGTCCATCTGGACCCCCATCATTGTCTCTTTCAGCATTTTCAGTTTCCTTAATTATAGCACAACTTACTATTTTTAGCAGTTTTTTTCGGGTCCTGAACTTCCGGAGCCGTTTTGAGGCCCTAAACGACATTTTTTTGGGGAATCCAGGGACAACATGGGTCCATGCAATGGACCGATGTTGCATGTTCCAACAATGGTAGTTCTCGGATAGATCTTTCTAACGAGCTATCATACGCGTCAAACGGAGATCGTATGCCAAAGTTACGACCCCGGGAAATTTATGTACCAATTTACCCAAAACGGGGCCCACAATTTGGCGTTTCATCTTTTAAGGGTCTGTTTTGGAATGTGAAGGGTTTTCCATT
>APFE031223164.1:38552-76458 GCA_000404065.3 Pinus taeda
GCACAACATTCCTCCATTCCTTCACTTGCACCAAGTGTTCAATGTGGACCGTCATCGACCATGCTTCCCACCATTACTGGACACATCAGACAGCGCAGAACAAGTTCAGCAGATGGAGGAAATCAACGCAATGGGTACCATTGCTTCCTAAGGGGGGAGGAATGATCCAGGTGGATGTTGGTGGCCACCCACCTATCCCATTTGGACCCCCACAATTGTCTCTTTCAGCTTTTTCAGTTTCGTAATTGTAGCACAATTTACTATTTTTAGCAGTTTTTTCGGGTCCTGAACTTCCGGAGCCGTTTTGAGGCCAAATGATGTTTTTTGGGAAATCTGGGGGCAACATGGGTCCATGGACCAATTTTTCCCTTCCCAAAGTGGTAGTTCTTGGATAGGTCTTTCTAACGAGCTATCATACGTGTCAAACGGAGATCGTATGCCAAAGTTACGACCCCGGGAAATTGACGTACCAATTTACCCAAAACGGGGCCCACAATTTGGCGTTTCATCTTCTAGGGTTAGGTTTTAATGTGAAGGGTTTTCCATTGTTTCTCAACAATAAATAGGCCTTCGAGCCTCATTGTAACACAGTTCGGAACAGTTCAGAGGTATGTAGCCACACATCTCTTCTCAGAGATAAGCTACCATCGCCCTAGCTGGTTTATTTCCAATTCTGATTGTAAGCATATTTCGGTATTTTCCATCAATGAAATGAAGTATTATTTCCGCTGCATCTCTTTATTTATGGTTATCGGATCTCTGTATTTATGGTTATCTCTGTAATCTATTGCGTTCCTGTTTAAATCCGGATCAGTGACAAGGCAATGCCATGAACAATCAAGCATACATTTTCTTTTTTTGGCAGGGAATGAATATCAGTGCCTCCAAGGGTATCAAGAACCTGATAATGATTGGTGACTCTATGATGATAATCCAAAAATGCTCGAGGATCTTCGAGAATGAAAAGCTCCTCAAAATTGAAACCTTCCCAATCATTATAAAATTGAAAATGTTAAAATGTTCCATGTTTTGTGTGCCAACAACCAAGCGGCGAACGCGCAAGCCACGCCGAGGTAGTATTAAAGCAAGGCTCTTTACATATTAACCACTCAGTTGAAATATGTCATATCCCCTAATATGGTATAAAATTATAAGACCGGTGTAGTACAATTGGAGTACGAGTCTGTAGAACCTCAATCATGTGGTTATGATGGACAACATCCCGATGGCTTTCTACAGTGCATTGGGAGAAGGGGCGGTTGGTAGGAAGTTATTAAACATGTGTGATAGCCGGAGTTTGAAGGCCATGATCTGTGACAGGTGGGCTTTCAGTCCTTGGTTATTTGCTTGGATATTTGTTACAGTTCCATTAATGGGTTGGGCTGGTACTATCGCTATTCGTTATATGCTTGTTCCAGTGGTGGTGGAGATGGAGGGTAGCTGTTTTGCCACGATGCAGAATCAATGCTCATTTATGGAAGAAAAGATGGGAATGAATGTCAGTCTGAACCAGGTAATTATTTATAGCAGTTGGTTATGGCTAGTTAACCATAAGATATTGTCAGTACAAGGAAGAATTGCCAAGAAAATGGCCTCAACTAGCAATGGAAGTGGTGGCACGATAGGGTCTGGTCGCAATGGGAATTTAGGGGACATTGTTGGTGGCTCGTGCAAGCAAGTGATAAAGGAAATAGTGAAAGAAATCAACGAAAACATGGTAATTCTGTATGCACAACTGCGGGGTCTTGGTAAAGACATGGAATTACTCCAGAAAACCATGGAAAGTCTGAGTACAGACGTTTTGAGCCTGGGTCACAAGGTGGAAAACATTGAAGTAAAAGTTGAGACTGCAACTGTGGGGGTGTTGAAAGAAGTCTTTGGATTTGTGGATGGCTTTGTCCCTTATGTTGAAGGTGTTGTAGACACTATAATTCGGGACCTAGAACTTGGGGTTGGCGGCATAGACGAACTGGTCACGCCTCTTGATGAGGCTTTGGAAGAAATCGAACCTAGTAGCAGTGAGTAGCAATTTTGTTTTCGAAGTTATATATATGTTTTGTCGATCAATAGAGTATGGTGGAGTCTTTTGGAAGGTCTATAGTATAAGTTATGTAAAAAGCTTGTATGTAAATAATACTGGTAGCAATATGGTCATTCTTCTGGTTAAAATGCTGAAAAATTCTGAGAGTTCGCTATCCAAAAATGTATGGGACCTGGCCCATTTCCAATTTTTCTAATGAAAAAAACTACCCACTTTATTTAAAAAGATAAAATTATTGAGAAAATATATTATAATTGTCAAATTAATAGTGGGGATAGTCATTATTGGCTTCACATTGTTATTCAAGGAAAATCACACCACTTGTAATTACTCACCAATGATTTTTAAAGAAAGAAGGTTCACTCTTGTTAAATGTCTCTAAATCTTGAACCGTTAACATGTTTCTTTACATAAAAAGACAAACTCTTAACCAAACAAAAACATTTTTAAGACATACTCTAGACCTATACATTTTTTATTTTTATTTATATCACATTTTAAAAATAATATTTTACTGAGTTGAAATAATTTTTATAATAAAATTATTATATATATTATATCGTGTCTCGTTATAATGAGATAGTCTTATGTCATATTAATAATGATTGTCTTATTTTCTGTTTTATTATGATTATAAATATACTGTCTGAGTGCTCTTCAGTCATTGAAAATATAAAAACATATTAATATGAAAAAAAATCCAAATGGATCATAATTAAAAAATAATTTAAATAGATTATATATAGTGTGATTTTAATAAGTAACATGCAAGTAAATTCAAAATAACCAATCCTAAATAATTAAAATGATGATTTAAATATTACACATTATGATTTCAATAATTATTGATCATATATGCACACATACAACTCCCCGATGAACCCATTAAATATCGACACGCTGACCAAGCACCACCATACACCTAAGATCGTTGATCCAGTGAGAATACAGTGCAAGTTTTGGCCGTAAGCTGATCTTTTATTGCAAAGGGACAGACACTTGGCATCATGAGATTGACTGTTTACCAATGCAAAAAATCGAAATAAATTAGATTGGCTGTCTGGCTGGGACCATTTTAGGAATCAAAATGACCTCACATGAACACAGCGCGGAAATGGCCGACATTACAGCGTTGGAGTTTCACGCTGCGCAACCAAGCAGCTTCATCATTTGCAAGCGCGGATCTTAGCCCCCGAGGAGCCGAGAGGTCCGAGTATCCATCCATTTTATCCTGCCCTTACCGTTTATCCAGCGCCGCGATAAGAGGTCGAAAGTCGCGTGTCGACTTTTCAGATCGAGTTGTAATTTTTCCGGCAAATCTTCCCAGATCAAATATATGGCGACTCTTCTTTCCTTTTGCGTCAAAAATTTTCGAGGTTTTCTTGATTTTTCAATTTTCTTTTCACCAATTTCTTTTGTATTTTCGCCGTTTTGATGTATCGGCCGGCGGCAAAGGAATGCGTCAGTTCTCCTGAAGCTCTGATCACTTTTTTCTGTGACGATCCGTAGAAAATATACTCCAGAGGACTCCAATTCTGGAAGTTACAACGTTTCAGAGATAGACTTAGCACATTGGCGCTTCTTTGGCCGAGGATTTATCTGGATTCTCGGATTCTGACTTAAGGTCAAAGGTTCATCCATTAATTTGCCTTGAATGTGAAATTTATATAGATTCAAGTTTGCTTTTCGGTTTTAGTGATAGATTCTTCGAACATATGGAAATGCTCAAGTTTATTGCATCGGCTGTCAAAACTTTGGTTTTTCAAGATGTTAAGTTCTTTATTATCTGTCAAATTTAGTAAATTCTCACGTAACTTCTTGTTTTCGTTAGATTCTTATTTCTTAGAAGTAGAGTTTTTAACAACTCTTTTGGAAATCATGTGCTTCACCTGCTAAAGTTAGTAAGAACCTAATTTATTTCTCTGTCAAAGTTAATTCAGTAAAGCGTTTAGTTTTTTTTATAAAATGTCTTACCTTTGTCTGACGAATATGCCAATTTGTTCAAGGCTAAATGGATTTTTCTGTTATATTTGGTTTCTTGGAGATTAGACCTTTACATGAAAATCTAATTTGGTGAGGAATCTGAATTCTTTACCTGTAAGTTAGTTTTGTTGAAGTAGTTCGATACTTCAAAATTTTGTCCAATTTTGTCGTAACTTCTTGATGTCGAAGCATCCATAGACGTGGGATGTTTATGCTTAAAATCCAGGGCTGAATCAGCAGTCAAGCATTATCATTCATTGAGCCTAGGTTTTGACTGTGACAGGTCCGTTGTTATGTCATTGTTATTTAATTCTTCAATTTTTGGCTTTTTAGAGGAGTTTACATAGTAGTGGGACTTTTCTGTTTGAAAGGTAGGACTGACATGAGTAGAATGCAAGTACTGTAACTTTAGGGGCAAGTGATTGGAATTGAAAATATAACATTAGTTTTAGTTTTGCTGGATTGTTAAAACCCTGACCATTTTTTATGGCAAATTTAGGGCTCGTGTTTCAATTAATGATCTGTAAACTACTGTGGATATTCTATTTATCAATTTGTCACAACAAACTACTAAAATATATTTGAAAATCTGAAATGTACACTATGAGGGTTTATTTATACTTAAAATTCTGGATCTGTAAATTATGGTTTATTGTGTATGCATTCAAATTATAATTATGTAGAAAATAGAATAACAAAATAAAATTCACAAACCACAAATTAGCACAAGATATAACCTGAGAAATCTTTTCGGGAGAAAACACATCTAGAAAGTGAGGCTGCTCTGCTCTATTTTTCTCAAGGGAAATGGATAGAAGTACAAAGAAGTGGGGCCTGTGGCCCGTGGGTTGCTACAATGCACAAATCCTTTTTGTTTGCTCTCTCCTTATCCACTCTCGACTACTTTGCCCATCTATGGAACAAAATGCACTCAAATAGAACGAAAACTTGTTTTCCTCCTAGTGGCCTGGTTATAACATAGCTCGATAGCCTACTAATGGTTAGGTTTGACTCCTTCAACTCCTAACTAGAGTTACAATATTGACTCCTCTAGCATCTTCTTCATCATGATCATGTGGATAACTCCTTTTCCATGAATAATAGGGGTTGATGTGGCATCCTTGAAGTCAATTTCTGAGTGGCATAACTTTTGCATATACACTTTGATTGAAGTGATTTTTGTGCCATTGGAAAGGTAAATGTGTGTGGAATAGTGCAAAGATGTGTTATGATTAAGGGGCAAATTTTTGCCCCCAAAAAACATTGTTTAATGCCTCAAACCTTAATTCATCAAACTAGGTCTTGTCAGTAAAAATGTCTTGTGAGTTGATTCTTCCACTTTTTCCACTTTGAAAGCATCGAGATAGATGACAAACGATATAATGATCCAATTCAGATCACACCTCCCCATTTTGGGAGGCTTTTGGCCCCTAAAAACTTCTACTGAATGAGGTGAGTTTTGGGAGCTTTGTCATTGGCAACTTTGTAGCATTGTTGGAGTTGTGTAGGAAATATCTTTCAAGTCTTGTTGAAGAAGCCTTTTGAAAGACTTGAAGCAATATTGAAGCCACCTTGAAGTAAATTAAGAGGGTTGGAGCCCTAGAGGATTGGAGTCCTTACACAAGGTTGGAGCCTTCTGGAAAACCAGGTTGGAGCCTAGATTTGTTGAGAGGATTGGAATCCTCAAGTAGATTGTGTTGGAGCTTGGATTTGTTGTACAGGTTGGAGCCTAATTTGTTGAGAAAAAGAGGATTGGAGTCCTCACCATCTTATTAATAAAATTATTTTTTATTCTCCTTGTGTTCTGGTATAATTTGTGATAAGATCTTAACTAACACAAGAAAACATTTGTAAAGAAACACTGATTCACCCCCCCTCTTAGTATCCCCAATAGTGAGGAAATTTTTTCTCCGCCTTCTTTCACGTGTACCATTCAGCTTTGCCTAAAAACTATCCTCTCAACCTAATCTGCTAAAGGTCATGCTGCCCCTATTTTGTAGTTCTAAACCTCTTGTACAAAATTGTATCCTTTGTCAACTTTGTTTGAGCTTTTGATGTGAAATCCTCTACAAAAGGTAGGACTATTCCTCCTCCCCATCTAGCATGTCATAGAGTTTCAGATTCTTTACATTTACCATTGAGTAGATGCACATGTATGGGGGTAGATTGAGTCTATAGGCGCTATCTCCCACCTTTTCCAGTATTTCAAAGGGGCCATATCACAAAGCCTTGATTTTCCTACTAGGACCCTATAGTCGCTCCTTATTCAACTATATCCATACTCTGTCTACCACCTTGAATGACTTCTCCATTCCGTGTTGATCATGCCCAAACTTGTATTAATCCTGTGATTTATGCAGTGTCTCCTGTACCTGTATATGGATTTACCTGATCTTCTCAACAATTTTTTTGTCATTAAGGCATGCCTTATAAGATCCTTCCTCATTCCTTGTTGTCCATATGCAATATTTAAAGGTGAAGGTGGCGAGTATCAAAAACAAGTTTCAAATGGGGACTTACTAGTAGAAGTGTGGACTACTTTATTATAAAAATGTTGTATGTATACTAGATTTTCATCCCAAGTCTTCGAATGCTTTTGATTGTAACCCCTCAAAAGTTGGACCAAAGTCCTATTGACTACTTCAATCTACTCATCTATCTATGGATGGAACACTGTAGACTTCTTCAACTTTGTGTCCATCTTCTCCCACAGTGTAGTTCAAAATGCATTGAGAAATCTTGTCTCTTTGTTTGAAATGATGCTCCTTGGTATCCCAAAGTGCACCCAAACCTTTCCAAAGAACAAGTTCATTGCTTCTTTCCCGCTGATGGTCTTTTTATAGTGCATCAAAACACACGTCTTATTAAACTTGTCAACTACCATGAATAGGTAGTTATGTCCCTTCCTGGTTGTTGAAGGTGATCTTGAAAGTATCTTCTTCTTTGACTTGAACCCGATGATATCTTGACTTTATGTCTAACTTGGTGAAGTATTTGGCTTGTTGCAACTAATCTAGCAGATCAATTATTTTGGGTAGGGGGTACTTGTTCTCGAGCGTAGTTTTGTTTGATGCCCTCTAGTCAATACACATCTGCCAAGTCCCATCCTTCTTTGGCACAACAATGATGGGTGATCCACATGGGAGGTAATTGGTCGAATGACACCTTGTTCCAGTAGCTGTTGCAACTTCCAATGTTTGGCAACGAGGATTTTGACAACAGTTGGATCTCATGTTCCACTTTCCTCTTGGGTGGTAGCCCTTTAGGCTCCTAGAACACATATCTGTATCGCTATAGTAACTCTTCCAGTTGCTATTTTCATTTCTTAGCGCACCCCTCTAGGGATACTTTGCTCTCATTGTCTCCTTTAGAGATTGATTTTCTCTTAAAAATAATAAAACATACTTTTTGTTAGAATTGATCAATTTCTTGGTTTGGTTGGCACTTATCAGCGAAATTTTGGACTTGCCCCTATGCGCGTTGATGGTGACAGATTTTCTATCTTTAATGAGGCAATATCGGTTGGCTCTTCGCATGAAGATTGCATCTCGCATGTACATATAGGGACTTCTAAACACCACTCCACATACATCAAGGGGAACTACATCTAGCTCTACTTTATCATTAAAATCAACACTGATAGCAAATATGATTTTACACTGTTTGGTTACCTTTATTTATGTAGCCGTTTTTACCTGTTCCAATGGATATGGGCTTGGATGGTCACAAACTTCGAATCCTAGTTGACCAACTTTGCTTCAATCAAGTTTGCCTGTGATCCTGAGTCAAACAATGCATCAATCTTTGTCTTCTTGACCTCTATCTTTATATGGAAGAGTTTGGTCTTTTTGTTTTCTTCCTTTTGTTAAAGACTATTCAGATTGATGTACAAATGATCTTCTCATCTACGTCTGAGCTACTTTCAACCTAGTTGTTCGAATTAGTGGCCATAAGATTCTTCTTCTTTGCATCTTTTTTTTGTTCTTTAGGTTAAGCTTTGGATGCAACTGCCAACACTTCTCCTCTGTATGACTGTCAATGTTTCAGTGGTTGCTGGGATCTTTGGACTGGTGTGCTGTGGCTGCTATATTTTTATCTTTTCCCCCTTTTCACTTCTTTGTCCTCTTGTTAGAAGTGTCCTGGTGCTCCTTTTGCCTTGACCCACTTGATTTCCCTTTCGACGACTTTTGTTCTCCAAAAACTGTTCCTGTACACAAGCTGTGTCCATTGATCTAGGCTTGTACAACATCACTTGCTTCCACAAATGGCTTTGTATAAACCCCCCAGATATTTGAGGAGTACATCTAGGTTCTTTGGGAAGATACCCAACATTATGGCCACCTTTCTAATTTCGTTGGTGTACTCCTGTACACTCTGCCTTTGCTTTTGCTAAAGTAATGCCACCGGATTCGCTGGTCCTCTACATATCTGATAGAGTAAAATTGTGACTTTATGAGAGTTTTAAATTCCCCCACGTAGTCACTAGAGGACCTCCCTCCAACCTTAAGGTCTTCGTGTGACTTTCCCACTAAGTCAGAGCATGGCCCTCTAATTTCAGCGTAACAAATGAAATATTTTGTTCTTCCTTTATATGATCAACACTAAAATAAATTTATAATTGCTGTAACCAATGATTTAACTAATTTCACCTTGATATGGCTTGATGTCGACCTTTGCTTCCATTTTGAATAGGGAATGTGAATGGTTTATGGCCCTCGAATTGGGTTGATCCTTTTCGGGTTCTTTCTTAGATTTCCTCTTGGGTTCTTCCTGATTTGTCAATTTTCCCTCCGATTTGACCTTTGTGTAAGGACCTCCATCTTCTATGAATAACACAAACTTATTGGTTAGGGTCACCATAGGAGGCTCACATTATGGTTATATCTGCGACTTGTACTTCTAGTCGCACAAACATCTCCTTTGCGGGATCTTGAGGGTTATTGACAGATTTGTTAGCCATGGCTAGGGTTTTATGACTTTTGGCTTAGTTGATTTCGATTCCTTGCAACTCCCCACAATATACCCAAAGAAATTTGCTTTGATACCAATATGATCTGTAAACAATTGTGGATATTCCACTAGTGAATTCGTCACAATGGATCTACTAAAATATATTTGAAAATCAGAAATCTACACTATAAGAGTTTATTTCTCCTTAGATTTTTGGATTTGTAAATTAATGTTTATTGTGTGCATGCGAATTAGAATTATACAGAAAATAGAGAACAAGGAAATAAAACTCACAAACTACAAATTAACACAAGATATAACCTGGGAAACCCTTTTGGGAGAAAACTCAACTAGAAGATGAGGCTGCTTTGCCCTCTTTTTTCTGAATGGAAAATGGATGCAAGTACAAAGAAGTGAGGCATGTGGTTTGTGGGCTATTACAATGCACAAGTCCTCTCTGTTTGCTCTCTCCCTATTCACCCTCGACTACTCTGCCTATCAATGGAACAAAATGCACTCGAATAGAATGAAACCTCCTTTTCCTCTTAGTGGCCCAGTTATAACACAACCCAATAACCTACTAGTGGTTAGGTTTGACTCCTTCAGTGCTTAACCCTCTTCTAGGGTTTTTTCATCATGATCATGTGGCTAGCCCTTTTCAATGAATAATAAGGTTGATGTGGCATCCTCTCAGCTGATGGTGGTCAAAAGTTAAAACAAAGAGATCAACTTCTGAGTGACATAACTTTTGCATATGGACTCTGATTTAAGTGATTCTTGCGTCATTGAAAAGGTAGCTGTGTCTAGAATAGCGCTAGAATAGTGGTGCTTAAATGACAAAGTTTTATCTCCCAAAAAAATGTTTAATGCCTCAGACTATTTCCGAAAGGTTTCAGACCCCAATTCATCAAATTGGGTCTTGTTAGTATAAATAGTCTTGTGAGCTGATTCCTCCATTTGTTCCACTCTGAAAGTATGTAGATGGATGACAAACAATATTATTAAAAAACAATGAAAGAGTGATTAACTTATTTCTTCTGATGTCTTGCAACAGAAGAAAAAAAGAAATATTATGATAATACTTTGGATTACATAGTGAAATGTCCGAATTGGTGCCATTGTCTCGTAGCGATGAATTATTCGGACATTTCACCAACTCTTTAGAGGTAACCCATCTCCACCAACTCTTTATAACATAGGCCGAATTCAAAGTTTGAGTTTTAATTTGATACGGATATCTAGTCGCCTGTCCAGTGTCTATTATAATCTAGCACAGGGAAGTTTATCCATATCCTTCACAGCAACAAATACCAAATCACAATTCAAACTTTTATTTAGGCCTTGAAATTTACAACTCCTCTCTGATATTTTCAATAGCAAAACTTTGCCATACTCATAGTAATGACTTGCTCTTGTATGGCCATCAGTTGAAGGTTCCAATGACTGGCCTTCGAATTTACAAGTTGTTATCTGCTAAACATCTTCACATTTCTTGATTAGTAGACAAATTATTGAATGTTGTTACTCACATCCGTGTGGTACCTACGATTTGTGTACTCGTCTTCAAGAAAAGGCCAACCATATACAATTTACCCCATAAGGAAGAATAAGAAAAGGTCTGAAGTTCCCTGATTTGTGCAATCTATAAGAGAAGGCTAAGCATTCACTCTCTTGAGCATTATAAAGAATAAGTAGAAGCTCAATTTTCATGTGAATGACTTACAAGTACCTCTTATTTTACTTGTTTTTAAATTTATTTCTTATCTTTGAGAGGATTACAGTTCCATGATTCTCATGCTTGACCTCCACGTTGTCCATTCGTCTGTGCTAGATCTCCACTTTCACTGATCATATCGCTGCTATCTGATACTTGCTGATTTAACCGCGTCTGCACGCTAACTTTTGCGTGAAAGCAAAGTCCATTTATAGTCTTTCTTAAATGGTCCATAATACTTCACAATTTCATTAGTGCAATGAATACCACCATTTTTTTGCTTCTATACTTATTCTCCACTAGGCCAATGGTACAGTTCAAGTAAATTTATTCTTTGTCTGCCGTAAGAAGAAGGAATCTTCTCAATTAGTTCTCCAGTATAAAGGAAATGAACTATAAGGATTAAAGGCCTTGGTGTTTGTCTCTCAATTTTCTGCCAGCAGTCTAATTCAATAATTTGAAGCAGGCAAATTCAACATGAACACAGCAATCTGAAAATCGAATTTTTGTTTAAAATATCTTCTGAAACGATATGGGCCGATTGCTTAAGATAAGCAATGAGGCATTTTGCATATCATGCTTTTAGGTTTCTACATGGCCGATTTAATTGACATAATATTCAGCCGGTATCCGTTGCATGCTTTCGAAGATGCAAATTCAACATGAACACAGCAATCTGAGAATCGAATTTGTGTCTAAAATATCTTCTGAAACGATGTGGGCCGATTGCTTAAGATAATCAATGAGGCATTTTGCATATCATACTTTTAGGCTTCTACATGGCCGATTTAATTGACATAATATTTAGCCGGTATCCGATGCATGCTTTCGAACATGCTTTAAGGATAAGCAGCGGCAAATTTCATCAAATACGCATGCTCTTAAGGGACCTCGACTCTCGAGCAACTTTCAAGCATCTTCTATTAATAATTTAATATGATCTGGCCAAACAAAACATGTTATTTTGATTTCACCGAGAGCCTGAATCGGCCCTATCTGTGTAGCGATATGTTAAATTAGGGACCCTCAATTGGGTGGTGTTGTTTTTGTTTTGGTTGTCATTTGATTGATTATGTTTAGGCGACTGACCACCGACTTTTTTGATTGGTCAGATCAGCAGTTCGAGAATACATGGAAAATCCTTTGTTTTAACCCCGAAGCACAGTGACCATTTGCAACTATATTTACCACAGGAGAGGTAAACACGTTCCTTAAGATCATGCAATCTTTCTTTTCAGTTTTTTGTTATGTTTGATTTATAGTAGAAAGATATTTTTTGAACAACAAAATTCAAGAAACTTACGATGAATCGTATTAAATATGTACTAGACCTGCAGCAATCCGATCGATAACCAGGCTAAGGCTTCCAAGTAAGGTTGGCAGATTTCAGAAAAATCGAGTATTGAAACGCTCACTGGGAAATGAAGACTTTGAAACTCTTATCCACAATGACTTCGACTTGAAATCAGTATGAACTTGGACACGGATATTCTGTCGGTGATTTTCAGCTATGCAAAGAATAAGTGCCCCTGGCGAGTCAACAATGGCGGCCGATTTACCTGCTTCCACGTCAGCTCTCAGCAACCGTTACGAGCC
This sequence comes from Pinus taeda, assembly GCA_000404065.3. NCBI lineage: Eukaryota > Viridiplantae > Streptophyta > Pinopsida > Pinales > Pinaceae > Pinus > Pinus taeda. The sequence continues at coordinate 50,837 of APFE031223164.1, forward strand.
TGGTGAATCCTCACAGAGCCTTCTGAGCAGACGAGGTTCAAGTATGATGATTCCTCTCTTCATAGCCCTAGCCCTAGTTAAGCGTAGATGAAGTTAAATTTTGCTGTAATTTTATTTGAAAATTGAGTTTTTCTTTGAATTTTATCTTATTTAAAGTACGATTCATGGTTTTCGATTTGACTTTAATCAGATTGTGTTTTCCGTGAGTTTGCATGTCATAATTTCTTTCATTTTGACTTGAATGTGATATATTTTTTTTCATCATGATTATCAGGAGTTGGAAGAGTAGCTAAAGATTTGTTTTTTTTGGGATTTGACTTCGTTGAAATTTGGCGATGGAGTTTGTTAAGATTGTTTATAAGTTGATTGAAAATGACGATTTTATTGCACAGATCCATTCGGTAACATCAGAAACGCAGATTATTTTCAACCTCTGAAATCTGCAATTTCATTAAAAAAACAATTTTTTCCGGATTTCTGTAAAAAATTCTGGTTTACCGTCCAATAATAAAGAGTTACCGACCATAAAGAATTACATGACAGAAAAAACGTCAAATCATTAGGTATTATACTTGGGCTTTGTTATATCGCTCAGAACTAATCTCTTTATATTGTTGTATGTTTTCGGACTTTGCCTAGTCTTTTTTTTTTTCAATTTAATTATTTTTAGGCAGACATTTTATATTATATTATAGCACAAAAAAACGTTTGAACATGTAATAAATCTTCTATCTTTAGTGGTTTGTCACAAGGAAACCAGACCAATAACCTAGCATTACCTTTTTGGACCACTGAAATGATATAAAACTGAAAAGGTACTGTCTATCCAACCTACTATGTCTTGATTTACCACCTGAAATGCCTATTAACCTGTGATCTCAAAAAATTACAAAGTATCAAAACAGAAAATGTCATAGAGAAAACTATTTAGTAGGGTAGCCAGTTGGAAAATGTAACTAGGTTTGGCCTTCATTAATGTATTTGAGTCAACATGTAATGTACTTGTTGAAAGAATAAAAAAAAGAATTTTTATTATTGTATCAATGACTTGTTAAAGCATGAGTTTTATACTTGGGTCATCATTATATTAATCAAAGTCCCCATTGTGGACTCCTGGGATTAACATTGAGTCAATAGAGTCATTGTATATTTAAAGAGACCCTTCTTGGGCTTTTGAATCATGTAAAAAGATTTATTATTGAGTGAAATATTACTTATGTAACCTCCACACCAAGTTGGCCTAAAGGAGATCAAGTCGGCCTAAGGGCACCAATTCGACCTGACTTGGAGCCTATAAACATAAGGAGATCGAATTCATTTGGAGCATCTCATCTCAAGCAAGTTTGGTATCTCTAAGGAAGTTGGAGAAGTGCGAATTGGATCAAATAAAGTCTAAAGGAAGTGCAAGTTGGGTCAAGTCTAAGGAGAAGGAAGAAATCGAAGTTTTGGTGCTACTCTCTCTCTCTCTGTTTCATGCCCTAGTTTGGGAGATCAAAGTCTTCCAAGTGTTGTTACTGCTAGTTGCTGCCTGATGTCGTAAGTTGTTGCATAGTTGAAGTTGCTGGGATGGAAGTGCTGCTGCAAAGGGGTCGAAAGCTCTGGGAAGGCTAACTTGGTGTGGAGGAAAGGTTTGGTCTTTGGAAAGAATACTATTGAAGGAAGAGAATTTTTGACTGGGTTTTCCCCTCGAGGGGGGTTTTTCCCTGGCATAGTGCCTACATCTTGTTTTTTGTGTTTTTGTGATCTTCATACACACAATATGATAATTGCTTGATGAAAGATAAGATAATAAAGAAGTAAAAGAAGCCAACATAACTCACAAGTAATTATCAAGAAAGAGGAATCAAACCCTAATCTACTTGCATTGATTTCTTAACATGGTATCAGAGCTAAGGTCAGGAAAAGTTGAAGATCACTTTGTTGGCATGGATTCTCCCTCTTTGATGAACTATATGAGAATAGGTATCAACATTGCTAGAAGCTGGATCAAGAAGGTCATCTACTACTTATTCAACAAGGTCAAAAGTCAAGGGTTATTGGCTGCTCTTACAGTTCTGTTGGTGATGACAATGCATGGATCATTTATAGTGGAGCATCAAGGCACATGACAGGAGAAAGTAAACAACTTCATACACTATCAAATGAGCCATCTTCTCATGCAGTGGAATTGGGTGACAACAAAAGCTATGCTATTAGAGGCCTGGGATCAACATCGTTGAAGCTAGAAAATGGATCGAAGCTGCACCTCAACAACAAATTATATGTTCTAGGTTTGAAAAAGAATTTGCTTTCTATTTCTTGTTTAGAAGATAAAGGGGATAGAGTTGCTTTTGTTGATAGAAAAGTATTGGTTTGGGGAAAAGACTCTAGCATTGATAAAGCTAGGGTTATTGGAGTTTGTGAAGGAAGCCTTTATAGAGTTTTTCCACCACCTCCTCAAGCTTTGGTTCACATGGAGATCAATCCCATTGAGCTATGGCATAGGAGGTATGGTCATCTACATTATAAGGTCATCCCTACTCTTAGTCAATTGGTTCATGGCATTCCTAATATGAAGTTAGATCATGAAGGTGTGTGCAAGGGATGCTCTTTGGGAAACCATACAAGAAAGCCATTTCCAAATAGTGAAACTAGGTCTAAAGAGATATTAGACCTCATTCATTCTGATGTGTGGGGGTCCATGTCTGACAAGTCACTTGGAAGTCATCTCTACTATGTAACATTCATTGATGACTATTCTAGAAAGACATGGCTCTACCTTTTCAAGACAAAAAATGAAGTATTTGAAAAGTTCAAGGAGTTTAGATCCGAAATGGAAACCCTAACCGAAAGAAAGATAAAAACTCTAAGGTCTGACAATGGTGGGGAATACACTTCTAAAGAATTGATTGCATATTGTAAGGAAATAGGAATTAAGAGGGAGCTCACTGTTCCCTATTATCTCTAACAAAATGGAGTGGCTAAAAGAAAGAATAGGTCAATTGAAGGCGGCATTCGAACAATGCTCCTGATCAAGACCTACCAAAATTCTTATGGGGAGAAGCAATAATGACAATTGTGGACATTCAAAATAGAAGTCCTCATAGAAGTCTCTCCTCAAAAGCATATAAAATCTACATTAATGAAGGAAGACATATCGAAGTAAGCAGGGATGTCATATTCGATGAAAATCAAGCCTACAAGAAATCAAAGGATATTCCTATTGATTCTAATGACGAAAAAGTTCCAATATGTGAAGAAGAAGAAGATCATCGTGAAAACCCTACTACAAATCAAAAAGAAGAAGAAGGACCAAGTGAGCCTATTGAATTGGTGGTCCACCCAACCACAAGGAAAAGGCCAAATTTGGTTAAAAGCTACATTAGAAGATGTTAAAGTACATGAAGTTGCAAAAGGAACCTTTAGGGAAAGTAAGAGACCAAAAAGATATTTTATTTATGTTGCATATATGACAAAGTTAATTGAAGCTGAACCATCTACATTCAAGGATGCTGCTCATCAAGAGGTTTGGAAGAAAGCGATGCAGGAAGAATATCAATCCAATATGAAGAATAAGGTTTGGGAAATCGTTCCTAGACCTAGTGACAAATCGACTGTCACCTCCAAATGGATCTATAAGATCAAACATGCTATTGATGGAAGTATAGACAAGTACAAAGCTAGATTCGTTGAAAGGGGTTCCTCTGAAAAGGAAGGCATTGATTATGAAGAAACTTTGCACCCACAACAAGGTACACTACCATTAGTTCTTTGGTTTCATTGGCTGTTACAATGGGTTGGAATATCCATCAAATGGATGTGAAGACCGCATTTTTGAATGAGGCCATTGATGAGGAAGTGTATATCGAACAGCCCTGTTGACCACTACGTGTCAATGACCCATAGCTGTACACCCCCTTTTTTTCGCAAAAGGGATAGTGCCTGATCGATGTGTTTGTGCCGTCCAGCTATCATCATCAGCGTGATCATTATCTTATAATGTAAACCCAGTTTGCATGTGTGTAATGTAAATAATCTCATCCGTGTTGTGTATGTAATTACCTAGGTAAACCTACTTTTCTGGTGATGATTTACATTCTGCGAGGTTTTTTTGTCTCACCGATCCATTTTCGGATGGTTGACAGAGTTTTCCTTCAGCCTTACCCGAAAGCTGGAATGCATGTTGTCTCTGGGATCTTAAGGGAGTCGTAGTGTTTTAGATTGAGTTTATGTAAAAGTGATTTGTGAATAATCCTAACTATTTGGTTAGGTTATTTTATTACAAATTGCTTGATCTGCTAGATTATATTTGTGTCACAGAACTGGGGAGTCTGTGAGGGTGTTTTGCAAAATGGGTTTTCTCTCTTGAGATGTAAAAAATGTAAAAATCATGATGTAAAATGTCTTGAGGGTTGGAAAAATAATTTATCTTCTCGTAGGTTAATTAATTAAATTTTCTGGCCAAAATTAATTAAAATCCTAAGCCAAAAATTTAATTAATTCTAGGTCCTAGGTAAATTTAAATACTCCGAAGGCAAAATTCGTCGGTCCTTAAAAATTAAATTTTAAAAGGTCCAGGGACTAAGGTAAATTAATTATTTTGCTAAATTTTAAGCCCTTGGTCCCTGGGGTTAAGTCAAAGTCAAAATTTTGAGGAAATTAATTCAAAAATTTAATTTTTGAATTAATTAAATTGCATTTAATTGAAAAATTCGAATTTCCTCAATAATTTAGAATTTCGACAGATGAGATTAAAAGAATTTTTAATCCTCATCAATGGTCGAGATTGCTTTGACGAGGATCACTCGAACTAGCCATTGAAAGATTTATCTTTAAATAAGAGGTCATTTGTCAGTGAATTCATCCAATCTCTGGATCGTGTACTAAGCGAAAAACTATCTTGTAATCTTTTTATGAGCAATAAAGAAAGACATTGGGGTTAATTTTTGCTGGTGTTACTCTTCGTGGAAATATTGTAAGATGTGTCATTTTCATGCATAGATTTCTTTTTAGCCATTGATGATAGCTTTCTGAAGAGTGATTTGAGTACAGGTATCTTACTCAGTCGCTGGGGTTTGAATGATAATTTAAGTTTTGAATATAATAGTAGGTATCTCTATTTATCTGAATTTTATTATCGTTTTCTCGCTCTATGTTGATGGTTGAATTGAGTTTTGCAGGAAATTCTTGATTATTAGATCATCAAGCATGCAGAGAAATTCTCGGTTGAATCAACCAACTCTCGATACATGTTTTCTGAAGAGCCCAATTTAACTTTATCCCGGGCTTATCATAAGATATTCTTTATGGGTGATACATGAAGGGTTTTGAGCTCAATACCTCCTTTAAATTTCTTTTTTTTTTGTGCTAAATCGATAGATCTCGTTGTTGAGAGCTTCAGATTATCAGATCTGATAGCGAAGTTGGACTCACACTCCTTAGATCTGATAGATCTGCCATTCATGTACATAGATCTGCAATTATTTTCAGTTTTTTGACTTGGGTTTTCTGGGTTTTAGTTTTTTGGGTCATTGTATACATCGTTTGAGTGTTTTATTATTGCAGTGCAACTACAGATCTGAAGAAGAAAACTGTGTAGAGTCCATATCTAGGCCCTGGAGGGTAAGATCTGGATATCTGGTGTTCATCAACATCATTTTGCAGGAATATTTTTCGCAGTCCAGGGGTTTAAATTTTTATTTATTTTTTTGTAATTTTAATTTTATTTGGTTGTTGTTGTTTTGTTTGTAATTATCTAATCTGGAAATTTTTTAAGGGCTTCACTGATAAATCTGAAATAGAAGTACAACATTTTGATCAAGGTTTTATGGAAATTTCTGGGGTTTTCTGGGTACCATCTGTCTAAGCTTATCATTTTGTTGGTTGGGTTTTCGTCTCATTGCAAAATTTTGATTTTTTTTTCTTCTACAGGACCCTCGCTGCCCTCCATTGCTGCCATCCTTCCTTCCTTTCCAACTCACCCTTTTGCATATTGCTGCCTTAATCATCTGCTAACCCTCGCTCATTGCCTGAACTCTTCGACGCTGCTTCCTCATCAAGCAAACCCTCACCTGCGTGCTACAACCTCATCCCTCTTGGCTCCCTTCCAGCTCTCCTATCCACAACCTTCCCTTCTCCCGCAGCCGTCCATCCCTCTCCCTCTGCCCTCGATATTGCTCCATACGCTGCCCTGCCTATCCCTCAACCCTCACGCAGTCTAATCCTTTCTCCCTGTCCGCAGCTCCTCTCCACGCTACCAGAACGTTGAAGTCTTCTCCCTCGCTGTCGTCGAACCCTTCCGCAAACTTGCAGTTAACAAAAACATTCAAAATTTTTAATTTTGTATGCTATCCGTTAATTCTTTTGTTTATATATTGGGCTAGGGTTTAGATTGGTTCATTAGCATAGTTTGATTTTCATTAGTCTAGGTTTATATTTGATTTTATTATTTTGTTTTAGTTAGATTTTCTTTTTAGTTTCGATTTTTGTTTTCTTTATTTTTTATTTTTATTTATTTGATTTATGTTTATTTTTTTTTTTTTTTGCTGTGTAATTGATGTTTCTTAAAAATTCTAAAAAACTTAAAAAAAATATCTAAAAATCATAAAAATTATTAATATTAATTATTAATTTTTATATTTTTATTTTTATTTTTATTTTTTTATTTTTTATTTTTTTATTTATTTTTTTTTTTTTTCATTTAAATTTTGTGACTAAGGAGTTAAAATAAATTAAGGGATTTGTGCTTAAACATTAAAATTTTTAATGTGGCCTACGACCCATTAAAAATTTGATTTATTAACCCATTGATTTGTTTTACTTCTTTTATATTTTGCCTAAGGAATAATTGAAGCGCTAATCTAAAGCTCCTTGGTGTTATCTGGTGGTTAAATGCATTTTCATGACTTTTCTATGGTCAAAGTGTGACTAATCTTTTAAAATTTATATTGGCTATAGGAGAAAGTTGATTAAATCTAGATCTGGGCAGTTAACAAAAATCATTTTAAAGTTTCGGGCATTTTACTTTAATTGTTCATGATTGTCGCTTTGTTACATCTATAAGTTTTCTCTGGATGACTTGTTATTACTTAGTCTACGGTTAATTCAACATAAAGGCATTGGTCTGTAGTCATCTATATCTTGTAATTGTGTCTTATCTTAATCCATCTATCATAAATCGACTAAGACTTGCTTTAAATTCATCAAGTTACTCATCATTAAAATCTCTTTGAGTCTGTGTTTCACAGACTATCATCACCCATTTACCTTAGGGACTACCCTCCTTGACTTGCCTAGGAGAGAGTCTAAATGGAGTGAGTAAAGATCAAGAGTGACAACCCTTACTCTGAGCGTTGTCGCGATGCCTAGACACTTTGTGCGACTACACAACCCGAAGGCTTTGAAGTTAATAGCAGGGACTTTCATGTTTGCAAACTCAAGAAGGCTTTATATGGTTTGAAGCAAGCACCTAGGGCATGATATGCAAGGATGGATGCATATCTGCTTAGAATTGGGTTTGTCAAGAGTTCTGTTGAACCAAATCTCTACATCAAGGTCGTGAATAATGAACCCGTCATTATTCTACTATATGTGGATGATCGATTCATCACCGGTGTGGAGCGAAGAATTCAAGAATGCAAGAAGACGTTGGTAACTGAATTTGAATTGAAGGATGTAGGACTGATGTACTATTACCTGGGTCTAGAAGTGTGGCAGAGACCCGGGGAAATATATTTGGGGCAAGGAAAGTACATCATCAAGTTGTTGCAGAAATTCGGATGATGGATTCCAAGCCGATGACTACTCCAATGATCACCAATCTCAAGAAGTTGAGGGGCTTTGACTCTAGTCTCATGGATCCTACCTCTTATCGTTAGTTGGTGGGCTTCCTAATGTATCTAGTAAATACTAGGCCAAATATATGTTTTGCAGTAAACATTCTTAGTCAGTTTCAGTTGGAGCCTCGTCATGATAATTGAATAGCTGCCAAACACATATTGAGGTATCTTCATGGCACTATACATCACTGCCTAAAGTATGATAGTAAGGAAGTCAAGCTAATTGGTTATACAAATTTTGATTGGGATGGCAGTGAGACCGATGGAGGGAGCACTACCAGAGGATGTTTTAGTCTAGGAGCTGTTATGATCTCATGGATGAGTAGGAAGCAAGATCTTGTTGCTTTAAGTAGTGCTGAAGCAGAATATGTGGTTGCATGTGAAGTAGGAAAGGAGGCTGTTTGGTCAAGGAAGCTTCTGACAGATTTGTTCGAGAAGTCCCTAGGCCCTACTTTGATTAATTGTGACAATCAAAGCTGTATCAAGATGTCTAGAGATCCCGTGTTTCATGCCAGTATGAAGCATATCAACAATAAGTTCTATTTTATTAGGAAGTTGGTGTAGGATGGGATTGTGAAGTTGGAGTATGTCTTAACAGATGAACAGGTAGCAGACATACTAACAAAGTCTCTTCTTAATAAGAAGTTTGAATATTTAAGAAGCGTGCTTGGTTTAGTAAATATTGCTGATTGCATTGATGATAAGAGATTGGAAGAGATTTGTTGAGCCTTTGCGAGTGAAGCATTGCTTGGGAGGACATCTGGCCGACACTTTGTGTTGATGTCTAGGTCCCAAAATAGGGAGGTTGGCGTGGGTCGTAGAGCTCTGACCATGGATACGCACCTAGGTACCTAGGTTGGTGGTTAGCAAGTAACCCTAAGGTACCTAGACAGGCTGAAAGCTTGAGTCCACCTTATTCCTACTTGGATAGATTGCCCTGGTTAGGAATCTAGTCCATGGCATTACGATGCCTAAACTATTGAGAGACTGATGGATAGATTGCCCAGGTCTGGAATCTAGTCCATGGCATTGCGTGCTTAAATTCTTCATGGCTCATATAGTTTGAGATCTTCCATTATATTTGTATATTATGAATACCTCCTTAGTTAAGAGCGAGTGTTGGAAAATGTAACCAGGTTTGGTCTTCATTAATGTATTTGAGTCATCATGTAATGTACTTGTCAAAAGAATAATGAAAATAATTTTTATTATTGTATCAATGACTTATTAAAGCATTGTTTTCATGCTTGGGTCATCATTATATTAGTCAAAGTCCCCATTGTGGATTCCTAGGATTAATATTGAGTCAATAGAGTCATTGTATATTTAAAGAGACCCTTCTTGGGCTTTTGAATAACATAAAAACTTAAAAAGGTTTATTATTGAGTCAAATATGATTTATGTAATCTCCACAACAAGTCGGCCTAAGGACACCAATTTGACCTCACTTGGAGCCTATAAACAGAAGGAGATCGAATTCATTTGGAGCATCTCATCTCAAGCAAGTTTGATATCTCCAAGGGAGCTGGAGAAGTGCAAAGTGGGTCAAATAAGTCTAAAAGAAGTGCGAGGTGGGTCAAGTCTAAGGAGAAGGAAGAAATTGAAGTTTTGGTGCTACTCTCTCTTGCTCTGTTTTGTGCCCTAGTTTGGGAGATCAAAGTCTTCCAAGTGTTGCTGCTCCCTGATGCTGAAGTTGTTGGGGTGGAAATGCTGCTGCAAAGGGGTCAAAAGATCTGGGAAGACTGACTTGGTGTGGAGGGAAGGTTTGGTCTTTGTCTAGGTTGAAGAGTCTCAAAAAATACTATTGAAGAAAGAGAGTTTTTGATTGAGTTTTCTCCTCGAGGGGGGTTTTGCCTGGCATTTTTTGTTTGGTTTTTTTGTGATCTTCATACACACATAATATAGTAATTGCTTGATGAAAGATAAGATAATAAAGAAGTAAAAGAAGCCAACATAACTCGCAAGTAATTATCAAGAAAGAGGAGTCAAACCCTAATTTACTTGCATTGATTTCTCAGCAGAGTCCACCTGGATTGTTATAGATGAACTGGTCTTCTCTTTTGAGTCTATAAAATCCAGATTTACTAGCTTTTTGGCCATCTTTGTCATTTGATGTCCAGCTTCCTGATCTGTTTCTAAGTTTTATCCATACAGAAGGATTTCCTGCTGTTCCTCTGAGCTTTCCAGTAACACCTTTACCATGATTGTCTTCAGCTGTCAATGGATATTGACAGTCTGTATATTTGGTATTCCTTGTTCTTGGAGAACCTGTATCCAGAAACCAGTGACCGACTTGGTCCAATACTTTTTCATTTGATATGAATCTTCTTTCTATTTTGGCCTCTCATTCCGCCTATTCAATTTTCTGCTGTATTGATGAAGTGTTGTTGAAATAGACCCTAGCCGAGTTGCGATGACCTCTCCTGTTGCATCCTCCACTGCCATAAGGCATGATAGAACAGAGAACAGAAGGGGATAGGTGGTAAACAGATAAGGGTGCTGCTTTCCAGCAATCTTTCCTGACCACGAAAACTGGAGTCTGGCTGCATGATTTTCTGAAGAGGCGTTTGCTCGCTGGTACCCTTTTCTCTGCAGGCCAGATTGTCAACTGATGAAGTCAACAGTTTGCATAATTGATTTTTCTGTCCAGCTCCTTCCTTTCTGCAACCTGTCCTGGAAGCGATACATTGCAACCTTACAACCCCAATCACTGTAATGAGTCCCTTAATGAGCCTGGAGGCGGCGGCGGTGGTGGTTTCCAGTTGTCAAACTGTACTGTAGATTGGCCAAATGGAGGGTGCCATCCTCCATTGTCGGACGCCCATCAGCCGCATGTCCCGCATTTAATGACTGAGATCTTCACTTGCCGTGGGGTTCAATTTTTACTTATTATTATCAATCTCCTTTTTAAAATTTTGTGAATTTTATTCTTATTATTTTTTGCCCTTGGAGTGGTTGTTATTTTCGATGGGTGTTTTTCTGTTTTGTCCCGAAACTGGGATTTTTCCTCTTCATTTTACAATTGGTTGTCTCCATTGCTTTCGTGCAACTGTGTTCTTTTTGGGTAGTTTTCAATTTCTAAATGATTTTAATTTTCCATATTTCTCAATCCAATTTTGTCTTTTCTTCATTTAATTTGTTTTTCATTTGAGTCCCAGTTTTTCTCGTTCCAGTTCCACTGATGTTTGATTTTTGTTTTGATGCTATTTCATATTTTCTGTTTTGTTTAGGAACTGATATCTTTTTCCTATATAAATTAAAGGTTTTTATTTTGACCTTGAAATGTTTATTTTCAGGCCTCTATAATTCGAGCCGGTTTCTTCAAGTGGATGACACCGGAGTTTATTTAACGTCCTTAGCTATCACTATCTTGATTACAGCAACAGTCACCATTTTAATTTTGTTATTCACGCTTATTATTACATTAGCTATACTATTGGCATCTTGTCAAAACAAGCCTGATGTTGTGGTCAAGCAAGGGTCAAGAGCATTGGACAGGGTTGACGTGTGCAGGAGCTTTGCACTGAACTTTGAGCTTAATAACTTGCGGGGGAACGTTGTGTTTCCCAATACATGTGAAGAGTATGTTTTTCATTACATGAGAAGTGGTCAATATGAGAACGATGTTAAGGAAACAGTCAGGGCAGCAGAGAGTTATTGGAGTTCAGTAATACCTAACGTTGATGGATTCGATGCAGTGCTAATGGAAATAGACGAAACTGCTCTGTCTAACGTGCCCTACTATAACTCTTTTCAGCTCCGGTAATTTCTTTCGTTCCTCTAGCACAAGTCATCAATAGTTGTATCCATTTAGATAATTTTTTCATTTTCTTTTTGCTATAGCTTATGATTTTGTTTATTAAAGATCCAAACTTTTTGTTTGTCATTTTCCTACTGCACGGGGCATCCCACCTGGAAAAGGAGCTCTGTCATTAAGCTCAAATATCTATCTTTAAAACCGCAACAAATTTCGTAATATTCCTTCATGGACTCACCTTATGTTGCTACATTTATAAACTCCTTTCAGGAAGCACATATAATCTTTTGAAGCTTTGCCGTATTTTTTGGCTTGTTAGTTTATACTTTATAGAATACTTTGCAATTGGATTTATCTCTGAGCTTTTAAAATGTCTATATCCTCAGTTCTCAGCTACACAATGAGAGTGCCTGGAATCACTGGATTGAACAAGCAAAAGCTCCAGCACTGACTGACACTTTGAAGCTGTATCAGAAACTCCAGACCAGTGGTTTGGCGTTGATTTTTCTTACTAGAAGGCATGAGAATCAGCGGAGCTCTACTGTGAAAAATCTCCTCCTAGCAGGTTATTCTGGTTGGAAAATGTTAATAATGAGGTAAGCTGTGTTCTTTAGTTGCACTCCATTAAGCTGGATAATGCAAATTACCCTGCCTGTGACGGGTAATTTTATTATGGCTGAGATCCAATGTACTTGCATAAAAATTCTGTTTCTTCTGGGATAAACTATTTGCATCATATTTAGCAGATCGGGCAGCATATTTCATAGGAGCTTAGCATGAAAACATAGTCCTGTAATGTTGTATTTGTAGGGGGGAAGAGAAGAGTGGTGTCACCACTCGGTTTAGGGCTAAAATGACACACTAGGGTTAGGAATGGTAGTTCCTGTTCTTGTGTTGCTTGGCTGTCATCCTTCTGCAGCAGGTTTCACTCACTAGATCCAGCACAACGTTGACTCCATGAGGATGGTGGCATAACAGAGGATCCTTTTGGAACAGGCACAGCAGTTATGTAGCAGAGATAGAGGGCACACACATGCTGAGTGTGAGTTTTTGTACCTGTGTTATTCAGTTGTCCTCCTGCAGGCTGCACTCACTAGATCCAGCGCTGCAATGGTGATGCAAGGATGAGGTTGCAACAGAGAAGAGGGGTAGAGGGAAACAGTTATGTAGCAGAGGACCAGGGCACATGCATGCCAATAGGTTGGCATGCATGCACCAGCATTAGCAAAATTCCTGCTTTAGTTGTTCGTTACAAATTTAGAATGGCACATGCTTTTTCCAGTTTTAGATTAGGTGCTAATTTTACCATAACCGCTGTTCTGTTTTTAAACTGGTCACTTGCATGAGTGAATTTTCAAGTATAGGAGGTGCATGAGTTGGGGAACTTCTGTTAAATTTTCTAAACCATAGTAAAGATTCTGCACTCTAAAATAATTCCTACAGGATACTAAACAACAGAAAACTTAAAGCTACTCAAAACTGCACTCCGTAATTACTAAGGAGTGTTAGAATCTATAAATACATTGTGGAAAATATATAATAGAAACTCAATCGACAACTGTTAAAAACTGTTACTGTTTTCCATTTTTACTACTGAAAACAAAAATCAGGTACAGGAAAAACAGCAAACTTCTGACCACTGAACTGAAAACCGAATCTGTGCCTTATCCACTTTAGACTGAGAAGAATAGTTACAATCAGTGTTGAAAATATCGGTATCGGCAAAATATCGGCGAGGCTCCAGAAAAGATTTTATCGGCAATATCGGCAAATATTAGCAAGCATAAAAAATGCATAATATATTCATTTTTTTTTTCAGATTTTTAAACATATAAAGCAATAACAACATGAAATAAACACATTGGCACATAAATATGAAGAAAACATTGATATATATGATGCCAAATAGAAATGATACATGAAAGGCGATAATCCTGCTGATCCCTTGATAATTGTCCATTCAAGGACTCAAATGTGGAGAACCAATACAAAATAAGATCACATATATAAAAGTATCTCATCATCATGAGTTATATGTAGCATAACAAATAAAACTAGGAGCTATCTATCTGAAATCACTGCTCTCTTCCCCTTTTACGGGAAAACACGATGGGCTGTTTGCCAGGCCTGCCCCTAGTAGTAGAAGGCCTTGACCTTGCGTCTACACCTAATGTAAAATAATGAGTGCTAGGTATGGGGCTGTGCTCTCCTATATCTATAGTAGATGGTGTTGATGCTGATGCTCCCACAATGTCCTCCTCCTCTTGCTGCCCCTGTTCTAATGGATCATTTGGCTCTAAGCATGAAGGTGACTCCTCCAAGATGGGTTCCTCAGACTCCACCCTCCACTGAGACAATACATCAATATTGTCTAAGGAAATGGCATCTGGATCCATTGGTGATTCTATTTGCCTCACTTGAAGTCGGATGTTGTAATGCACACACACTAAATCATTGAAGCGTGTGAACTCCAAGCTGTAAGAGTGTCAAAAAAACTAATGAGTCTTGACTTTTGACTCTTGACTCCTGACACTTGAAGGTCATAAATTAAAAATTAAAAATTACAATAAGTGTAATTGCTCAATTGAACGCTAGAGCTCAAAGTTATACCTGTTGCGCTTTTTTGCGTGTATTTTCTCAAATACACTCCAATTGCACTCACACCCTGAAGAGCTACATGTTTGACTCAAGATTCATATGGCCAATTTCTGCAAATTTGGTGCCCTTACACCATAGCTTGGCCACCAAATATCTACAACAAAATAAAGAAATAAAAAATTCAAAAACTTAAAACATAATTAAACTTTCAAATAAAAGTTACATAATTGAATTTAAAAAAAATAGAATTATAAGGAAATTCTAAATTGAAAATTCTAATTTCTATTGAGTGATGACTTGTCACTTACGTGGCATGAAGAGGGTCCTTTCCCTAATAGCATCAACAAAGCCAAATAGGCCAACACAATCCCGATAATACTGTATCTCGCGATTGATTTTGTTAGGAAGCTCAGGATCAGGTACCATCCTATGACTACAGGAATGGAGCCCTTCCATCACCTCGACATCAAAGTCAAAGCCGCATTTGTATGAAAATGCGGGGTTGAGGAAGAGTGCTGCTGCATGAATGGGTCGATGAAGCATCCCTGTCCACCGACTATCAATTACATCCCATAACATCATTTTCTTATCAAGGTTAACAAAACCCTTGTTTGCATAATAAGAACGAATGGCCTCCTTGGCCCTATCCATGCCCTCATACAAATAAGCCATTGCAAGCTTCTCCCCATCTACCAATCTGAGAACCTTTCTTATAGGTTCACTAACTGAGCATGCTTCTTTTACTCCACGCCAAAACGTCTTAGAGTACACCATTTTTGCAATGGCTTTCCCGTCCTGTCTCCAGTTGTATCTACAATTACGCCAGTCATCAGATGCAAACATTTGCTTCAACTCGAACTGACATTGAAGCAAAGACTGAAGAGTAATAAAGTTTGTGGCAAAACGTGTGATCGCAGGATGTCGCAACTCCTTGTTTCTAGTGAACCTCCTCATGAGGCTAAGAACAAAAGCATGGTTATAAATAAACTTGGGAATGCTCCTAGCCATATCAACCACCTCCTTGATGAATGAGAGTTTCCCCATATCCTCAAGCAACAAATTGAGACAATGTGTTGCACACGAAGTCCAGAACAATGTGCGATGCCTCTCCATAAGCATTTTGGCGGCAGACACATAATTAGCTGCATTGTCTGTTATGACTTGCACCACATTTTGCACACCAATCTCTCGAATGAACCCATCTAACAACTCACATATCGTTGCTGCATCTTTGATATGTTCTGATGCATCCAACGATTTAATAAACATGGTACCTTTAGGACAATGTACCAAGAAATTTAGAAGGGTCCTACCCTTCCTATCTATCCAACCATCAGACATCACTGTGCATCTAGTAACTTCCCCTGTTTTTTTCAACTCCGCCAATCTAGAGTTGATGTTTTGCTTTTCTGCTTGAAGAATTGGCCCCCGCAACTCCTCATATGTAGCACAACACTTTTGTACCTTGGGCCCACAATAACAATAGCATCACACATTGGCTGCCAAAATAGATTGGTTTTGGTGATGCTGAGAGGTAAGTCGCTCCAGAAAATACTCCTCCCCATGACTCTATCTGCTTCTTGCTTCTCCTTTTTTTTTAACAAGCGATTTTATGCCAGGTTGTGATCCATGTCTTGTTGGTGGAACAAAAAATGATGACCTCGCACTAGCAGTAGCAAGTGATGACGTGCCAGCTGTGGAGCCGCCCCCCCCACTACCCTCAACATCAAAATCAGGAGAAAATATCCCGAAAGATCTACCTGCACGTTCAACCTTGTTTCTTTCTGTCTCTTCCTTCTTTCTGTCTTTTTCATCAATTGCCTCAAGAGCTTTTTGTATAAGCTCCGGACTAAAAACTGTACAAATCCCAACATCATGTCCACTGAGTCTAGCCAGATGGTATTTCAGTCGTGTAACCTCTCTTGTCATCCTGGTCCCACACAATTTGCATGTAAGATATGCCTGATTTGTCCCACCATTAGGGTTCCCATACTCCCAAAATGGGTCCAAGGCTTTTGACATATTTGAATTTTGTAGTGGGCTAACTCAAACCTAGGGCACAAAAAAAAAAAACTTGGAATTAATAACTTAATAAGTAATAACTACATCATTTTACAAAATAGTTTTTTTGCTACATTATTTGCAATTTTGCGATGTGAATTCAATGAAAAACCATAAATGACAATAAGAGGGTGTATTTGAAAGTTAAAAAAAAAATGGAGTTTTCTCCTCCAAATACGGAGAAAAGTTAAAACCCTTGCATTTGCTCATGGGCATGAAAATCTTTTCAAATGGAAAAAAGAAACAAGCAAAATGATTGTAGGCAAATAGGCAAGTAAGAACAATCCTAAAACTAACAAAAAATTCATTAACATAGGGGTTTATTTGAACATACTTGTTAATGGAAGAAATGAAATTGTCTCATTGTTCTTCAAGCTTAGATCAACAAAATCTTCATTGTTGGTGGCGATAATAGCTATTCAACGTTCAAACCCTCCTTGATAGCAAGCACATAGCTCTCCCCTTCTCCAGCAATCAGAAATGAAAATGATTAGAAAAAAAACAAAATCGGACTTTTATAGCTGCGCGGAATTTTTTGATTGTCGCTGGGCGATTTTTTGCATTGTCGCGCAATACTTTGCTGATATATAGTCGATATCTCGGAAATATCGCGATATTTTCGGGAGCCAAAAATATCTCGATATTTTCTCGGCGATATTTACGAAAATCGCCAATATTTTGGCGATATTATATACACTGGTTACAAGTTACAACGCATTTGGAGACATGCACAACAGTGCCTCAACTGGAGATGGTCCAAGGCATGCAAGGATGCATCCTCTCAGATCTGCACCTTAATTACTAGGTTCATGCACTTTACCAAACTGGGCTAGGCTGCATACACCTTACATAACAGATGCATGCAAACTTAAATTAGAAACTTAATGCATGCAAACTACATATGCCTTCACATGCAACTTGTCTAATACATGTAACCTTCATGTAAATTGCTGGAGATAACATTATCCTTTCCTAATCTATTGCTGACACACACATGCATGCAGGATTGTGTCCTTAGTGCTGGAAGCCTACAAAAGTATTGGTGTGCCCTCTAGTCTACTCTACTGTGGCTCCCTCATTTTATAGACCATTGTGCTACATGGAAATCAATCGTGTATGGATCTGCTGAAACTAACACGTGTGCCTATGACATGGACACACTTTCCAAGGTACCAAAACCAACAAGTTTTAGTATTAGAACTGGGCAGAGACTTCAAAGAGGAGGAGGCACATGCCTTCATGCATTCCTCTTCTCATGAGCACTCCATCCTAAGAAGTTGCTCATTCAAGAGTGGGCATGCTAATCTAGGCAACTCTCCCTAGGAGACTAGGATTAGGTTTTAGGCGCCCTATTAGGATTTATACATGTATTGTAATCCTAGCTATCTTTCGTATACAAAGATCAGTGGGATCTTCGACTAGAACAAAAGTTTTAGATTCACTGCTAGTTGCATTGTATATCCTATTTTTTGGTTAATAAGATAGAGATGTGAGGAAGAGTTTAGTTTTGCACTTGAGATAAATGATTTTGTGAGATAATGAGAAACTTGGAATGAACAAAGTTCGTTCTTCAAGTGAAATGCTCCATAAGACTTGGAATATAAAGAGCGCCATTGAGATACAAGAATATATATTAAAATGTATAAGTAAGAATGATGTTACAAATGAGAGTGAGGAGCCTGCGTATATACTAGGCAAGTGCTTCTTCATGGAAAGTCATGTCCCATTTAGACATGCCTCTTTAACACTAATTACTAATTAACTAATCATTATTACAATTATCATCAGTATTTATATTTAATATATATTATTTATAACATTGTCTTCCTCTTCAAAAAGCTTTATCCTCAAACCTTGCTAATGAAAAGGCTTGATCTCTTTTATTGTTTCGAATGTCTTCTCGTCTCAGAACCGCCATTTTCGTTGTTACAAGTTGATATGATCCTTGGAGTGATATATAAAATTGTCACACGAAGAAAGGATCTGACCATCCTAAATTAATATTTTGTGGAATCTTTCGATTACTAGAAACTTGTGATGAATCATTATCACTGTACTGAATTGTGCACACTTCTGTATCCTTTTGAACATAAGTTTGTTGTTTTTGTCTTGAGAGATACGTATATGTAGACTAATTGGAATGTCTTCTTTTGTGATTCAAATGTAGATAAGGAGTTTGTTTTTCCCTTATCATGTGTGTGGCAAGATTTATACTTACTTCAGGTTCTGATGTCGTCGAGTTAGTTACAAAATCTTTACCTGAGTTTTTCATCATTTAAACTGCAACTTTTGAGTACATCTTTACTTTAGTTGGGTTTGGATTTGTCTGAATTGTGAGATTAATGGGATCTGTGTTTGTTTCCTTTTCTTCAACTTGGACTGTTACGTCTAAAGACTTTGATACTTCTTTCGTGAGTAATTATTCTAACTTTTTTTTAATGATTGCTTATCATCCTTAAGTTTCTTAGCTTGAGTGAGTAGACTTTGATTATGGTTTCTCAGACGTAAGAGTTCCTTGGTTTCTGATTCATCAACCTTATTTTCAATGTCTTGACTTTTAAGCTTTTCATCTTTTAGATCTCTGATTTGTTCCAATAATCGTTGGTTCAGGTCTTTTAAGCGCAAATTCTCTTCTTCCTTCTCTGATAGAATCTCGTTGAATTTCTTCTTGACACATCCATTTTCTTCTTCTAATTTTTTATTTCGTTCCTTGGACTTCTTGACCTTCACAAGTAATTTTTGGCTATGGTTTCTTAGGCACAAAATTTCCTCGTCTTTTTTTGTCAATTTTTGTTCTAGTTTTGCAAGTTTTTCCTCATTCTGTCATTTGCATCAATACATCATCTTGACATTCTTCCGCATTAAATAATTTTCCACATGTTGGACAACATAATTCACAATTTTTATGAATCCAAGGATATTCAATGTATGTTATACAAAACAGACATTTAGCCCAAAATAATAATTGTTGTGTGGAACTCATCTTGACTTCCTTCATCATTTTCGAATTGGACTCCATTTGTTCATCGAATATCAATTATTTTGTGTTCGTAAAAATTTTTAGGGTTTGTAAATAACCTTTTTTTTATAAATCTTCAAAAAAATAAATTATTAATTTTTTTTTTTTTTTTTTTTTTTTTTTTTTTTTTTTTTTTTTTTTTTTTTTTTTTAATAATATATATTTTTTTTTTAACTTTTTTTAAAAGTACTAGTACTTTTTTTTTGTAACTTGTACTTTTGTTAATACCCTTTTTTCAATAATTTTTTTTTTTATGAATTTTTGTTCTTGAATCCCTCTTTTTTATTTAAAGTTCTTTTTGTTTTTTCTTTTTTTCTATATATAATATAATATTACTTTTATTTATTTATTTTTTCTTTTCTATAAATAAATTATATAATTGTAAAATTTTAACTATAAAACTTATAACCATTGACCTTATATTACGTATTGTATCC
Source organism: Pinus taeda (assembly GCA_000404065.3). Classification (NCBI taxonomy): domain Eukaryota; kingdom Viridiplantae; phylum Streptophyta; class Pinopsida; order Pinales; family Pinaceae; genus Pinus; species Pinus taeda. The sequence continues at coordinate 70,526 of APFE031223164.1, forward strand.
TTCTTTAATTATCACTGGGCACGACATAACTAATTCGTCGTTTCATTTTTTCCATGTGCCTATTGGCTGCAGAGCGACTTGATTTATTTCACAGTTAGCGGATGTCGGGTAGCGGTGGTAATGAAGGCGGACTGTAGGTAAACTTGATTGGTGAACAATGAGATACGTGACGATGGAAAACATGGATTTGGTAGGCAACAACTGTGTTTGCAGTGTGACAAGACTTGCTTGTGGTTGTGGCTCGAACCAGGATGTGCGACATTAGAGGTGGGGTTCGTCCGGGGGTGGCAAAAAGGGTAGTAAAAAGGTGATCAAACCTGTATGCGCGAAGGATGGATGGCGTTGTTGATAGTGGGGTGGAAGAGGTTGGTTGTGACCTGTTCATTGTGACGACTCCTGTCGGTGGCTGTGGTGGCCTGACCTGTAATTTTAGGCAACAATGGTATGTTCTATGCTTTAGAGCAATTTTACTTCCATTCCTTTATTGGCCCAGTATCAATATTTAGATTAGCAATTACTTCAACATGATACTAAAATGCAGATAGAACATAAACATACACAATAGAAGACAAGCCAAGACAAGATGACACAAGATGTGGCACCAGCCAGAGACAAACCCTAATGTGGGGAAACCCTTGATCAATTATTCTTTTAGTCTTTAGCAGAGAGAGATAGTACAATTTACAAATCTGATAATTTATAACAACAGAAAAAGAGCCCTAACCAGAAAAGTCAACATTGGTCAATAGGGCAGATTTGACCCTCAGCAAATCGGTCAACTTCAGCCTCCAAACAACAAGATAAAACAACCCTCAAAATAGTCAAATTCAGTGCAGTCAAAGTCTAGTCAAACAACCTACCTGCGGTCAGCCCTAGCTGTAGTCAACACATGCTGGTCAATGCTTGGTCAAACTGTCCAAAAATTCGGTTTCCTGAAATTTTGGTCTCCCGAAATTTTGCTATCTTGAAATTTCAGACGTGTGGAGAGAGAGAGGCTCAGAAATCCGTACCCAATCAATGAGGAGAGAGAGAGAGAAGTGTGAATATGAATGTGTCCAAATGAGGCTAAGTCACCTTCTATTTATATGCAACGTTGAGGATGAATAGACGTGACTGTTGGGCTTCTGAGCCTACATAAGTTCGCTGGCCGACCTTGGCAATTTGACCATAATCAAAATAAATTCATATCTTCATTTGTACATGTTAGAATTAGATGATCTTTAGATCAATTAGACACCTCTCGGAGAGAGGAAGCCAAGAAAAATATCAGCTGTCATAAATAAGATGACCCATGTGGAGTTTGGCCCTAGTTGCCAATTTTAACAGTTTGGCTGCAATAGCGAGCTAGATAGCTGTCGCGACAATGGAAGGTGCTCATGACCGAGTATTATTTAGTTGAGCGCTAGTCATCGGTCGAGTTAGCGCTATCTAAACTGGATATATGGCAGCTTGACGAAGGCAATCACGGCTCAACAAAAAGGTAATCTGGCACCGCAACGTTATATCGGCTACGATTGCTAGCAGGTACTTTGGTGCTCTTTGGCGGTGTCACAATGTTGGATCGTGGCAACTTGCTGAGTCAATGGTTCTTCCCCTCCTCGTTTTATTTTTTTGGGTTACGACTTTCTATTTATATTTTGATTTTTTTTTTTTCTTCTTCTTTATTTATTATAATTTAATATCCGACGCTTTTTTTCTTTTGTATATTTTGACTATTATATATATATATATGTATTTTTAATACTGTTATTTTTTCTTTTCTTTTTGTTTTGTTTTGGTTATATAATTTTTTTTCTTTTAATTTTAATGGCCAAAGACCTGGATCGGAGAACACGACTTTGTGCAGCGGTTGAGCATCGAGAAGATCGAATCGCTCTGATACCAAATGGAAAGAACAAAGTTTTTTCTTCTAGTTAAATGTTCCAGAAGACTTGAAATATAATGATCTCCATTGAGATACAACAATATATATTAAAATGCATAGATAAGAATGATGTTACAAATGAGAGTGAGGGGCCTGCTTATATACTAGGCAAGTGCCTCTTCATGGAAAGTCATGTCCCATTTAGACATGCCTTTTCAACACTAATTACTAATTAACTAATCATTATTACAGTTATCCTCATTATTTATATTTAATATATTTTATTCATAAAAAAACCAGTAGGAGATTTGGTTGTCATTTTGTTTGGCTGTGTAAAATTTTCAACTCTATTGCATCAACTGGAAATTATTCTAACTGATTATTATTGAGTGTAGTTTATTTGTTACAACAATCAACGAATGAAATCACAACTGCAATTTTCACCATAAAAATGTTGCGGAAAATAAAATACTGAAACTGAGAAATATAGAGCACACACAATAAAAATGACACCGTTATTTTGGACAATTATCCCCAGAAAAACCCAATGTGCGAAAATTGGTGCAACAGATGAGGGTTTATTATTATTATGCAACAATAAAAATCTGAGTACAACTTGGATGCCCAAAACTTGCAATCCTCAACAAATAACTTGGCCAAAATTATTAAGGGAATTTTTCTCTTCTCCACAAGCAATCTTGGCACAACCTGCTTCATAAAATTGTCCCTCTAAGAACCCTTGCATAGGCCTCTACGCAGTGCCTGCACAGACCCTCACACGCACAACTTGAATCTGCCTTTGATCAAGTCGTTTTGCCTGCTGCTGTTGGACACCTAATCCTAAATGGGTTAGTGTGGAAGCTGAATAGACTAAGTAGTCCAAGAGACCTTGGGATGTGAATCCCAACGGTCACAACAATGTACTATAAATGTATATCTCCTGTTAATAAAAAATGTACTCACATGATTTATCTTTCCTATTGTTCTTGCTCCCATGTGTGTCTAACATGGTATCAGAGCGGGCGATTGCTGGTCCTGCTCCAATTTGAGCCACTTGTTTTGTGGTTTCTATATATATGTCAGTTCTGCGTTACCTGACTTCTGACTCTGTGTTTATTCCCCTCAGACCTGAAATAACCTACCTCTGCCAGCACTGCACATCTGTCCATACTGTCATTTCCCGTTTTAGTGCTGAGCCCTGAATGAGTATTAACGCTGTATGTTATTGAGCTGTGCGCTGTTCAAATGAGTATTAACGCTTGTATGGTTTGAAACGTTGTATTAAGAATGTATTTGAAATGATATTTGTGTCGCTTGAAGAATGTTGAGGCACAAGTATTAATGCTGTACACATACAACACTTTGCGTTTTATTTTACTGGCAAACTCTGTTAGTTCCGCCCCTCTAGCTCCTGTTTGTATGGTGTAGCCTATATCACATTCAAAATCTAACGCGCGTGCATGTTCCCTTGCTGCACCACTCTCATGTGATTACATATTTTCCACTTCCATCCTTTTGAGTAATCTTAAGTGTTTCATTTGCCCCACACTCTGTCTAGTTGCATCGGATTTGCATTGCTCAGGGAACATTTTGGTTTGCAGCGCCAAATTCTATTCTAGCGGTCTCTCTACAATTACGCAAAACACTTGTTGTCTTTGTCTTATATGGTTTCTGGTGTGACTCTGGAAGAATGGATTGTTTTTGAGCGTGCATAGTAATAGTTCTTCGAAAGAAAAGAATAAACGTTGGTAGATCGGTTGAAAATGGTTAATGTTTGCGTCTAGGCGGTTGTACAGTCCATTATTTTTTCTCTATTTAGCTTGAAGACATTCCATGTTCATTGTGACTGGTAGATGAGAATAAAAATGGCATATCTACACATTGTAAACCCACTCTCTATTTCTTGCAATGTCCCTCGGGATTTTTTTAAAGTGAAGTTCAATTATACGAGCTTTGCTCTTCTTCGATTCATCCGGTAAACCTGTGGATGGATATGTTCAATTAGGGTTGATTGAGTTACAGTGCTTTGCCCACGCTCTTACACAGTATTTTGTTATTTGATAATGGACATTGGTGTTTATCACAAAATGAATGTACTCTATTGAATGAATAAAAGGATTGGGTCTTTAAAGATAATACACATGGGCTTGGAAGAGGCGGATTGAAGGTCCGATCTTATTTTTAGAAAGCGGTTTGGAGAATATGACTGGAGGAAGTATTACATGTATTCTATGGATATCATCGACCGTGTGTTAATGAATTTTTGTCCGTAAATTCTGCTGGAAAGTGACGATTGCAAAGGAGCTGTTTGTCAAGGTATTTAGTCAAAAACATGTTAACAATGCACTATAATTATGAATTGCACGTTTTTTGGTGAACAGAGGCAATAAAATATTAGACCTCTTATGGTAAATCTAGGAATTAATAGCAATCAGGAATTCGAGTAAAAGTCTGTTGCCATATATTGAAAGTTCACTTTGGATGCAGGATGTGGGATCTTGTACAGAAAAGCGTCGGCCAGTGTAACAATACATGTTTATTGTAAAACGCCTTTTCGGAAAACGCTGGTGGATGGACTAAGGTGCCCTTCTCTGATATTGTGGAGGGCTACAGAGACCCCCATTCTCTGCATTTCCTCAGCTATCGTTTGAAGACAAGCAAAGGAAAGCCTCATTCTGGAATCATCAATCTATGTGTGCGTCTACTTCCCAAACAATATAATTATGACTCAGACCAGCCTGGTTTCAATTGTGGACCCGTTCACTACTCAGATCAACTTGGTTTCAATTCTATACCTGTTCAATACTCAGAGCAGGGCAATATTTATCTGGAGCGAGAATGGCTGACATGTTTGATGAATAGTGCGGCATGCTGCACTCAGTGGTCTTTGCACTCTCAAGTCTCGGCTTGATTCAGATGAGCAGTTGATGGTGTCTACCAAACACCTTTTATTTTTTGTGTTGGATTCTTGTCGATTTGCATTGTTCTAGTAGTTTGTCTTCTTTATTCGCTGTGAACTTGGACAAAAGAACCTTGCTCTCAACACAGCTATAGAAGCCTGGAGATTGGTATTGGCTGGAAAATTTTGGTTGCTTGAGCAGTGGTGTGACTTTGTACAGAAACATTCTCGGTATAGTATCTCCAAGAACACTTGGCAACAACTTCTGGTATTTACTCAACGTGAACCTGTAAACCTCAAAGGCTATGATCCTCAAGGCTTGAGACTATCTGTTGGTCATAAGAGAAGTTACTCCACTGAGGAAGACACAGAAAGTGACACTGGAAATTAAAGCAGCAAGTTATTTGCTACATTGAAATTGGTACTCTGTGTGGTATCCTGCTACTCATCTTTAGACCAATTTGTAGCTGAAGATAACATCACTTCTCTGATTATATTGGTTTGAAATGGATAGAATAGATGATGTATTGAAACTACTGAATAATTTAATACTTTCCACTGTTGATGAGATGGTTAAGATCAACAAAACCTCTCTTTCCAATATTAAAATTTGTCTCCAAAATGCACATGAGAATATTGAGTTTTTGCAGCTTGAGGCAAAGCTACAGCAGGAAGAATTACAGCAGTGGAGTCATCATTCTGAACTTGTTTCTGTTCAGAAGATTGAAACAGACTCCCATAAACAACGAGACAATAATGTTACAGTGCATTTAGATAAAGCAGCAGTTGTACATGCAGATACAGAAACTTAGTCTGCACTTCCCAAGCCCATCATCAGACCTTGGGAACAGCTTGTCCACAATAAGCACAAAACTGGTCTTTGTTGAAATTTGGTACCGGAGGACAGGTGGTTCCCTTAGGCTTTGATCTTTGGCCTAGGGAAAAGTGTCCAAAAGATTTTAATTTTTCTCCTAAAGTGACTTTATAATTTTTATAAAGTTAAAATCTAATTTAAAAGTGACTTTAAGTGATAAAGTTACTAAGTCTAATTTTTAAAGTGACTTTTATAAAGTCAATGAAAAATTAGAAAGGAAAAGTGACTTTGGAAATAACTGACTAAGTGGGTCTTTATTAAAGTGGGTGAATTAAAAAATAGAAAGTGAGATTTAA
>APFE031223164.1:95931-181697 GCA_000404065.3 Pinus taeda
CACTGCTGCTCCAAAACAAGCTCAAGAACTGCTCACTAACTCTCAAAGAAGACTCTCACTCAAATGCACAAGACTGCTGTGAGAGAATGAGAGCTCTTGGGTGAGTTGAATAGGTTTTGGGAGGGGGATATGGACCCCAAAGATGTTTAGGCATTATTACATTGCTGTTTGGAGTCCAAACCAACCCTAAAACCCATTTGAAATCCAGAAAAAAACACATAAAAAATTTCTGTTTGCGTCCGGAGTTATATGCCCAGCTACCCGGCCGTTTTTATGCAGACCCAGCCGTTTCGGCCGAGTCAGCAATGACTCGGCCGACCGAACCGGGTTGAGCACCGTTTCAAGGCCCAGGCCAATGACCCGGACCAACTCGGCCGGGTTGGTGCTGACCCGGCCGGTTCTTAAAACATTGGCAAGTAGAGACAATTGTGCGTAGGAGAAGACTGTGTTAAAGATGGCAACTAGGGATCAATTCCTTCATCTGGAAGGCTCATCTTGATGACACACATAACCCTTGAAGAGCTCTTGATGGCATCATTCATCATTGGGAATTCTTAAATTTTTGTCTTCCTCCAAATGCTTCTTTGTCATGTCGGCTTAGGTTTGCCCCTATTCATGTCCGCCCTCTTTATGAAAATACATGTCTCTTTGTGCACACCAACCACTATAAGTATAGCCTCATGTTCACCTCATTTGGCACATTCATTCACAACACATTCTCTCTCATCTTCTGTTTGGTTCGTACACCTTTTGAGGCAGCTCTATCATCCACAAGTACGAAGGGTTCCTTGGCTGTTTTGTCTTCTTGTGTTGGCTCTCGTATGCAACAACTTTGACCAGCATTGACTTGGGCATTTTGGGCAGATTTTTTTTTTTTTTCAATTTTTCTATGGTTTCTCTCTCTCGACTGCATTATCTGGCACAAAAAGTTCAAACCAAGGTGATAGAAGTTGTTTGACTTGCATTGACAGCAGTTGATTGGTTTCATTCTCTCTCCTTTGACTGCAGAAATTTGGGACTGTTTTGACTCTTATTTAACCAACAATTGAGGCCAAATAGGACTGTTAACTGAGCTCCAAAAGGACAGATTTGACCGTTGACTGCTGACTGATCAGGGCAAGTTGAATGTTGTTGACTTTACAAAACTGCACACCTTCATCACGCTGATCAGTTGGACATTGGTTTGGATATTTTGCAAAAGTCAAGTCACATTGACTTTGACTTTCATCATTGTACTCTATTGGGCATTCTTTCTGTTGAACATTTGATATTTGATAATAAGAAGGATTAATCAAGGGTTTTCCCCCTCGGGGGGTTTTTCCCTAGCTTTAGCCAAATATTGGTGTTCTCTTCTCTTGACTTGTCTTTTGCATTTATTGTTTATGTTCTATCTACATTTACTATCAATTTGAATTAATGGTTTATGTGCTTGCTATTGAAAATTAAAGTGTAATTGTCATTGGGTTGATAAAAGGATATTGGAGTAATTGTTGCAAGCATAGAACATACCATTGTTATCTAAACTTAACATGGTATTAGAGCTAAGGTGAGGACAAACCCAAGCAAAGAGAAAAAACAATCACCAAGATATTTGTTGACAACGACTAAAGTCTCAATGTCTGCGATTTCATACTTCAAGGCTAAGGATAAGCTCAATGACAAGTCAAATTATCATGCGTGGAAGATGACTCTTGATTTGGCCTTGGAGAGCATGAAGTATTGGACCATGTGCAAGGGAAAGTGGTGGAGCCTCCTTCAAATGCACCTGCTACTGCTAGGACAAAGTATAGAAAAGGTGAGGTCAAAGCTAAGAAAATTTCATTTGGTTGCCTATATTTCTGATTTGGGAACTTCTAAGGAAATGTATGATTAGTTGGTTGGGATGTTCAAAGTGAACAATGAAAATCAAATCCTTTTTTTCAAGAACAAGTTGAAGGATATCAAGATGGATAAAGGGGAGTCTATCCAATCCTATTTTATGAGAGCAACTCAAATGAAGTATGACCTACTATATATTGGAGAAGTTACTGCTGACAGGTAACTCACTCTCATCACACTTGGAGGTATTTCAAGACCATGGGATACATTTGTCATCACCATGCTCATTAATGACAGGATACTTGGTTTGATGAGCTATTGGCTAGATGCACTCAAGAGGAAACAAGGATGATGGAGAGAGATAAGTCCTACAATGGAAATGAACCTATTGCTTTCTCCGCACATGCTAAAAGGAGAAATGATGTTGGTCCATCTAATTCAAGGCAACATGTTCATGGATCTAAGAAAGAATTTAAAGGAAAAGGCAAAGGAAAATGCTACAATTGCAACAAGTTCGGCCACTATGCTAGAGAATGTCCTCACAAGAAAAATCCTCCAAGGGATGACAACAACAACAACAATTACAAAAGCAATAACAATCAAAGAAGCAATAGGTATAACAATAAAGGAAAAAGGAATGCCCCTATGCCCATGAAGAAAATAATCGACCTCCCAAGAGGACAAGAAAATCCAGGTATGATGAAAATAATGTTGTAGAAAAACAAGATGAGTTTCATCTTATTTTGCTCTATCTGTTGCCTCTCCTCCGGATACCTTGAATCATTGGTTAATTGATAGTGGAGCCTCAAGACATTTCACTGGATATAAGGAGGCCCTCACAAATTTAGTTGAGAGGAAAACTAGTCTAAAACCCATTTTTGGAGATAATGCCACCTACCCCGTGAAAGGGATAGGAACTGTTACTCTTCACTTGAACTATGGTCAAACTATACATCTTCAGGAAGTCTTGTATGTGCTCAATTTGAAGAAGAACTTGGTGTCTATTTCTGCGATGGAAGACAAAGGCTTAAAGGTAGCTTTCATTGATGGAAAGGTACGTGTATGGCATAAAAACTTCAAAGATAACTTTTACTCTTGGATTTAGGGTTGATGGTCTTTATCAAGTTGGTGGAAGTCCTTTAGGAGCCTTGAGAAGTGATACCTCTATTCAATGTGAGCTATGGCCCTGGAGATTTGCCCACTTACATTACAAAGCCTTACTTGGGGTAAGGAAGATGGTCATAGGAATGCCCAAGTTTCATATGAAACATGAAGGAGTCTCTCAAGGTTGTGCAACTAGGAAACATACAAAGGGACCATTCCCTTCTGGTGAGAGCAAGACAACTGACATTCTTCAATTGATCCATTCTGACCTGTTTGGTGTCTTGCCCTTAACTTCATTAGGAGGATACTCAAACTACACAATTTTTATGGATGACTTCTCATGTGAAACATGGATTTATTTCTTGAAGAGGAAGGATGAAGTGTTCAAATGGTTTTGTTCTTTCAAAGCGTTGGTGGAGAATCAAACAGGAAAGAGGATCAAGATGTTGAGGACTGACAATGGAACTGAATATGAATCTAATGAATTCAATGGATTTTGCAGAGAGGCAGACATTAAGAGGGAGATGACTATTTTGTATACACCAGAGCAAAATGGTGTTGATGAAAGAAAGAATCAAACTATTATGGAAGCCACTCGTGCCATGATCTATGATCAAGGTCCAACAAAATTCTTGTGAGGAGAAGCTACTAACGTTGCTGTATATGGTCAAAATAAAAGCCCTCACCAAGCTTTGGATTATTTCAAGACACTTGAAGAAGTGTTCGCTAGTAAGAAACCTGATATTTCTCATTTTTGAGTCTTTGGCTGTCTTCTGTATTTTCATGTGCTTAAAGAGAAAAGAAACAAGTTGGAAGTTGCCAGAAAGAAAGGCGTATTCGTTGGATACAATGAAAATCCAAAGGCATATAGAACTTATGTTCCTAGTCAAAGAGGTATAGAAGTAGAGATGTTACTTTTGATGAAGACATTGCTCTTGGGAAAGCCAAAGATCTCACAACTTCAAGGAAGCATGATGATGCTGCTGAAAAACAAGAAGAACCTCCAATGGATAAGCCTATGCCCGATGTTGATGGCTCGATGGATTCCCTTGATCCAACTCCATGTGATTCCTCGACCTCAAAGAAAAGACCACTATGGCTCTGGTATACTCTTCAAGATGCAGAAACTAGAGGAACATATCAAGAAAGTAAGAAGCCTAACAAATGTCTAGGATACTGGGCTGCCATGAGTACTATCATGCAAATCAATTTCTCTAAGCAGGAAGTAGAAATTGGTTGCTCTAATCACTGCCAACGCTGAATATATTGCAGCTAGTATGGCCTATAGTGAAGCTATTTGAGCACGTGCTAGATACCATCATCATTTATTGCGATAACCAAAGTGGGATTCACCTTTCAGAGAATCCCGTGTTCCACAAATATTGATATCAGGTACCACTTTATCCAGGATATGGTACAATGGGGAGCAATAAGGCTCCATCATATCAGGGCTGATGAATAGGTTGTTGACATCCTCACAAAGCCCTTGGGGAAGGCAAAGTTCTTAGCTTTTCGAGAGAGACTTGGAGTCGTGGAAAGACCCTCTCGTGTGGGCCCCACTTGAGTTGGACATTGAGCTCTAGGAGCTCCTGGGGGCTGGGGTACTTGGAGCTATATGAGCACATGGTGAGTTGTTCACCTTCCCCCGTGGAGTATATACCCCAACATGATTGAGCATAGGGTGAGTGGTTCACCTTCCCCTTTGGAGTATATACCCCAACATGATTGAGCACAGGGTGAGTGGTTCAATTTTCCCTATAATTGATGACATATGCATGAGATGAGTGGTTCACCTTCTCCTGTGGATGCCCCGACACACATCCTACCCTTGTAGTCTTGGAATCTTGGGAAATACCTCTCATTTGGCCAATGAGTTGGGAAAAGTGGTTAGGGGCCATAGCAGTATAGATGGACGCATCGTGTACCATCGTAGTCCCTATGTCTAGGATGCATGATCAAGTCCGATTGGGGTTCTACCCTTGGTTATGTGGACTGACTTTTGTCAATGGGAAGAGAGTGGTAATGTCTTGTGACTCCCTCTCTTCGATCCTTCTTATTGATCATGATATCAATCTTCAACAAAGACTAGATGAGATGCAGAGATAGTATATGATGATCTTGATGGCATAGCTATGGATGGATGTTGACAAGTGGAATTACTCCCTAGTTGAGAGGGAGTGTTAAAGATGGCAACTAGGGATAAATCCCCTCATTTGCAAGGCTCCTCTTGATGACACACTTCACCCTTGAAGTGCTCTTGATGGCATCATTCATCATTGGGAATTCTGAAATTTTTGTTTTCCTCCAAATACTTCTTTTTCATGTCGGCTCAGGGCTGCCCTTATTCATGTTAGCCCTCTTGATGAAAAGACACGTCTCTTCACCCACGCTAACCACTATAAATATAGCCTCGTGTTCACCTCATTTGGTACATTCATTTACAACACATTCTCTCTCATCTTCTATTTGGTTCGTACACCTTCTGACTCTTGAGGCAGCTCTATCATCCACATGTGCGAAGGGTTCCTTGGCTGTTTTTTCTTGTTGTGTTGACTCTCTTTTGTAGCAACTTTGACCAACATTGACGTGGGTGTTTTGGGCAGAATTTTGGTTCAATTTTTCTATGGTGTTGTTGTCTCTCTAGGCCGCATTATCTGTCATGGAAATTGAGGTGATTGAAGTTGTTTGACTTGCATTGACTGGTTCATTCTCTTTCCTTTGACCGCAAAAAATTGGCACTGTTTTGACTCCTATTTAACCAGTGATTGAGGCCGAATAGAAGGACTATTGACTGAGCTCCAAAGGGACAAATTTGACCATTGACTGCTGATTGTTGATTTGTGTAGCTTGGGACGTACTCCAAGCCCTAGTGTTCAAGGGTTGGAGGTCAAAGTGCCACAAGTAGGCTTGTGGGCTTAGAACCCAAGCATGGGGTTTTGCACCCATAGATGTTTGGGCCAAAACCGTGATGAGTCTTCGACATGTGATGGATGAGGATGATAGCTCTCGGCGAGGCAATTCTAACACAACGAGAACCATTTGATTTCGAGTTGTCATTGAGGAGTTATGGATATTTGAAGTCATACGTTGGGGTTGCGACTTATGTTTAAGGTCGGCCAAAGGATATTTTAGGCATGTGACAATTGGCCAACCCCTAGAATGTGATGTTTTGGAGCACTCTTATTGTGTATAAATAAGAGGTGAGTATGAGGCTTGTTACTCATCTATTTGTGCAACATCATCTCAAGGAAAAGAGCTCTGAAATTAGCCCTAGCCGCAACAAAAGAAGAGGCCTAGACAACATGGAGGAGAGGGTTTGAAGTTTGCAAGGGAGGTCGAGTAAGGAGGCTGGTGCATAATGTCTTTGGGCTATCCAAGTTGTTGTTTTGAGGGCTGAGTAGGCTTGCTGTGAGGTCGAGTTCATAAGAGGCAAGGACGCTGCTGTAGGAGGGTGTTTGGGAATTGTTTCGAGGGGCCAGTGCTATATGGGGGTTGTTGTGCTAGGCCGCAGGCCATAACACACAGTCAAGAGCTGCGTAAGGGTTGTCAAGGGTGGACTATGCCCTAATGAGGCAGCCTGGCAAAGGATCCTTCTTAAGGTATGCCGTAGCCCTTTAAGGGCTTGTTTGGGGACTGTCAAGCGGAGTTACGGCTACAGTAAGTGCCCTAACAAGGACTGTCACAAACAACGAAGTCAAACATTATTACAACAGTGTTTTTGGAGGGATGTTGGGTTAAAGGGTTTGACTAGTGGTTGGATCAGCTTGATGGGCAACTTGAGGAAACCTTAGGAGCTGTTTGGAGGAGCCCACGTGGACTGTTGGGAAGTCTAACAAGCAACCAAGGTGACAATAGGCATTAGATGAGAGGCAAGAGGACAACAAGGAGAGTTGGAGATGTCCCCTTGGATGGTGGTTGGATTGTGTCCTAGGAGAGGACAAGTTGTTGGTGCCTAGATTTGTGCTATAGCTCCGCTATTGTAGAATAAAGGGTAGATTGGTGGAGTCTATGGGCAACCATGTGTAAGGGTCTTCTAGGTGTGGGGATGCCCTAACTAGGTGCAGATCCTACAGTGTGGACTTGGTCTCTCGTGGACGGTTGGAGGGTAGTGTGAGAGAAGATCAAGTGTGTATGTGATTGGGCACTTATGGTCTGCTAGAGGACAGCATGATAGTGTCCAAGTTGGAGCCTGATGAGCAACACCTTGATGGACAAAGGTAGTTGCGAGAGAGGCAATTGATGAGCTCAAGGGTCTGATAAACTAGGAGCAGTTTGTGGAGCCCAAGACTTGTGTGTGGAGAAGGACATCTACAATAGAAGATGGGTAGTCCTCCTAGCCCATGTTTATTGTGGGAGATGGACACCTTGCAGTGATAGGTGGCAGCTTTCCGTGCCCTATGTTCGTTTTAATTGGAGCAACGCAAGAAGACCATAGTGGGTGGAAGTCCTTGAGTAGCTGAGGAGCAACAGTGGGCAGATTGAGAGTTGTTCACAAGTGGAGATGTGAACAACTCGACAAGAGTCTCGATGTGTTGATGCGTTGATGGACGAACGATGAACTAGTGAGTAGATTGGATAGCCGAGATTCAGTGGCCAGATGGACTTGGAGCATTGATAGAGGCAGGAGCTGTAGATCAAGAGCCAAAGGACCAGGCATATACAGGGTACGACCAAGAGAAGTTAAGAGAGCATGCGGTAGCCAGATGGGCAGAGTATCTTGTTAAGGGCAGATTGGTCGTCGATGTATTAACACCAAGCCCCAGTTTGTATTCTTGTACTAGTGGATGTATGAGGACCATTATCCCTGGTACGAGAGCCCTAGGCTGTTGTATTATATGTTGTTTAATATAACAAAGTTGGGTTGAAAATTATAAAAAGTTGTCTATATTCTGTGCATGTGTGATTTATAGTTGTTTATATTCCGTTGTGCAAAGTAGTATCGTTGAGATTCTTGGTTTGGTAGATCAGAGATTTTAAGATTCTATCCTAGACACAAGGTCATGGAAATTCAACATGGTATCAAAGCATATCTGAGCTGCTTTGAGGGACAATGAAATAGAGTGTACACAACGAAGCAACTCAGAGGGAGTTGTGGGTGTCTAGATCATGGAGCAAAGGGTTCAGCTAAAGACATGGAGATGTGGTCTCGATAGACTACATGATGAGATGGGCTGGGAGTTCTGGTGGATTGGTGGTGAACCTGGTGTACTTTAGTATGTTGTGGCGGTTTGTAGATCGTGGACTTCCTATGTCTTGTCATGGATGGTTGGGACAACTCGAGGGTTTCTTTTGCTTGGACGAGATCAGGTTGATCGAGATGGCTTCATGTGATGGACTACAGGTTGGGAGGCTAGAGTCTTCATCGAATTGTGATGTTGCATATCCGAGATTGGTGGGATTTGCACGAGTGGTATTTGATCCAGGAAGATGAATGCTCGCAGGACTGAAACGGTGGAGATCATATAGGCTGAGAGGGAGTCTAGCCTTAGAGGGAGCAACCTTGTGGAGGTTTGGACCTTCAAGTTCGGATGTGATGAGGCAGAGGCACTACCAAGATTGTTGGATTCATTCTACAAGGTATGCTGCAGTGATGGATGCCAGATGGGCTATTGTCATCGCCGAATGATGATGGTAACTTCCTAGTCTTGGAAGTACCTCCCTTGCTAAGAGGGAGTGTTGATTTGTGTATCTTGGGAGGTACTCGAAGCCCTAGTGTTCGAGGGTTGGGGGTCAAAGCGCCACAAGTAGGCTTGTGGGCTTAGAACCCAATCTTGGGGTTTTGCACCCATAGGTGTTTGGGCCAAAACCGTGACGAGTCTTCGACATGTGATGGATGAAGATGGTAGCTCTTGGTGAGACGATTCTAACGCAACGAGAATCATCTGATTTCGAGTTGTCGTTGAGGAGTTATGAATTTTTAAAGTCATATGTTGGGGCTGCGACTTATGTTTAAGGTTTGCCTAAGGATATTTTAGGCATGTGACAGTTGGACAACCCCTAGAATGTGATGTTTTGGAGCCCTCTTATTGTGTATAAATAAGAGGTGAGTATGAGGCTTGTCACTCATCCATTTGCGCAACATCATCTCAAGGAAAAGAGCTCTAAAATTAGCCCTAGCCGCAACAAAAGAAGATTCCTAGATAGCGTGGAGGAGAGGGTCCGAAGTCTGCAAGGGAGGCCGAGTAAGGAGGTTGGTGCGAAATGTCTTTGGGTTGTCCAGGTTGCTGTTTTGAGGGCTGAGAAGGCTTGTTGTGAGGCCGAGTTCATAAGAGGCAAGGACACTGTTGTTTGAGGGTGTTTGGGCATTGTTTGGAGGGGCTAGTGCTACAGGGGGGACTGTTGTGCTAGGCCGTAGGCATAGCGCACGGTCAAGAGCTGCGTAAGGGCTGTCAAGGGTGGATTATGCCCTAAAGAGGCAGCGTTGCAAAGGAGGAGCCTTCTTAAGGTATGCCGCAACCCTTTAAGGGCTTGGTTGGGGACTGTCAAGTGGATTTAGGGCTGCAGTAAGTGCTCTAACTAGGATTGTCACAAACAACGAAGTCAAACATTATTACAATAATGTTTTTATAGGGATGTTGGGTCAAAGAGTTTGACTAGTGCTTGGATCAACTTGATGGGCAGCTTGTGGAAACCTTAGGAGCTGTTTGGAGGAGCCCACGTGGACTATTGGAAAGTCTACCAAGCACTCAAGGTGACAACAAGCATATCAAATGAGAGGCAAGAGGATAACAACAAGGAGAGTTGCAGATGTCCAATTGGACGGTGGTTAGATTGTGTCTTAGGAGAGGACAAGCTGGTGCGCAGATTTTTGCAAGAGCTCCTCTATTGCAGAACAAAGGGCAGATTGGTGGAGTCTGTGGGCAGCCATGTGTAAGGGTCTCCGAGGTGTGGGGATACCCTAACTAGGTGCAGATGCTACAACGCGGACTTGGTCTCTCGTGCACTGTTGGAGGGCAGGGTGAGAGAAGACCAAGTGTGGATGTGATTGGTCACTTATGGTTTGCTAGAGGATAGTGTGATAGTGTCTAAGTTGGAGCCCGATGAGCAACACCTTGATGGACAAAAGTAGTTGCGAGAGAGGCAGTTGATGAGCTCAAGGGTTTGATAAACCAAGCACTTAAGGTGACAACAAGCATATCAAATGAGAGGCAAGAGGATAACAACAAGGAGAGTTGCAGATGTCCAATTGGATGGTGGTTAGATTGTGTCTTAGGAGAGGACAAGCTGGTGCCCAGATTTTTGCAAGAGCTCCTCTATTGCAGAACAAAGGGCAGATTGGTGGAGTCTGTGGGCAACCATGTGTAAGGGTCTCCTAGGTGTGGGGATGCCCTAACTAGGTGCAGATGCTACAACGTGGACTTGGTCTCTCGTGCACTGTTGGAGGGCAGGGTGAGAGAAGACCAAGTGTGGATGTGATTGGTCACTTATGGTCTGCTAGAGGATAGCGTGATAGTGTCTAAGTTGGAGCCCGATGAGCAACACCTTGATGGACAAAGGTAGTTGCGAGAGAGGCAGTTGATGAGCTCAAGGGTTTGATAAACCAAGAGCAGTTTGTGGAGCCCGAGACTTGTGTGTGGAGAAGGACATCTACAACAGAAGATGGGTAGTCCTCCTAGCCCATGTTCATTGTGGGAGATGGACATCTTGCAGTGATAGATGGCAACCCTTCGTGCCCTATGTTGGTCTTCATTGGAGCAGCGCAGGAAGACCGTAATGGGCCATTGGAGCAGTGGAAGACCATAATGGGCGGAAGTCCTGAGTAGCTGAGGAGCAACAGTGGGTAGATTGAGAGTTGTTCACAAGTGGAGTTGTGAACAACTTGACAAGAGTCTCGATGTGTTGATGCGTTGATCGACGAACGATGAACTAGTGAGTAGATTGGATAGTTGAGATTCAGTGGCTAGATGGACTTGGAGCATTGATAGAGGCAGGAGTGTAGATTGAGAGCCGAAGGACCACACAGGTATAGGCTACGACCAAGAGAAGTTGAGAGAGCATTTGACATACAAATGGTCAAAGTATCTTGTTGAGGGCAGATTGGTCATTGATGTTGTTGATTTGGGGTAGCATTGGATGTGCTCTAGCCACGAAATTTGGTGGAGAGGTTGGGGCACATGAGATCTCCAATACCCAGAAAGGGTTTGGGCAAATTCTAAATAGATCAGGAGATATTAAAATAATTAATATTTTTAATGGAGTCCCTAATTCTAAACTTAAGGAAAATAAAATATTAATGTGTATTAATATGAATCTGTGTTAGAGTGGTCCAAAAGACATAGATCAAGCCAGATCTAATTTTAGCCGTTGATTAGGGACTTAATTTCAGCCGTTGAGATGTCAACAGGAAAAGTATAAGAGGAGGCTTGAGGGTCACTTGGAGAAGACACCAGATGATCAGTCATTCTATTCTCTAGAGCGGGGTTTGCTAAGAGAGATAGAATTGCGGGGTTTGCTAAGAGAGATAGAATCAATGATTAGGAGAGCAACCGAGGGGCATTGAGCATAGAGAAACAGAGAAGGCAAAGATTGTGCTGGGAGAGTAGCGCAACAGCCAAGGAGGGTGACGCAGAGCCAGCAAGGGCTCACGTAGGGCCACGCAGAGGCAGTCAAGTGCTGCACAGAGCATCAGAGGGGCCAGCGCAGCTGACGCGGAGGCTCCCAGAGCTGACGCAGGGCCTCCTGGGGTTGATGCAGGCCTAGAAAGGCTGACGTAGGGCCAGCGTGAGACAAAGAGGGGCTGATGCAGTCTAGTTTGGGCAGATGCTAGGGTTGCACAGCAGTTTTGTGCTAAGGAGTTGCCGGAAGGTTTTTTTGGGGTTTCAGCCAAGAGATTTCTCTCAAACTGTGAGGTATAGCTGCTAAGGAAATTGTCTGTTGGGTAGGCCAGTTTCGACACCCAGATTGTACTATGATATTGTTTAATAAGAAAACCTCAGATAGTTGCACCAGTTTTCCCGCATTGGGTTTTTCCGACGACATTTGTCCAAAAATAATGGTGTCATGTGGTGTGTTTGTTCTTGTTTCTTTTAGTTGCTGATCTGTAATATGTTGAGCATGCACTGGTGTTTATTTTAAGTATTTACTTTGTAAATAACTTGTTAAAGAAAAATAACAAGTAGGTAGAAATAAATCAGAAAAAGTGCATGAAGGGTTTCTAAACTAAGTAAACTTAGAAACTTCAACATGGTATCAGAGTGTGATTGCAGATCACAGGAGGACTAAAAGACATCAGCTAAGCGGAGCAATAACAGCAGAAAACAACTGCCTTGAGGTGACAGACGCTGTTTCTAGCAGCGTAGAAGCCAAGAAGTGTGACGTAGAGCCAGCCAGAGCCACGCAGAAGAAGCTAGGAGCTGCGTAGAGCCTTAGAGAGGCCAGCGTCGCTGACGTAGAGGGCCAGAGGGCTGATGCAGACCCATCTGGGGTGACGCAGAGCCAGTGTGAGGCAGAGAAGGGCTGACACAGTTCACAGAGAGGCAGCTGCTGGAGTCTAGAAGGCTGCAGAAATATTGCAGAGTGGAGCTGGTGAGCTACTGTAGTCATAACAATACCTGACAGAGCAGGGCTAGAGGAGTTGTTACCGAGGGTTTCTAACTGAGGAACCTGGATCAGCTGTGCAGTGGCACAAGACGATTAGAGTAGCGGGCATCTCGACAAGTGGCAGAAGGATTTCCAGGAGGGAAATCAGGACTCAGAGGAGTCCAGAAGAGAACTTCCAGATGGGAAGTAGAGACTCAGAGGAGTCGAACAGAGAACTTCCAGGAGGGAAGTAGAGGAGCGTCATGGCACTACACGGGGTAAGAGACCAGGATAGATTGGACGGAGCATCGAATTTCGCAGTTTAGAAGGCCAAAATCTTATCAATGCCTGATAGGAATTGTGTTAAGAACTTCGCCTTAAAGGTTCAAGCTATCCCAGTCGACCCCAATGATAACAAGTACGAAGAGGCGATGGCAAGGGCCAACTGCATTATCCTTGACGGGGTCAAGGATCATGTGGTACCACATATAGCCGAGAAGGAAATAACAATTGAGATGTGGGAGGCTCTCAAGGACCTGTACCAACATACTTCTGTGCAGAGAAGAATGCTGCTCGAGAAACATTTGAGGTCGTATCAGATGAAGAAGGGTCAATCGATTGACATCTTCCTCCGAGAACTGAATGAGATCTGAAATTAGTTGACTGCTATAGGAGCTACACCGGATCAGGAGCTTATGGTGAGGACAACCTTGAATGTTGTCTCAGAAGATTGGGAAGTGTTTGTCCAGAGTATCCTGGGCAGAGGGACTCTCCTACTTTGGGATGAGATGTGGGCAACTCTTCGCCAGGAAGAGATCAGACGACAGTCGAAGACAGGTAGCAGCAACAAAGGGATCAAAGTTCAGTAGGAGGAGGAGGATGTGGCCCTAGCATCCGAGGGAAAGTAGGAGAAGTGGAAGAAGAAAGATCTCTCCAAGATCAAGTGCTTCCACTGTGGGGAGATGGATCATAATGCGACCCAGTGCCCAAGGAAGAAGAGTAAGGGAGAGTCTTCCGACTAAGGTAGCGCCAGCACGGGTAGAGAAAGAAGTTTTGACAGACGATGACTATGCCATGAGTGCACACACGCCACTTGAGCGGAAGTGGGGAGACATCGAGCTGTAGCTAGGTGGACTATAGGCGATGAGGGGCAGGATCCTTGAGGTAACCATCCTCTTGGATTAGACCTTGCTATGGGAGCCTCGATGAGGAGTAGCAGGACTGGCTAAGTGGGTAGAGACAGATGCAGATGGAGCGACAGAGAGAGCTACAGTGTAGGAGTCCCAAGACAACGTAGAGCTAGCAGGCTGCAGCGGTGCAAGAGGCACAGGAGTGTTGCACCAGTGCAGGAAGGCACAACGAGGTGTGCAATGGTGCGAGATGCAGGGAGTTGTTGCAGCAACGTAGAGATCAGAGAGAGGGAGCACTTGTCAGTGGCAGAGGGAGCTTCAACATTAGTGGGTGTTTCTTGCCCAACAGGGAGGTCAGTTGGGAGATTAGTTACTTACTTCTCAGTAACTGAGTTGCAGTGCAACAGTGGGCAGCACGATGCAGCATGATGAGAGGAGGTGTTGTGCGGATGCAGTGCTGGGAGAAAGGACCAGCAACAACGCAGATGTAGAGGGAGCTATCGTACAGATGCAGCAGTGGACCCTATGTTAGTGAAAGAAAGGCCTCAAGAAAGGTCACATTGGACTAGGGGCAAATGTTAAACACCAAAGTGAAGCAGGGGAACGAGTGTATATCCAATAATGATCTTTCATCCAATTCAACTTGTAATCCATACTAGAATGACTTTAAACATTAAATGAAAGAACTTGAATACAAAAATCGTTAATGTACTTCACAATAGACGACTCACCTTCATTGGATGAGAAAACTAGATGAATGAATGCACTGACCATAGAGTGGCTGAGAGGCCATCTGAGGTTGGCTTGTTGTGGATCCTGATAGGGCTTCTAGTTGGCAAATTGAAACAAATAGGAAAACATTTTTATCCTAGGGTTTACCCACATGGGTGGGTAACAATATTTATGGCCCTAGTGAAAGCACTAATTTGTTGATGTATTTCTAGTTGCTCACTCCTTTAAAGGACCATGTGCTCTAAGCATTTGTACAATCTATCTTTGACCACCCAAGTTTTATCTTCTTCTAAACAAGCTTTGTGCTAAGACCTTGGGTTCAAGAAATATCTAGCTGCATGTTTAAGGTGATGGAATTGATTGTTCCATCTGTTTTCAATGATTTCATAGATAGGCCCATACTTAGCTACTCTATCATTGTAGGTTATCTTTATATACTCTTTTGTTTGATCCATAGCCTCATAGATGTAACCCATGGCCAATTTTTCCCGTTCCACCAATTGTAACACCTTAACAAGGGGCCCAACAATTTTCACAAATTTTGCTGTTTTTTGTTCCAAATTTTTTCTTAAAAGATTTCTTTTTAGTGTCTTTTCCATCTTGTTTGTGAGTCCCCTATCCACGACATTTATCACTTGAAATCATTTTTTTCAAGTTCTGTTCTTAGGAAAGGAAAGATTGCAATACGAGGAAGTGAGTTGCAAATATCATTATGACAAGCCTAAAAAGGTCCTTGTCCCCAAATATCATTATGATGGGCTTACAAGGTCCTTGGCCCCAATGTTTTTCCTCATTAGGTTCAATACCCATGAGTAGTTGTAGATGTATTTTGTAGTACTCTAGTCATGCTCTACAATGTTCTTGATCCAATCTTGTTTTCTTGTGTCATCAAGCATGATGTCTATGCAATGTGCAACAAATGGGGTACAAATATGGTTTTGCATTTGATCTCTAACATCTTATCGGAAATAACATAGTTAGACGCACTAATTGTGATGAGCTAAATAACATTTCCCTCCCCCACTAATAGAATAATCTTGTCTAAACGTTGAAATAATAGGTTTTCATCTTTCACCTTATTAGACGCAGCCACTAATTTCAAAAACATGGTTCCTTGAGGGAAAGAGACGAGGAAATTTATGATTGGTTCTTTCCATTAATCCATCCATTTGACATGATGGTACAACTTTTTTTGAGCCACAACTCTTTGAAAACCTTACAATTTTCATCGATGTATAAACCTTTGTTTTGGAAAAAGATTGCCTTAATTTGACTTTTTCCTAAAAATATGTTTCAATGAGGTTTGAAATCAACTCCTCCAAGTTGGACCAGTCTAGTATCAAACTGGCTATGTTATACATTGACTTGGCCAATTCGGTACCAAACCAGTCCTAAATCAAGAAGAAGACCGAGTTGACTTGGTTTAGGGGTCAACTTGGTTAAATTATCCAAGTCTAAGTCCACGCATGTTGAGTTTGAAAGCACTAGTTGCATTGATGTGTTCCATTATTGATGCAAAGCCTTCCAACTATGAGGAGTCAAGAGATGAGTAGGTATTGCGGGATGATATTGTAGAGAATTACAATGCCATCCCGAAGAATGATGTTTGAGAGATAGTATTAAGACTAGTAGGGAAGTCAATGATTAATTCCAAGTCGCTGCACAAAGTGAAGCATGTCACTAATGATAGTATTAAGAAGTATAAGTCAAGGTTCATAGTGAGAGGATTCTTACAAATAGGGAGTAGACCATGAAGAAACATTTTCTCTAGTTGCTTGGTGTACTTCCATTAGAGCTATCTTGTCTTTAGCACCAATATTTTCTTGGCTTTTATATTAGGTGGACGTTAAGATGACTTTTCTTAAAGGTTTGATTGAGGAAAAAGTATACATTAAAGCCAAGAGGTTTTGAGTTGCATAGGTAGGATACCTATATGTGTAGGTTGAAGAAAGCTCTTTATGGGTTGAAGCTAGAATTATATGCTTTGTACTCATATATTGATGAGTCCTTATGGACTTTGGACTTCATTGAGATTGTAGAGAAATAGGAAATAAGCACCAATTGCACTCAATTTAGTAAACGCAGAGTACATGGCAGTGTGTGTTGCTAGTTGTGAAGCTATTTGGCTTTGCAATTATTCATAGAGTTGATCGGTTAAACGTTTTAGCCCATAGTGGTTTACTATGAAAATTAAGGTTGCATCAAGCGCTTTGAGAATCAATATTTCATGATCTCTCCAAGAATATTGAGATCAAGTACCATCTCATCAAGGATAGTTCATAAGGTTGCATTGATCCTAGATTATGTTCTTTCAAATTCTCAGGATTTAGACACTTTAACAAAACTGTTGGCTAAGGGGAACTTTGAGATGTCAACAAAAAGATTCGACACTCCACTTAGGTTTTCAATTAGGTTTTCCAATAAATTAATAGAGAAAATTAAACTAACAATCTAGGGTTAATTTTTCCAAATTAATTTAGTGAGATAGAAACCCTAGTACTAGAAAAGACAATGAGAAGTATGGAAGGAACTCACTTAGAATTTGTTATTCTAGGTTTTGAAGGAGATAGTTGTGATAAGTCTCCAAGAGTGATCCACATCTCGAATGATCCTACTCATGCAACTCGACTTTGTTGCAAAACAAGACTTGAACTTGATCTCCAACACAAAAATATATATTCATAACAAGTAGTACTAGACCTCCTACTATAAAAGATATATTAATGGCAATATTTAGTAGAGTGACTTAGTTGTCCTCAGGGGGATAATACCTCCCTTCTACTAGCTTTGATGGAACCTCCCTTGAGGTTGTAGGGTTGATTCATCCAAGTTGAGTGGAACTATGCTAACAAAGATGCCCAAGGATGTGAATCCTTAATTGAGTTTAACTATGCCAATGAAAATACCCTAGGATGTGAATCAATCAAGCCTTCAAGTTTGGAGACAAGCTAATCACAAGAGGTCCCTGTAGAGATTCTTGAGATGACAAGTGCAAGTGGGCCAAAAGCATAGAAGAGGTGAAAGAGAGCCTATATCAAGATGTATTGTTAATTTGAGTGTGTATTATTAGATAATGGGACAAGGAAAGAAGAATCCAAGAGACTTTACAAAGAGGAATAAATGGTATAAATAGGCAAGGGAGAGACTTCAAGGCATAGATGTGTGTTAGGTTAGTCATTAGAGGAATTGAGTCATAAGAAAAGTCATGTTGCATGTGTTGACTCAGTACCATGGGTTTACTAACACTGTGCCATGGATTTTTAGGCCCAAAATGCTCCTCTCCTATGCCTATAGCGTACTCTTTAGGAACCTGCAACACACTCTCTGCCAAGAGATTAGGAGGGTCTAATGAGGCTTGACTCTTTTAAGCCCATTAATTGCAATCTCAAACAAATTTGGGTTGTCATGGATTAATAATGAAGCATCCTAAGTAATTGTGGATACAATTGGGTGTTTTGCCCTTAACTAAACCCTTGAAGTTAGGAAATACCTAAAAATAAGTGTCTCAATTATTAAAGTGAATAAAATTGGTGACCAAGGGCTAGGGACAAAGAGAGAGAAGGAATCCAAGTGTCTTACCAAATTGTTAGATATCCCTAAGAGGTCACATATCTAGGCTAAGGTACTGGAAACACAAGGACGGTGGTCAACCACATAATTACAATTTGGAGAGATATTGTATCATCATTAAGTAGTTCAGAAATGGACATGGTACAAAAGAGGGCCACACCCTAGCCTCACTAATGGGTATTTGTGTGTGAGTCAAAGTGCGAAATCCTTTTACTACAATATTTCACTTATATTAGTTTTTACTTTATATACATATCACAACCTTAGAAGTTGTTATCATGTGTGTAGTGAAAGTTCCCTCGTCTATTCTCACAAGGCTCATTTTGAGGTCATTCCTTAACCCAATGCTCACTTCATTTACAAATGAAAGCAATTTTTGAACTCTTTTTATTTTTTCTTTCACCACAAGGCTAAAACACTAGAGATAAAAAAACAAGAGCATTAGGTCAACTAGGTAGTGCAAAGTGTCATCCAAGGCAATTGCAGAGATGGTGCCCTTCCTCGATCAAGGAGTTGAGCTCGATCTTTTCGTTGCAGGCTCATGCTAAGTCAAAATTGATTCCCATTCCTCGTTCCCTTTCTCAACCTCAACATGTTTTTTTGGCTCTAAAATAGCTAAAGGCACAATTGAAAACTTATCAAACTGGGGTACTTACACAAATGGTGCCCAACACTTTAGGGACATTGGTTTTGTAATTGTTTTATTGATTTTCTTGGCTACCTTTTGAAGGTCTACATCTCATAGTTGATTGGTGGACCAGAGAACTGTGAAATGGATTGATATGACCCCAAGGGGGGAATAAACGGGGTTAATAACATGATCCCAAAAGGGGGCATATATGTTGATTTTTGTGTAGCATCAGGAGGTATTCCCTCATGTTAAGAGGCCTCCCAAATCGGCTAAGAAAAATTATGAAAAATAAAATTAAAGTTAATTTCTTTGGGAGTTCATAGGCTACAAGTTGAGAGGTTGACTCCACCATGAATGGGTGTGACCCTTGGTCAAACTCACTTGACAAATATAAATACACAATAAGTCAACATCATTTCGACCAAACAACAACACACCATTTTCTACATAGGAGATATCTGCAGGTGTGAATGGAAAAGGAGCTAAGGGTCTGAAGTTTGACCAAAATCTGACTATTGGTTGAGGCTGACTGCATGGATTTCTTACTGTAGACTTTGACTGCAGGCCTTGACCACAGATTGACCATAGGCCGAGTTTTGATAGTTGACTGGCATTGACTTTTTGGTTATTGATTGGTTTGATTGGCTAGTATTTGACTAGGTTTGACTGACACTTTGGGTTTGGTTTTTGGCACAAATTTCTAGAAATTTTATGTAATTGTCAACCATGCTGAAGAAAAATTTCTTCTAGAAGAAAAGTTGTTGGGTTTTCTCCCTAGTTTGGGTTTCCCAAGGAAAAATTGTTGTCTCTATTGTGCATGGTCATCTCTTTATGTTCCTACTGTTTTTTCATTATAATACTGTTGAGATTTTCTGTGTATAATTGCTCAATGATATCAGTGACTCGAAAGATAAGTTGGTAAATATCATCAAGAAGTAATTATCATATTAAACAATTGATTTCTACTGTTCATTTTTGTAGAAAATTCAACAATATATGGGGTCAAAGGTACATGTAATGTATAAATGTATATGTTATATGGTTGGCCTAATATTAAAGGGGCCACAGTGCATTGTGTCAATGGGTATATATAGAGATCATGTAATCATTATTGAGGACATGTGATTTGGATGTATAAAAGTATTGGTGTATTTGGAGGAGGTTCTCATCTTATTCAAGGAGTTATTGTGCAACTTATCTCATTTATCTATATGGAAATTGTGCTCCATGCTCACGTTGGTGTGCATGATAGTAGAGTGGGGGCATATATGGGGTTAAACGTACATGTGTAAATATATGTGTAATAGGGTTGGCCTATGTTGAAAATGGTTGTTGTTGATGTTAAAGGCCAACGAAATGAAAGAGAAAGTTGCATAGTCAAGTAGCATATTTCGAGCTTTTAAATGATATATGGCATGCCTTCTGGAAATATTTTTTTTGGATTTTTGATGCCCTATTTAGATAACCTATATTTGGATTCATTTTTACTCCAATTACCTAGCTCAAATGGGAACATAATATATATGGTCGGAAAGCTTATTCCATGACCTTTCTAATGATATATGGCACTCCCTCTAACCTCTCATGGTTGAGGAGAAATGATTTTTTGAATATTCATTATAAATTTTGCCAGTTGCACAAGGCAACCCAACTAGTGGACAAGTCGGCCTAGCCAGTGGCCAAGTCGACCCTGCTTTTGGGGGTCAAACGCAATAGATATAGGCGTTATGTGGAGGAATCTAGGACTCACTCGCTCAAGCTAATTCAGATCTATCAAAGAAAGCCAAGGAGCAGTTTTGAGGTTTAAGTGAAGTGACGCCAATTTGGAGAGGTTTTCTATGGGAAGGTTTTGGTCTTGGTTAGAAGGTGAGTTGCAGAGCTGTTTTAGGCCGAGTTTTAGCCCTGTTGAAGGCTGAACTTCAGTCTTGTTGAGACCAAGTTTCAGGTTTGTTCTGGGGGACGAATTCTAGTGTTTGAAGGCTATGTTCAAACCTAGTTTTAAGGTCGAGTCTTGGAAATTTGAAGGCTGAATTCAAGTCTAGTTTGAGGGTGAAGTTCTGGTGCATTGAACGCTGAGTTCAGGTCTGGTTTGAAGGCTGGTTTTTGGTGTTTTGAAGGCTGAGTTCAAGTCTGGTTTGTGGCTGAAGCTGCAGTCCTATTATAGACCAAGTTTTGGTCTGCTTTTTGAGGTGGCCGAGCTTTGTTGGAGAACTATTGCAAGGATCTTTGGAGGTCGAGTCCGGTTGGCTAATTCAGTGTTAAGGGAGCTGTTAGCTAAACTTGTTGTGCTGTTAAGGTGATGATACGACCGAGCTCTATTGTGGATGGAGATGCAGTAAGAAGAAGGCTATCATGGACAACTTTTGTGGTAGGCCTGTGGGCTGCATAAGGTGAGTGTTTAGTGCAAAGGTTGATAGGTTGTAGGAGGCAGACCTTCAAGGTTGTAAAATCTTGTTTGGTTCCAAGTGTTTTGAAAAACCTTTTGTATCAGAAAGAAATCTACGGTGCTGATTACAAGCTGCCAGGTGGGCAAACCTTCTCTTTGAACATATAATGAGCTTAAGTAGTGACAATTGAACAATGAACAACAAGAATTGAGGAAGTTGAAGTGCCAGGTGGGCAGACCTCTCAAGGAACAAGTTGATGTTGGGTTGTGTTATATTCTTTCCACGACTAGCCCACGTAGTTAACCCGGGGGTTAGAGAGGGGGGGTGGGGCAGAGCCCCCCCTTTGTTGTGCCGATTGCGTGGTGGGGGGGGGGGTTAGGGAGAATTTCTCTTTTATATTCTTTGATCTTCTGTTAATAATTCTTCGCCCAAGAGATTGGAAATGTTATTGATAAACACTTTTGAGACAAATCGATTCTAATTTGTTTGTTCTCTTCAAAAAGAAAGATCTCCAATCGTCTGGTACTGCCCAGTAAGCGCCAGCACAGCACGATCTCAGCAACGGGGCGGTTCGAATTCTCTCCGTCCGGTAGCAAATGACACCTAACACTCCGCAACGGAACAGTATAGACCCAGGTGCCAATGGTAATTGTAGTCCAATCAACTTGAAAAGGAAAATATTCTCAAATTTTATTTGGTTGAGAAACAAATAGACAAACTGCAGCATCGACAAAGAGGGTTTCGATGACTTTGATGGAAAAGGGGCCAAAAACAAGGGCCTTCTACATGAGAATGATGGACATCCATTCCACTCTGTCATGTGCCTTCTTAAAATCAATTTTGATGAGCATGGCATCCAGACCCAAACATCTAGTCCATTCCATCCCTTCCCAAATGGCTATAACATTCTCCAAAATATAGCGGCCTCAACTTTCAATCTGACATTCTACTCTTTC
Organism: Pinus taeda; assembly: GCA_000404065.3. NCBI lineage: Eukaryota > Viridiplantae > Streptophyta > Pinopsida > Pinales > Pinaceae > Pinus > Pinus taeda. The sequence continues at coordinate 117,779 of APFE031223164.1, forward strand.
TTTAAATTTCAGAACAGGGTAAGAAAGACATTTATTTCCATCATTTCTGTCCTTGAATTTAGGTTGACTCAGATTTGAGAGATGGTTGTCATTACTTTTTAGAGTGCTCAACTTAAACCATGGCTTCTGTTTTTCGTTTATCAGTTCCTCCCAAAATACTTTTAACATTTAGAAGCTTAGATGATTGATTTTTCTGAGAATGGATCTGCTGAATGCCTTGATTGATGTTGGAAGCATGAGGATGCAAACATTCTTTTTCTTGACTGAAGTCATACAAAAAATTGAGATAGTTAATCCTGAATTAATCATGTTGGTGTTTGATTACTTGTTGAGGGGTGTATATGGCCAGCGAATTTCATTGATCTGTTAGATCTCACTGGATTTCATTTATTCTTCTGATATTGTACCTCCAAATGCTTCTTATTCTGTAAAGTTCAATTCATCATGAAGTTATAAAATTTGGTACTCTCTCTGCTGAGATGCGTGAATTGACCTTTGATGCATAATTGGAGTTAGGTTGAAAGATGCAAATACTAGTCGAATTGATTATAACTGTGAATGATGTAGAGACCTCACTTTGTGGATTCAGAGTATGATTATGAGTCAAACAAAACAAGAGAGATGCAAATTTGTATCACCTATATTCTACTGCACACAGGCTTCAATAGCTCTATTGATAGTTAAATGTTTTGAGAACCCTACATCCAAAATGCTGTTGTTTTGAGCTCCATTGCATTAAATTGCATGAGTGGAAAAGAAACCCCAGCTATCAAATTAGCTCGTGGCAACTAAATTATTTGCTTTGCTTTTTCTTTTTTCCTTTTTAAGATGTTTTCTTTCAATTCTTTATGTGGGGATTTTTCTGTTTATGAACATGAATGTAGGGAATTAAATTAGAAATAGTTATTTCAATGGATGCAGAATAGGAGTAAAACCATGGGCTGAGGCAGTATGTTTTATTATCGTCCTTTAGCTTCGGTGTTCAATTTTTCATAGCTTCTTAATATTATCACTGATAAATTTACATATTGTTTCAACTTTCTACATTTCAGGCCTGAAGATGACTTGCAGACGGATGTTCAAACATTTAAGTCCAAACAGAGGTTATACCTGGAGAGTCTAGGTTTTCGTATCCAAGGTGCTATTGGTGATCAGTGGAGTGACATCAGTGGCCCTGCTGTTGGAAATTTCACTTTTAAGATGCCAAATCCGTTGTATCATATCATTTAATTTTGTCTCGAGAACAAGAGAAAGTAATTCTATTGTCTACAAAGAAACGTAGAGATTTCTTTATGCTGCTTCTATTATGGGAACTCTTGTTTTATGTTGTGTGGTTTAGAGAAGTCATAGTCAATTGACAGATTCTTTCTTAAAATCTGCCTATTTTGGTTAACAGCTGTATATCCTATTATCAGATTCCCAGGACTTTCTTTACGAAGGTTTATGGGAGAATGGGCTATTGATGCTACTGTTGGAGTCAAGTGATAAGGATTTAGTTCTGAAAATATGTATTGGGATTTTATTATTAATAAAGAGATGTATTTTGTGTTTATTGTCTATCATCATGTTCCATGCTCACAGAGAGCATCAACAGCCACCGCTCCATTGTTAACCATCCTTTAAACGTTATTTTTGGAGTTTGCATGTGATGTAAATAAGGAACTAGACAAATGGTTCATGAGTGAAACGTCCAGGTGAAGTGGACTCCCAATATGATAGTGCAAGGAGATTGATGAACTTTTCTAAGACCCAACATGTCTCTAAACTTGACGAACTTCACTTTCATTCAGTTGTAGGCTGACGATGTCCGCTACATGGTCTTTAGTCCTTCAGTATTTGAACATGATTTGACCTTCCTGCATCTGCTTCTGAACATAATGATATTGATCATGTAGTTCAATATGCTTGATCCTTGCATGAAAGGTTTCTGCCGACTGTATGGTGCTTTCATTATAACAATAGAGTGTTGTAGCTTCCTATTGAAGATTTCATTCACCCTTGGGCTCATTGTTTTCACATTGCTTCTTGTGTTGCAACTCTAGCATCCTTGTGTTCAGCTTCTGTAGTTGACAAAGCAATCATGGATTTCTTCTTGCAAACTCTCAATTACTTTCACAATGCCAAAGTGTCTATCTCACTTATCCAACCTGGTTGGCATCTGGACTTCAAATTGATCTTGGGGAAATACTTTGCTCCCTACAGTTGATCTATTAATTTGTCAGTCCTGGACTATGGGTACCAGTTCTTGATGGTGATGTTAGTCAAGGCACGAATATCACACACATCTGCCATCCCCCATCCTTTGGAACTAACGCCTACTGATCTACTGTGGGATTTACTTCACTGAATAACTCAATTGCTCAAGCAAGGCCTGCACCTGCCACTTGATCTCCTCACTTTCCAAGATCGAAATCCGATACAGAGCCATGTTTGACAATGTTGAATCTAAATTAACTATATATTCGAAATTGGGTGTGCTGTAGGTAGCCCCTTTGGCTCTGCATTTACATTCAACTCTACTTTTGCAGCAATAATCCCAATTGTTCTTCATTTGCTGACAACCTTTCATTATATCCATTTGTTCTTGAGTCGAGTCCGCACCAATTCCATTTAATGTCTGCAGTTTCACCATGAATAAAATGAATTTTTTGTAGGCATTAATCAGCCGCTTTACTTGGGCTGAAAAGGTAAGAGATGGTCCCTTTTCCTCTATAAGAGTACGATAGATATGCTTTTTCATCCTTATTTATATTGATTGGCATGCTTTTGGAACAATGCATGATGGTCCTAAAGATACGGGCTACCAACAACCAATTCACTCATATCTAACAACACATCATATGCTATATCATCTATGATTTTAGCTAAACTCACACCGTTTCTTGATTGTGAATGTGTCATCTTTGTGAATCCATCCCAAAATGCTAGGGATTTGGATGAACCATCGTTGCTAGCTTCAACTGCAGCATTTTTTTCCTGAACTCAAGTTTCTTTTACACTCCTTGTGTTGAAAATAGTATTTATCATTGCTTTCGTTGTCTTCATCCTCACATATAGGAATCTCTTGTGTTCCTCATAGTTAACCAAAGGTCTTGGTATTTTCATTAAAAACAATTTTTGTTGATTGCTTCATTGATGACGTTCTTCAGCACAAATTTGATAAAATGCATATTTAAATAATGGTCATACTGTGGGACTTCTAAGTTTAAGTTAGAAACTTATTTTCTAAGGATCTATTCTTAAGGCTCATTCGGTATGGTTAGTATACTGTATTCTCTGAAAGGGGAGGGAGATATTTCATTTAAGAGGATAGACAGGGAAAAGTTTGCTTCTAAGGCTAAACAAAGGTCCAGAATCTAAGGATCAGGTAAGGTCCTGGGTGAGATTAGTTACCAACCCGCCTAGGCTAAACAAAGGTCCAGAATCGAAGGATCAGACAAGGTCTTGGGTGAGACTGGTTACCGACCGGCCTAGTGTAAACAAAGGTCCAGAATCTAAGGATCAGGTAAGGCCCCGAGTGACAATAATTACCGACCTGCCTGGAGTAAATTTTTTATATAAAGTCATGTTGTAAAGTTAAATTGTGATAATTGATTAGCCCTGAAATTGTTCTCAATTGGTCATTTTCTTTCTCTGCATTTACCCATTAAAAACCCAAACATTTCGTTTGTGTATTATTAGCCAACGTCAATTTGTCATATTTTTGGTCATTTTACTTTATCCGGTTATTACATGTAAATTGATGTGTTTTGACAGTGTTATGCAGGATCATGACGAAATATTTGGCTTGCACATGTCATTAAATTAGAATAAACTAAGTAGTTATGTTTGTAAAACTATTTGCAATTGTTGTTTTATTATCTTTGTGAGAATCTATGTTTGCTACAGTGTTCCCCTTATAATTGTTATAGAATTGTCCTTCATATAAATATCATGAAGTATGGATTAAAGACTTATTAATAACACTCACTTTTCAACAATAGAGTCTGAAGTTCTCTTAAACTCCATAACCCAAAAAACCAGGGCAAAACACACTAACTTCACACCACAACATTGTACCACTTGACAAATTGTTAAGGGGAACTTGATTCATAAGTTGAGCTATAGAAAATGGATGATGGAGTTCATGAAATATTGTTCCTAACAAATCTTGTAACTACCAAGTGGCATTTAGTGTTTCTTGAGGAGTCAGTGGAAGGGACTCCTTGAATTCCATAGGATCCGTTTTAAGGAATTAAAGAACTACCTAGTGGCATTTAATATTTCTTGAGGAGTTAGTGGAAGGTGTTGCACCTCATATTCTTTGCGGTGTATTCTACATTTTTTCGCTAGTTGTGACCATTATTATGGGCCCAAAATGTGACGATAATGTATCTATATATTGTGCAAAGTGTGATGATAATATATCTATATATTGTGCTTCAGCCATGCTGGGATGATTGATGTAAAACAAATTGTCTTGGTTGCCCAGACCCCTCATAACTTGTCCTTTAGTCCCCATTTCAAGGTTTGCTTGGTTTTGATTGCTTTGGCCAACATCAAGTCAAACATTTATGTCTTGGGTAGGTGTTTAGGCATATTGGGTTGGATACATTAGCATACATGTTTTAGGAGAGCCCCTAGTCACTTATTTTGTTTGCTATGTAAAGGTGACTGCACTATGTAAATGTTGACATACTTATGTTTAACACAGTCATTTTGTACCCTACATGGACCGCTTATGTAATAGCACACTTTGGCCAAGAGATGAGTATGTTCTTATTCATGCATTTTCACATTTTTCAAGGCAATATCACATTTATCAAGGTATTGCTCACACTTTTTGAGGCACAAATAGGCTATTTTGCACTCACATGGACATCATCTATAAATGCCACATGCAAACTAGAGAGTGCTCCGCTTATTTGCCATTTTTGGAGTTGATTTTTATCCATTATGAAGATCGACCCACATATGTGGTCTCTATGAATTCATGGGGTTATTTTGACCATATGAGGATTTGCAAGGGTCACTTAACTGACTTCCTAACATGAAGAACTGACATGACACTCATTTAAAATAAGTTTGATGATGTGAAGGCGACTTGGAGCATGGTTTGAGAACTTATTAGCCCATCTAGAGGAGCCACCCCCTTGTGAGGGACTTATTTTGACTTTTGGAGTGGTTGTTCCACCTCCTAGAGCTAGAGAAGTGGAGAAGGAAGCTTGCTCGCTGTTGAAAAGTGTAACTAGGTTCGATTTCCATAATGACATGTAATTGTGATTTTATGTAAAGAGATGTAAAGAAGAAAAATAAATTATTGTAATGCTTGCATCATGGGTTTCATGAGCAAGAGATTTTATTTTAGTAAAGGCTCCCATTGAGAGCCCTTAGGATATTCCATCTAGTCATAAAAGTCTAAAAGAGTCGTTGTCATGAGGACATGTTACACATTATAAAGAGTCATACTTGTCTATGTAAAGTTATCCTCCAAGACCTTGTCACCAGCGCTCATCAATTCAGCCTACAATGAAGGGAGAATTCTAGAAGGTGAAGTCGGCTTGGTCCAAGAGATCACGCTGGCCTAATTTCCATGAACCAATGACTATATATACCCATGCTCGGCCTCATTTGGAGATAAGCAATTCAGTGAAGCAAGTCTATTAAGAAGTGCGAGAAACTCACTAAGAAAGAGCTTCTAGATCAATGAAGGAGGACAAGAAGATGGCGAAGGAAAGGGTCAACATTGGAGGAATGTTTTGGGTCAGATTAACCTCACACGTGTGAGAAATTGTAGGTCCGAAGTTGGCTAGGATAGACGAAAATTGGCAGTCATAAAAGGTGATCAAGTTTGGGAAAGAACTTCGCTCAAGGAGGTCGAGTAAGGAGGTGAAAGGAGTCTCCCTCTTGAGGAGACTATACAAGGAACAAAACTTATCTAGGGTTTCTGTAGTAGAGTTGCATACCTACTGTTAGGGTCATATAAGTATAATAGTCTAGTATGGTTGTTTAGCCATTTATCCCACATGGATATCGTAACATTTATTTTCCATTTTAAATTGTTTAGCCTATAAAAAGAAAAATAGAAAAAAGAAAGAAATAAAAAACAAAAAATAAAAAGGGAATATATTATATATATATATAATATATATATATATATATATATATATGAAAGAAAAATGAAACTATATATATAATATATATATATATATATATAAAACCCTATAGGGCGTGCTAGTCTACATGTTGCCAAATTATGTTTTATTAAATTTTTGATTTTAAATAATTTTGATGTGATGTGAACTGACCTTTTGTCATTTACCATAAAATTTTTGCATGTATCAACGACGACGATTGTCCATGCTCGAATCAACGACAACGATTGTCCCTGCGCAAATCAACGACGGGGGACAACTTTTGGACATGGTTTTTGAATAGACCGCTCTGACTGCGTGTCCATCCTGCAACGTTTTCGGGGGGTCCCTTCCCAATACATCTTAACACTCCTAACCCCCCTCACCCCCCTTGCGAAAACTTCCATCCTGCGCTTCCTTTCGCCTGTTCACCCCCGCGCCATTCGCTCATGCCACTTGTCATTCATCTTGCCATCCACATCACCTCCCCTCCATGTCATTTCACTGTTACCATTCAAAACCCTTGCCAACAAAAAATAAATGTTGGACAATCAATCTCTCCCGCCAATAGATGCATTCCTAATTAATACCTTGCTCCAAAAACAATAATAATTCCATTGCAATCCCTGTGAATCCCGTTATAAGAGTCTCTGAGTACCCTGCAAATTTTCCCTTTCGACAATCATTTGAATTGTGCAGGTCTAGCTTGAAGTGTTTTGAAGTTACTAGCGCCATCTGCAAACCGTGCCCCTTTGCAATTTCAGTCATAAAATAATCGAGTAACGTTGTTCCTTTGAAATTGAAAATGTCACTGCGGAAGGGAAAGGGGAAGAAATATGAGGAAAACCCGATGATCCCTCCCGTAGCTAATCTAGATAGGTCCCTATTAATTGATACACAATACAAAATAGTTAAGGCTTAGTGTGAATTCGACCTGTACGAGCTCATAAATTGGGCAAACCAAAAGTTTTTAGATAACAATGACAATTTGGGCATTTGGGAATCCCTCTTGCCGTAGTTTGTTTTTCCCCAAACCCATTTCTTCCTTGAATTTGTCACTTGGTGTCATATGAGATACCTTCCCAACCATAAAGTAGTTGTGGCCCAAAATAACCAAGTTTTATTCTCAATAACCCCAGAGAGTATCTGCCAAGCCCTTCAAGTCAATCCTCAAGCTTCTCTACATATTTTTTTAGCTGATGCTCTTATAAAGATATACCGAAAACTTACTTTTGCTCAAAGAGCCCATATATTTGAGTGATTCTTCCCTGAAAACTTTGAATTACCTAGAAGCAACCCTCCTCACTCCGCCTCCATTTTTCCTGAAATGTTAAGACATGTAATTTCTATGGTTAATTGTCTGTTAGGTTACCATTCAAACCAGCGGGTAGATGAGGTTGCCTTAGGATTTCTATCAACTTTCACAGTTGGACAACAACCTTCAATTTTATTCAATTACAATCAATTTTTATCAGATATCTTCATGAGTAGTTTATGATGAAGTTTAAAGCTAAAGGTGCGTTCAAACATCAATCAATTTTAGTATATTTGATGTTATTTTACTAGGCAGGAAGGTTCAAGATCCAATTATAGAAGATGGATGATCAGGGTACCCCATTATCAATGATTCACTAGACTTCTTTAGTTAGAAGAAACTCAGAGGATTATTCATTCACCGATTTTGTGGATGACTTTCTACATACATCCTTGTGTCTAGTCAACAATGATGATATACTAAGGATTTCACTAGATATAAAAAAAGGTCCCGCATCTCATCGAATAGGTCAAAGTCGGAGATTGGTATTTATACCAGAATTATACAGAGATCAGAATCTATGGGTGTGAACTTCCTCCCTTTAGATTACCAAACTCTGTGCCAGTGAGAATTTTTTTCTCTAGAGTACATTGGACAATTGCTTAACATGGATGATTTGCACTTTGTCTCAAACAAGAAGAAAGCACAATTTAAGCTAAAGGCATATGTGGGGCCATATATTGAAAACACTAGGGAAACAAACAAAGAAGTTGATGAACTATTCAAGCAGATGAAGTTTAAACTCAGTTTCACATAGTAGTATTATCCGCTGGGAATCATTTCTAAACTAAGAGTTGAGCATAAATCTACTCCTTATGCACACACACCCGGATTGGAGATAGAACAACATGCAAATTTGGAGCAATGGACAAAAAACAATTTGCAGGAGGCCGAAGAGGAGATTGTCATCCAAACTTCTCTACAGACTCCAATTCCAAAGGACAAAGACACCAAGAGGATAAGGGAAAGCATGTACCCCACTAATTCAAAATCACAGGATTTTCGAGTATTCAAGAGAAGAAAAAACACTGATCCCAAAGACAAAATTGTCATTGATATTAAAGATGACACACAAGCCACTACTCAAGAAGAGTCATCAGAGGAAAAGGAGACCCAAGATCAAGCAACGATGGTGTTAACAGGGTTTCCAGTGACTCCTTTTCCTAATGTTGAAGAAATCACATAGTGCGCTGTGCCTTCCTCATCTTAAATGGCCACACAACAAAAAACTTTTTTTTCCAGGTACAAGGAGATTAAGAAGAAGAATGAAGCCCTCAAATCTACAACTTATTCATAATTCTAGAGGCAGACTGCCACTACACAACACAAACTACTATCAACATTTAACATAGAGAAAGGGCACTTTCAATTAGCTTCTCTAGAACCTATAGTTCCAATGCCCAAGATTGTTGAAGATTATAAAGCCTCCATGTTTTCTATTGATGCTAAGAAAGGTCATGCAATCGATCAAATTGATTTGCTTAAACATACATGAGAAATGATTTACTCAACTTTGACTAGTTTGGCCATGGCTGCCTCCAAATTGCAAACATCTCTAAACAATATGCATTCACAGTTAAAGATAGAAAAAATGTCCTCTTTGGCCAAAGACACAAGGGTAAAAGCCTTGGAAGACTTGATTATCAAGCTAGGATATGATCCTAGCAATGTCAAGGCAACAGAGGAGATGATTAAAAGCAAGAATGTAGATATCCAATCCCTCACAAAACAACTTAAATTGCGAACCATAAAGCACCCTCAGGCCAAGGAAATCACAAATTTAGAAATTGAGAAAGAGAATCTGTTCAAGTTAATTGTTGAACATAGTGTTCAGATTCAAAGGATGGAGACAGACATGTAATCATTATTGAAAGAGAGAGCAAAAGGACAACAACCCGTACATCAGCAACAACAGGTACTTCAACACAACCAATTGCCAACAACCAACAACCCAAGCATCCACCTCAGATTCCTCTGAGAGATTACTTCAAAGCTTTAGGAGAACCCTCATTAACCAATAAAGAAAATGCAAAATTAATGGCAACACTGACCAAGATGGAAGAGAGAAAAATTAAGACTGACAATTCATACTTGGCAGAGGTACAAAACAATTTTAAATTAATTCAGCAAAGTCAAAAGAACGAGGACCAATCCCTCATAATTCAGATGTTAATAGAAGATGAACGCAACATTTGGCACAATATCAATGCAAATGTTACAGAATTGTGGCCATCCATTCAAATTATTTTCGAACAAGAAGAGCCGGTGCAGAATGTTAAGGCAATTATTGAGCAGAAAAAAAGTTGAAATTGAGCATAGACAAGCAGAAGCACACGAGATAATAAAAATGTTGAATTCCAAAACTAAAGATGAGCTTGGAGAGCTCAATATTCAAGACATGACAAAGATAGTAATGGAAGTCAAAAGAGTATTGACCAAGAAAAATCTTATGGTGCAGTTAGAAAATAAGTGCAAAGAATTGGAGCTACAAGTCAAAATATTTAATAGAAAATTTTCTTTGTTGCAGGGGAAAGGACTTCAAACTCTAAGAAATTCTAATGGAAAATTGATTCCATTAGAAAATGACCAAGATCAATTATGCAACATAGCTGCAAATGCATCTAAATTTGCAAAGGCAAAAGGAGCTATCGGTGGAGAAAATTTCTTAGAAGGCCTACAATCTGATCTCAACATTCAACGTGAGATTCATCATTTGTTTTTGAACAAGCCAACTTTCCAGACCTACACAGAGGTAGTTGAAAGATTCAGAAACATGGTAAATTTTTCTATCCTTGGTGAATAACAATGGGACCAATTACTGGAGTTGGTCGAATGAGCACAAACATAAAACCTACAATTTTTGCAACAAGACAAACAGAAGGAGCCATAAAATAGCTACAGTGAGCGACAAATTTCCTTCAAAGATTCAATAGAAAAGCCAAATTTGTCCAGAAATCCTATTATTTAGTTTTGTTTCAGAAATATCTATAATTTTGTTAGATATTATTTTGTAATCAATTCATTTTTGGAATCCGAAGTTAGTTCAATAGAAAGTCAATAAATATTTTGTAATAAGACTTGGTAGGGGTTTGATTATACAAGAAGAAATAATTTTTTTTTTTTTTTTTTTTTTTTTTTTTTTTTGTAATTGTAAGCAGTTGGAATATATTTGAAGTAATCAGTTCAGTAATATAGAGGTAGTGTTGTTTTAGGATTCTTGTGTCAAGCAAATGGTGATGTTTCCCTCTTTGTAAATATGTTTCCTTTCAAGTTTCACATGAATGTTTTCCTTCCTAAATTGTTTACAAGAAGATTAAGGGTCGAATTTACTTTCAGTACTCTGCTATGGCTTGTTAAACAATATCGATGTTTTCTTTCTGATATTAAGTATAGAATTCACCCGTGTATGCTCTATATTTAATTGAACTTAATTCTCATTCATCTCATTCACACCACAACAACTCTACGAGATCTAGGAGTTTGCCTACCTCACCCCGTTTTCTACTCCTTTGTTTATTTTAATTGATTACTGAAAACCTTTTTATTCCATGCCCAATGGACTTCTCTTCCATTTTACAACCAAAACTTTAAAAATCTACATTGTCCTTTTGTACCTAGCATAAAATCTAAAGCATAAATTAAATCATACAGAGAGAGCCCTCTTTGAAGTTGGAAGGGCTAGATCACAACTTTAAAGTGGTTTGTGGTTGCCTCTGCAGTTTCCTTTTTCAGGCTAGGAAAACTACAGAGTGCTAACACTTACAAGAAGAGGCCGAGAATTTGAAGGAAGCCGCAAAGAGGAAGAAGAAGAGAAGTGTTGAAGAGGAGGCTAGTGACTTGGTCTTGGGAGGACTCTAGTGTCAAGGATGTTTGTCATAGTCTTGGTATTTGTCAATTGAAGATCTATAAGAAGAATTTCATTTGGGTTTTCCTCTCAAAGAGTGAGAGGTTTTGGCCTTGGCTAACAAGCCTATATATTGTGTCCCTTGTCTCTTTATTATTTATGATTTGGTAATTGTCTTGATGAAAAGAACACACTAATAATTCAAGAAGAGAAGGTCATAATCAAGAAGTAAAAAGACTATCACAAGCAATTATCACAAGGAGATAAATCATCTATCTTGATGCCCTAGATTTCTCAACACTTACCTCATTATGACCCTTCTCCAAAGCATTTTAAGGAGAACATTGAGCCTCTAACACTGGTTTCTCCCCTTCTAAGGGTGATATCACTTCTTTTATGAAGATTTTGTACATGTCGCATCTTTTTCTCGACTTACTCCTTATTTGTGTGAATGACAAGTCACTTTATGTTTTAATCTAGTTTTGGGGAATAAATAATGAGGAGTTAGAAGCCTCATATATTGTTAAACACACACATGGCAGAGACAAAATAGGAAAGATAAGCAGGAGAGTACGTCTATTATTTGACAATGATATACATTTATAATACATTCATGCGACTGTTTGGTTCCACATCCCAAGATCTCTTGGATTTCCTTAGTCTATTCGTCTTGCACACCAATCTTTAGAGGATTAGGTGTCCAACATCCCCCCCTTAATCTGAAGGGTTATGTATGAGTCCACGAAGAGAGCTATAATACAAAATGTGCAAAAATGCATGGCAGCACTAGGCTGAATGTCCTCTCTGAAATGTTGGTATAAAGGGAGGTGGTTTAAGGATGACCACCAACACTGGAATGCTTAGCGTAGCTCCCAGAACTCTTCCAAGTCTGGCATGAAGCTCAAGTCTTCTGCTAGAGGAAGTTCTCTTGATGTTTTGAAGAGGGAAACCTTAACCAATAAAGGGAGGTCTCACTTCGCATAAAAGGGAGAACCTCAACTTGAAAAGGGAGGTCTCAACCTGTGATGGTTTAAGGATGACCAACAACTCTGGAATGCTTAATGCAATTCTTTGAACTCCTCCGAAACTGGAAAGAAGCTGAAGCCTTCTGCTAGAGGAAGTGTCCCCAATTCTTTGAAGAGGTATCACCCACTGAAGGCATGCTTAGGGGCATCTTTGTCTCTGGCTACAACTCTAAATCTGGTATGGTAGGTTGTGGCTCAGGCTCGCTTGATGTGGCTTTGAAGCTTGTAGATGACCATCATTTCCCCCCCTATCAGATACAAGGTGAGATGATGGAGAAAAATCAACTGCAAGACTGTTTAATACTATAGAACAAGTTCTGACATATGACTGGAATATCTTCTTGACTGTTGATGCTCATTGCTAAGAAGCGATCCATCCGAAATGAATCTTTGTTCTTGCAGGAGACTTGTTTCTGAAGCATCTGTTTGAAGAATGACTGGTTTTATGATAGTGCATACATGGATGAAGATCAAAACAATGATCTTTCATATGACCAACTCGGTCACAATGTTGGCATTTCACAATTTGTTGTTGTTGCTGTGGAAGAGGAGCAGAATCTGGAACAGATGAAGGTGAACTGTCATGAAGGAATCCAACACTCTGAAACTGGATGGGCTTTGAGTAATATGGAATATGAAAGGACACATCCTTGTCATATCCAAGACCAGTTCTGTTCTTGTTGTGGACAAGCTTTTCCCAAGGTCTGATGACCAACTTGGGAAGTGCAGGCTGAATTTATGCTTTTGCATGCAAATCTGTTGTTGCATTAGGAACTGAATCTAAATTTGCAACATTATTGACTTACTGTGTATGGGAGTCTGTTTCATTGTTCTGAACAGAAACATGTTCAGAATGACGACTCCATTGTTGTAATTCTGCTTGCTGTAGCTGAGATTCAAGCTGCAAAAATTCAATCTTGTCATGTACATCTTGTAAACAACTATGAATATCGGTGAGAAAATCCTTCCTGATTTTGATTGTATCATCCATAGTAGAGTATTATATTGTACAGTAACTCTAATATTTCACCAATTGGAACCATTTTTCTTCAGCAAAATTTTACTCTCTTTTGAAAAATGATTTTCTTGTCCAATAAATATCTTTGTCTAAATATGCTCCTTGTAGTGCTTTCAAAACCTTTAAAAGAATTCTAGCTCTGCTCTGGGAGGATCTCAAAACAATATCAATAAAGACAATAAAGACTCCAAACAATATCACTGCCAATTACTCTTATTACTCAGCCCTCCAATTGTTTGAGACGCAAGGAAAGTCGATGAGCACAAAAATGATACAACCAAGGAAATGGCTATTGAAAAGGCAATATCTTTGTTGATTATATTCCTTCCAAATTATAGAAATGCAAGTATCAAAATTAATTATTTGAAGTACGTGGGAATAATTATCTGAAGAAAGGCATTTTGAATGCCAAATTGATAGTATGACTGGGCGCTCAGAGCAATACGATAACAGGTATTCCGATCGACATAGACTGATTTTCTGTGGATTGTTCTCCGATTTTGTATCCTTTGTGAATTTTTAAGCCCTAATTCGACAACAAGATTACAATGATGAAGAAAGAAGACGATCAGAGGCAACAACTTCTTCAATATGATTACACAGGCAAAGCCGGAACAACTGCTGGAGAAACACAACGAATTGTTTATTCGAAGCTGAATGCCGAGGGTTCGACCACCCCAGAGGTTGTTATAACGCTCCACCTTCCATACATTGTCATAATGCTTCTTGGCAAGTCTTGTTAAGCAATTTGGCAAGTCGGGCCTGTGGTTCAAATCATGCAGAGGCCTTAGAACCTCTTATGTTGACAATCTCCACACAGGGAATCACAACCGTCCATTTGATTCTGAGGTGGATAGCTAGAGATTTATTTTGCATCTGTGATTCAAGCTTTCAATCTGTCTCCCCCTCTCTTCAAACTAGAGATGCTGTATGCCAAGGGACCTGAGCAGTGGGAGAGGAGTGGATGTGGAGGGAGTATGTGTGGTATTGGAGCTATTAACGCATATGGCACTGGAGGTGACAGTCAACACTCTGAACGCATGTGGAAGGGTGTATATGGGTTGATACTATGCCAAACAACATTATTACGATGGCGAGGCACACACGTTATGGGAGGAGGTCAGTATCATGAACCGGGCGAATTATGACAACAACGTATTATGATACCAAAAGGGAAACACAGTTGAAACAACACCAACTGTTTGAAGCAACATTATACTATAAGTCAAAGACAATGAAATTTTGAAACAATTTAATGTATATCGGTGTTCTATGTATATGAAGACAGACAACGACACCTGAAATCTGGACAACTTTATACTATTTCTACCAACTGCGTTAACTTGTGGTAATGAAGGAAAAAATTGTTCCAAATGCTAGAAGCGTATGGGGAGTAGATTCACATATGTCAAGGGCTGAGGTATGGACTGTGTATGCTATCGCGGTGGGCAAGATATATTATGTGGGTGAAGGGAGGTGATGGGAGATGACTGTGTATGGAGGAGGTCGTGGAATTTAACCTGCGTGTCGAGTAGCGTTCAAAACCGGGAGGTATGCACCGATTCCTGCAACTTTCCTTGTGAATATATCAGGAGTAGGTTGCTATCTATCATACAGTCGTGACTCCATTTTCTTGTAATGATTGTGCTACCTGGAGATCATATCATGCTGTCGTCTTTGGAATGGAATCACATGTTCAAGGTGGTTCAAGCATAGAAATAGTGGTGTTGGTGTAGCAAAGTTGTTGAGGGAGGTGGAAGCGACAATTGGGATCATAGGAAATGTTGAGTCAAGGTAAGGAGAGTACATGGTAAGGAACGATGATGGGATAGGGAATATGTATCGTCCCTATTGAGCGACAACATGGTAACGACCGAGAATACTCATGACAAGCAAATAGAAAAATAGTAAATGGTCAAGCCAAAGATGCAACAAATGACTGATCATGTTAAACAGGTGGCAAAGCCAAATTTAGTCTAAGACAAATTCAATCTAGAAATAAGAATGATAGTTTACAAGGAAATTCGCAGACTACAGAAGGCAATTTCTCATCCAGAAAAATAAGCGCTCTTGGTAGCTGTTCTGACATGAAAAGATGGCAGAGTACCGAGGTACAGAGCTGAGAAGAACAGTTCTGATGAGTTGGAAAATGGAAAACCAACATATATGTAAAATTAGGCTCACAATAATTATGCAGGGTAGGAATACACCAGCAGCTCTGATACCATGTTAAACACACACATGGCAAAGACAAAATAGGAAAGATAAGCAGGAGAGTATGTCTATTATTTGACAATGATATGCATTTATAGTACATTCGTGTCACTGTTGGGTTCCATATCCCAAGGTCTCTTGGACTTCCTTAGTCTATTTGGCTTCCACACCAACCCTTAGAGGATTAGGTGTCCAACATCTATAATTAAAGGTCTCCTCTCATTCCAAGGTATTGTAAAGTGTTGTAGATCATTTTCATAAGCCATTAAGAAGATATTTTCTTGGAGTTTTTGTATCAATTCTTCAAACTCTCTCTTTTTTGGTTCATTGAAGATATTATTATGAATGGTCAAGACTTCTACTAGCTAGCAAGATCGATATGTTGAAGGGAAAATTTGTTAATTTTAAGGAGAATGTCAAGGGTGTTGGAAATTGGATAAACCAATGCTCCCCATGTGTTTCACGACATGGACTAACCGCCTCTCGTGGATCCTTATTTATGGCGATGCGATCGTTGAGTAACATTTGTGGGTTTTGGTCTAATGACAATTGCGATTCCCAACAAGTAGTATTAGAGGCAGTACCTTCACTCAAAGCCTAACATCTTGAAGGTTGGTCCTTAGAACACAAATGACAAAGCAAGGAAGAAAGCCTACAATCCTTCTAAAGACATCTCTTCCTCATCCGTGAAAACTAAAGACAATCAAATTGGGAAAGTTCCATTGTTCAATGGAAATTTGATATATGGAAGATGAGTATGAGGAATTTATTAATGGATCAAGGGATTGAAGTATGGGAACCAGTGATTATTGAAAGCATGATGGAAGGAGAATCCAAGTATAATATAAGAGCGATAAAGGCAATCTTGAATGGGCTACCAGATACTATAAGGGCCAAAGTGGAAAAATGTTCATCAACAAAAGATATGTGCTACAAGCTTCATGATCTTCTCTCAAAAGGAGCATTGACCACGATTGCTAGTCAAGAATATGATGGAAACCGAGAAGGAAATCAAGAACCCATTAAGGAAGCTGAAAACAAGAGTGAAGATATCAAGGCAAAAGAAGACCTAGAATATGAAGAAAATAAAGAAGACTTCGAAGAAAATATCATGACAAAACTTGTAGCTGCCCTAGAAGAGATAAAAAATTTGAAAAAGGAAAATGAGGAGCTCAAGAATAAAGCAAACAATGGTGACCATGACCTTGAAAAGACAAGGAAGGAAGTACAAGAAAGAGATGAGGAGCTCACCAAGCTTAAGGAGGAATTTCATCAAAACAAGAAAAGGCATCATGAAGAAGTCATATCTATGACAAACCAATTGGATAAATCAAAGAAGAGGGAAGACACTTTTTCAAGCCATCTTGAACAAAGACATGAAGAATTGAACAAAATTGAAATAAAAATTGGCCAATACAGAGAAGAGGTCTCCTCCCTTAAATCTAAAGTAGAAGAAGCAAAGAAACAAGTACAAGGAGATGAAAAGGTGATGGAAGTTTTGACCCTCCTAGAAGGAAAAATTGATGAAGCAAAAGAAATAAATGCCATGACATGCCAACTAGAAGAAAAGGATGAAGACATCACCAAATTAAAAATTGAAATCACCTCACTTAAGGCCCAACCATGTGAAGCAACCAAGATGAAGGAAGAAATGGAGAATCATCTAGTAAAGAAGGATGAAGAATGCAAGATGATAAAAGAAGAAATTAATATCATAAGAAAATAAGTTGATCATCTGAAAAAGAGTATAAAGAGCTCTCAAACCCTAGATGACATCTTAAGTAATCAAAGATCTCCTCTTGATAAATCAGGTCGTGGTTATGCAGGTGAACCTCAAACAAAATTGATGCAAACCCTAATGGTTCAAACAACAAGGATGTGGAGAAGCCTGGAAGGAATATTGATGCCTGCAGTTCCAACAAAAGAAAAGAGAAGAGTCAAGATGACATTGGAAGAAACCCTCCTCCAAGAAGATATGGAGATGGTGTTAAGGATACAAGAGTCAATGGATGTCATCAAAGGATCCCAAGACATAATGAATTCAAAAGTACATCAAGGCAATCTCCATCCTCCAGGTACCAAAGTATATTTTTTGGTTATTGCTATTCTTGTACAAATTTTGGGCACATGGAAAAGGATTGTAGAGCATATCACAAGGGAAAATATAATCGCTCACATCAGTTTCCCAAAAGCAATTTTGCAGGAGGAAATTATGCTTCCTCATTTATGTAAAAAAATGAATGCCACAAATGTCATAATATTGGTCATATGGCTCGTAATTGTAATTTGAATTGGGTCCACAACCAAGGATGACTACCAGCAAGAGAAGAAGGTCACACAAGTTTGGAGAAGAAAGAAAATTGGATCCGAATGTATCTTGAACACTCAAGACATCGACTCATGTTGTTGATATAATGAGCACATCCTTGGTAGATGTGATATTCCAAGTGTTTTGATGATGAGATTCTATCAAAAAGGAGACCATGCATACTGTTAGGGGGAGCTTGTGATTTTTGACTACTCTTGCAAAAGCTATCTAGATCCCTTGATAAGTCACACATGGACAATGATCTTTTGATAGATCATCTCTCGGGTGCAACTCCATTGAAGAAAATAATCCTTTACTAATCCAATAGACCATTGTTGAAGATGTCTGCCACTTGATCACAAGGCAAGCAATCTTTCTTGAGCTAGAGGAGTTCATGCAGGAAGGGGGAGTTGGTTGATCATCTACCTCATCCATCTACATGAAAGCATGCAAAGGATTAGGGGGATAAACATATCTATCATGGAGAATTATCATTGATTAAGAAAAGACGATGGGAGCAACATACCAAGAAGCAACACTATAAGGGGAGTACTTGGGCACCCCATTTTCCATTGATGTCAAAGGGGGAGAGAATGTTGAAGGACAAGAATATTACCATCAATGACAAAGGGGGAGACTATTGTTCAAGGTTTTAATTGCTTACAATATGACATTTTTTGTGATGGAAAATTCTTGTCATGCATGATGTTGCCCTAGATGCCCATTAATCATAATACCCTAGTGATGCAAGCCCTAGAACTAACCTTGTTGTCGGAATATGAAGATGCCATAACTTTATGTATATTATGAATCAAGGTCACTTGAATCCCTAATGAAGAAGCCCTAATATGATATCCTTGCTCTTGATGAATAAGCCCTAAACTCCATCCTAGACGTTTAACAAGATGATGACATGAATGATGACACACTTGATGATGGATGATTGTTGGAAACCATATGATGACACACTTGATGATGACATGAATAATGACACAATTTATGATATAGAGTTGATGATATGAATGATGGTTGGAGACCACTCTTGAAGTCCTAATAAAATTACCCTAGCCCTCATTCTAGTCCCATTGACCTTATACATGAAAAATCCAAATAACCCCAAGGATTGTACTAAAAATTCCAAACAATAATAAGGAAATTTACATTTTTTGACCTCTTAAAGACATCATTTTACAATGATTCCTTGACTATCTTGTATAGGACTTCTTCCTCTTTCCAATGAGCTATTATTTGTCTTCTAACTCCTAGATTGGGAAAAATTGTTTTTTTTAAGTTAAGAAAACTATTACTTCTGGTGAGCCAACTCGTGGAGGCTCATACCTCTTTACCCAACAAACGTGTCTATTCTTCATAAGTCAAAACCTATATAAATATGATGTCCAACACTCCATTTTCATCATCAATTCGGTGCAAATTTCAGAGAACATTTTCGAGATTGAGGTAGAAGATAGATGCATAGTTTGAAGAGCATTTTCGTTTCTATTTTGGATCAAGTAAAGAAGGAAAAACTTGCAGATCTGTCGAAGGAATCAAACTAGGATACAAAAAGCACTCATCTCAGCTTAGAATTATGGTTTAGACATGTTCCTAAAATTTCAGACTTGTGACTAAAATTTTGGACATGTTCCTAAAATTTCGGACCTGTGCCATCTATAGTTCTTGGTCCTGTGATAGAGGATCTGTGACAAATCTAGACTTGTGTGAAGTGACAAGTCATTTTGTGCTTCTGAGAAGATTTCTTGAGAAACTCTTGAAGTGATTTTGAAGTATTTCTTGGGGACAACTATTAGCAGACTTTTGTAGCAACCTTTGAGAAATTTTTGGAGGTGTTTTGGATCAGACTAAAAGTTAGTTTTAGAGAAGATTTAAGGACAACGTTGGAGAAATTTTTTTAGTATAGGAGAGAAAATCTGGAGGAGTTGTTTATTCTTTTGCAGGCATGTTGAAGAAGACATTTTGGAGTAGCCCTATGACATATTTTGAAGTAGTCTTGTAATCATTTTTTTTTAGTAGCCTAATGACATTTTTTGGAGCAACCCACTGATATCTTTAGAGAAGACTACTAGACACCTTTTGGAGCAGCATAGTGATTCTTTTGAAAGCAGAATTAAGGAGCAGTCTTGAAAACTTCTTGTAGCAATTGTTGGAATTTCCTGTTGTAGGAGACTTGAAGTTTTGTGAGAAACTTGGATGATTGAAGACCTCGTGTAGAGAATATTTTAAAGTTGTGAAACTTCTTGGAAGCTTTTCTTTGGAGACCTTAAAGAAGTATTGAAGAACCATTAAAGACATCTTGTTGAGAAACCTGAGCTGATATTGAAGACACCCTTGGAGACCATGATGCACTAAAGTCATCATGAGGTGACCTTGGAGAAGTGTTTGGGTGACATGAAGAGTAGTGGTGACACCTTCTGAGAAGACAATTTTGTCATTGATGAAGTGATTTGGAGAAGACATTGCTGAAGAGATTGACAGGGCTCATTAAAGAAGATATTGGGAGCTGTGAAGAATCATTAAACTTATCTTGACAAATTGAAGCTAGAGGTTGGAGCCTCATAGAGACAAGGTTGGTGCCTCATAGAGACAAGGTTGGTGCCTTGGAAGATGGGGTTGGAGCCCTAGAGGATAGGAGTCCTCAAGAGATTAGGTTGGAGCCTGTACCAGAGATAGGGTTGGATCCCTAGCGGTTGGTGCCTCAAATTGACAAGGTTGTAGCCTTGGGAAGTCCAAGTCGATGCTTGACATAATACAGGTTGGAGCCTCCGAGATTGAATATTGGCGTCTTCACGTAGTGTTGGAGCCCTACAATATTATTATACTCAATATATATGATTAATACAATTATTTATTCTATCATTGTTCATTTTGTGTTCTAATTATAATTGGTCTAAATGGTAAAAATAACAATTGAAAGAAATACTGATTCACCCCCCTTCTCAGTGTTTCCAACAATTGGTATCAGAGTGCAGGTCACGAGTTCGATACACACCCGAATCACATTGTGGGGTATATTGTTGGACATTGGATAAACCAACACTCCCTGTGTGTTTTGCGGCATGGAATAACCGCCTCTCATGGATCCTTATCTCTGGTGATGCGATCGTTAACTAACACCTGTGGGTTTTGGTCTAACGAAAATCATGATTCCCAATAGAGGGTTTGCATTTCTTTCATTCTCCTTAATTGGATTAGTAAGTGCTCACTCCCTTGTCTTGATTAATTTTATATTCCTTGGCAAGAGTTTTAAATATTCTATTTCAATTCATTGTTTCTCATGTTGGTGAAGGCTTTCCCTTGAAGAAACCCTTTTTGTAGGGCCTTGGTTTTCATAAATTATTTGTATTAGAAAAGGGACTATTTGGTCTCTAAGCTCTAGTTTTGTGTTATAATCCATAAGCTTCAGATAACCAAATCTTAGAGGGGATTTTTTCTCAACTGCATAAGCCCTAAGTGGAGACAAGGGGCTAAGTATACTCCCAACAACCAACCAAAAACTCGAAAAACACAATTTTTTTCTTTCTTGTTCTATAAAGATGAAAATATAAGAAATCATAAAAAATCATAAAAAATCAAATAAAAATATGTATCCATTGTCTAGATAAGATAAGATAAATGTATTAATGTCCAATGGATGACCACAAAATTAGGTCGATGTCCTTGTATTAGGTACAATGATGTAAATACAAGCTAGGATTGCTAAAATGGCTCCTATATAAGACATAACCCAAAAAGTGAAAGAACATTCTAATCTAAAACCCTAGAAGGCCAACTCTAAAGAATGAAGAGCCAAATAAGGTGAAATATTTATAAGATGAATGACTCATTAGCCTCTGGTACCAAATATAAAAGGCAATCCTAGACCACTAGAGCTCTCTCTTCTAACATCCGAGTTCGAATGGAGAAAACTGAGCATAGATGTATAACTAGAAGAATAGTGGGGCGAGGAGCTTGAGTGAATATTTTGCAATTATTTGGAAGGAAGCACCCATTGCCGGGGTCTAGAAGATTTCGAATGGAGGCTATATTGTCTGTTGGAAAGAGGTATAGTCTGGTGGCACCATTAGGATCTCACAGAGATGGGAATAAAGCCCCATGTCTACACTAATCTAGAATCATTTATCTCCATCTGTCGCTTGATGACTTGATTTGGGACCATTGTAAAAATAATTAATTTGTTGAGTAGAAGTTGATCTCTGGAGTGGATGTGGTTGATGAGATGGAAGCATGGAGACAAATAGCCTCTTGCATGTATAATGCTAGGCATCTTTGGTTGGGGTACGTAAAGAATCATTCAAGTTCTTGTATCTTACGGAAAGATAGTGGAACCATCCTTGGATCTCACAATAACTTGGGAAATGGAATTTGAAGTACTCCTTAGTCTATATGTCATGGAGATAACACAACTATTAGATCTTGTCTGAGTGGATAATCTAGTGGCCAGTCTCTATCCCTAATCTATGAGACCAACTCTAAACTGGACCAAGGGTATCTGAAGAGAAAACATTATTTCATTTTCTAGACATATTTTCCAAGGGTTTGTGCTTAATTGTTAACTAAGAAGTCAAAAATGACACTATGTATTTGTGCTAAAAGGTTTTATTTGACCTTCTATGGGTTGGTTTAAGATGCTTACTAATTATAAAATTAAATTACAACATTGAAAATCAGATTTGGTGAAACCCTTAAATTTAGGGTTTAACTTTGAAAGATGCATTCTAACCCTACTATATAATTTATTTTATTTCTATATCATTTATAAGATTATTTAGCACAACCTAATAATGGAATTCATCTCATTAGCGCTTAATCATGTTTATGCTTCAATTTGGAGACTTTTGGTGAAACCCTAGGGAGATTCACCATTTTTTTCTTTCAATTTTCTGCTAATTTCACGGTTATCTATCATTAAGATTGTAAGTTTATTACCATTGGATTGTTTTAACGTATCATTTTCTGTTTGAATATTTCTATGGTAGGGTTTTAGTGGGTGAGGATTCAGAGAATTATCCATAGTAGTCATTTTTATATCTCCATTTGGAGTCTCAAACATGACTCATCATCAGGATATGATGTTGAGAGAAGGACATAAAGGAAAAATGAAACAAATCAATACAACTTAAAAATCAAGGGAGAAAGAGTGGAGGCTGAAATAACAAAATAAAGAGCAAAAATCAATGAAGAATAAGATTAAAGAAATAAAATAAGAAAGAATTAAACATAAAAAATAAAACATAAAACAAAATAGAATAAATAATAGAATAGGAAGAAGGCCCTAGAAAGGAAAGGAATAGTATTAGAAGAAAAATAAACATAAGAGAGAATAAAGAGTGTTGTAAAATGTAACTAGGTTCGGTCTTCATAATGACATGTAATTATGATATTTGTAAATGATGAAATGAACATAATACATTTATTATTGTAATGCCTTGTTTCATGGGTTTCATGAGCCAAAGGTTTATTTTAGATGGCTCCCATTGAGAGCCTTAGGATTTGTAAAAGGTCAATCTCATGCATAAAGAATCTCTTCTTGAGCATATGTATGAAATGTATATAAGTCTACAAAGCCCTCCAACAACAAGCACTAGCTCTCTTCCTCATGTCGACTTCAAGTTGAAGTAAAGATCTCTTGTCGGCTTCAAGCAATGGATACACATCTATTCATATGTATAAATCATCTTATATTGATGGGAAAACCACTGTATATAGGCGTGTAGACACTTTTCATATCACACCGTTCAGAATTCAGATTCCTCTAAGATTTTCGATGATAGCTGCAGTCAACAATTCATATATTTTGGATGGAGAGGATAGTGACGAGTTCATACTTCTAGCACAGTCACCCATCAGTTCAGATCTCTGCTTTTGATGGAAAGTTTTAGATGTCATATCACAGTACACAATTTATACTAAACATAAGAGACAACGAGGGTTTGTTTATGATAAAGTTTAGATCTCCACATCGAAAGAAGTTCAGATATGTCTCTCTGTAATTTCGGGTAGACACCGACAATGAGAAGTTCAGATCTCTGGGTAAAGGTCTCAATCCTACAACAAAAAGATACATTTCAAATGAGGGTATCTATACCACAACTAGATGATGTATAGAAGCCACAATTTGGCGATATGAAGGAGCTGCTATTAAGTGAAATATTACAATATTTTGGTGATGCTGTAGTAAGGACAATTTGGTGACAATACAATCAGATATGATTCAGTGCCATCACAAGTATGTCTACATTTCGTTGCTATCACATTATGCTCAGAAATAAGATGATCTGAAGAGGAATCGAAAGGAGGAAGGAGAAGACAGTCAAGAGAGCTAGTGTCTTGGTCTTGGAAACATATAATAGGTCAAGGGTCTTGGTATTGGTATTCGTCAATTGGAATCTCTATTAGAATAATTTGTGCAAGTTTTCCTCTCAAAGAGTGAGAGGTTTTGGCCCTGGCTCATAGCCTACATGTTGTGTCTCTTATCTATTTATGTTCATGCACTAGTTACTATTTGATGAAGAAGAAAACTAATAATATAACAACAAGAAGATCCTAATCTAAAGAATTAAAAAGCATTCACAAGTAGTCATAAATAGAAGAGGAATTACCTAATGCTAATTCCCTCGATTTCTCAACATGGTATCAAAGTAAGGTGTCAAAATCAAGAAAAGGGCCTGCAATCATAGAGACACTCAAGGATCAAGTTTTTAAGAAAGGAATCAAAGCAAGTTGAAGGAAATCAAAGTGAATGTTCAAGATCTACATTGACAAATCAAACCCTAGATCGAAGAAGCAATTGGATCCTATAGTCTTTAGCTAAAGACCACAAATACCCTCATCAAAATGAAGAGATATACAAATCAAGGAAACCTGAAATATAGAGAAGCATTTCTAGGACTAAGATCACATCATCTTGGAGACCCTAGAAGCATTTCTGATCTACATTCATTCACTATCAAAGAAGTTGAAGTATCTTGAAGACGAGAAGGAATTATCATCTTCAAAATCTATAAGGCAAGCTCCCTATCATTGCAACAAGTATCTCATCCTTATCCTTGAAGAAGATCATCAAAGGAAGCAAAAAACATCCTCATCAATCACCATCAACAAAAATAGCTAGATCTAAAGGCATTGTCATCATAAAAGGAGTAATCTCCTTTTATTGAAGAAGGGATTTTCATTTGGAAGAAGATCATCCAAAAGAGGTACTAATAAATATTCTTCAACCATCATCAAAGTGATCAAGTTGAAGATTTCATATTCACTTGTCAAGTAAGTATCCTTCGTTCTATATCATTTTTGCAAGGAGATCTATAAGCTGCTTGGGTCATCGAAATTACTTGCATGAAAAAGGATATGCATAGTCCTCGAAGATAGTGAAGTTATTGAACATATAAATAAAAAGGTCTCCTTTGAATACATGGAAAGGGATTCTTATGAAAGGTCCCTCCCATATAACAATATTGGATACATCAAAAGGATATATACGATAGGATGGTAGAGCCATCTTCTCTGAAGGCGCGATAAATAAGTTCACATCACTTAGATATGATCTACTCAAATTGAAGGTATCAAAGGATAAAGTGTTATCTTCATAAGATATAAATTCCAAGATCTAGGAGAGATAATCCTCATTGTTCTAAATGCACTAACTGATGAACAAGGTAACAATGGTGTTGAGCCCCAAAACTACCTCTCTTCCAAATTTTCTTAAACCCTTTCTCTTCTATTTTCCCATGTCAGTGCATCCTAAGCTATCAAAAGTTGTTACATGTTGATTTCAGGAGTGTATTTGAGTGATTTTAAAATTATATCATTGTGTGTGCTATTTGATCTAGGTTTTGTTTATCAGCTACGGAATGTAGCCACTTTCCGCAGCTAACTGGCAATTCCACAACCATTTCCATTGTTTTATAGGTTACAGGTGTCAGTAGGAGGAATGAGACACATGGGCAGCTCAGGAATTGTCCACACATGGATGAGGTCCTATTTACTTAGCTAGATTCGGAAGGAAAGGTCCCGGTCAAAGGGAGGTCAATGGAGAGTTCTATGCCAACTAGAACTCTGTTCCTGCACGTAAAAGAAGTCCGAAGCCATTCCTGAACTCGTGGATCCATTTTTGCCACCTGTATGCCATCTACATAATGCAATCCAACATCCACCTTGCATAGATTTATTGTTCATGGCAACCGAGATGCCGAATCCTCAGATTTTGACCTGTGCATGTGTCTGTCGTAGAAGAAATTCCTCTGAGATACAATTATCCATTTTCTCTATAAATATAAGCGTTTGCAATGCAAATAGGACGTTCTTAATATTGTTTTTATAGTGTTATTTTTCTATTCTGTAACCAAGAGACATATTACTCTGTTTCATAATAAAAAACTCTATTTTTCACATGGCTGTTTGAGCGTGTTTTGAAGTAATAGCGTGCTAGTCTGAAGCTGTGAAGAGGGCCCCAGCGTAGTTGAGGTCCTTCCTTTTGTTTTTGTATAAGTTTTTCATGTATATTTTCTCTTATTTGGATTGTATATTTCTCATGTTTTGCTTATGATCTTAATCATTCTAACCTTATACATGTTTTTGGAGTTTGTCACATTTCTTACTAACACTGATAGGTGCACTTCATAATAGGTCTTTAAGTCTGGTTATGCTCGAGATTATTAGTGTAATTTTTTGCATCAAGTGGTGGTATTGAGACTTACTCCCTTTGCTAAACTTTAGTTTTCAATTTTAGTTGTTTATGATTTTACCTAGTGAGATTTGTTTACTGTTCAAGATAGTTTAGATGTCAGTTCTTTCATGCTATATGATGATATTTCCAGAGCCTTTAGCTTAATCCCAGTTTAGAAGTTAATTGGTGAAATATTGTGATTATAGATGAAGTAATTGGCTTTGCTTTCATTAGTGTGCAATTAGATAATTTAGATGTCATTTCTTTCATGCTATATGATGATATTTCTGGAGCCTTTAGCTTAACCCCATTTTAGAAGTTAATTGGCGAAATATTGTGATTATAGATGAAGTAATTGGCTTTGCTTTCATTAGTGTGAAATTAGATAATTTAGATGTCATTTCTTTCATGCCATATGATGATATTTCCGGAGCCTTTAGCTTAACCCCGTTTTAGAAGTTAATTGGCGAAATGTTGTGATTATGGATGAAATCATTAGTTTCCAGTTTCTTTACTTTTTGGCTTAAGTTGCAGCACTTTATTAGATTTCAATTTTGCAATTAGGATGAATAGCAGAGATAGTAATCTCATTTTAAGTACTTCATTTTTAGTTTGGTTTATATAGCTGCATATTCACACTCTCATTCAAGTTCTGATTTTGTAGACAACATGTTTTAAGATCTCCTAAGTTCAAAGTTTGGAAATTATCACAAGAAGCAAGAGGATAAGCCTTCTCTTCAACTCTACATCCACACTTGATATTTAAGAAGTATTCTTAAACTTTTGCTTTAACAACAAATTAGGATTTCCATTGCATTAAACCACTCTAGAAGACCAACAGAACAAAACCCCAAAACAAGATAAAACTGAAAATAGTGAGGTAAGAAAAGGGTTGTCTAGCACATACAGTGCACTACACTTCATCAGTTTACGACTCCCAGATTGATAAATTATGTAGCAATTTAGGACACACTAAATTGACTAAACAAATGGCTATGAGGATAAGAAGGTTATCACATTCCACAACCTGTGATTTCCAGCAAGATAGAAGAAGATAGGTTGAAGGGAAAAGTATTCAAACATTTGTCAAAAGGAAAGAAGAACATAGCTAAGATTCAATTCTATGAGAACTACAAGAAATTTTTTACTAAGTTCAAGGGCAATAACAAGAAGAATAGAGAAGAAGTCCATTTCACCGAACAAGTGGAGGAAGATGAAAGAAGGAAGTCCAAGGAATATGAAAAGCATTAGAAGTAAGAGCTCATGACATCACCATAAGAAACATGAATGTTGTATGATAATCAACTATGAAGGATATAGCTCTTGGGAACCTCATTGGAAAATTAAGGAAAGGAAGAAGTCATCCAGGACAAGTCTCATCATATATCAGTCAAAAGGGAAACATATGTTGAATAAGGATATGCGAGATCCTCAAGATTCTCTGATGGAATCCTCATTAGAGGGTTCACCGATCTAGATTGGAAGCAAGTGTTTCATCAGGAACTCCGACTTTTGGAACTCATGGGATGGTGGTATGATGCCATAAGAGATAAATCAGATTAAGGGGTTGAAGATCTTGTAAATCAAGGAAGCTGCTAAAAGAAGCTTAGATGACCTAAAGGTAAATGAGATATTTATAATTGTATATAATTTATAAAGTCATGTTGTATGGTTGTAGGTAACTTGGATCACTGCTCTATTTTTAGAAGCATGATCAAAGGAAAGGAATCTCCTCCTATGAAAGAATGTTGGAAGGCATGGGTCACACTAGATGAAATTAACATAATATGTCCTTATATGAAGTATGAGGTAGTACTATAATTGAGAAACTCTTAATGTAATCTCCTAGGAATGGAATATGTGAAGAAATAAAGGAAGATATCATAAGACTATGCAACCATGGAAGAAGGCATTCAACATTTGAGGCCAAGAATATTTGACTAGGAAATCTCCTGGAAATATATGAAGGCTTTGATGGAAGTTTGAAAAAGATGGAGACCCTTGACAATGGATATCTTTTGGAGATATGTTAACATGTATGCAGGATGATGATGCCCACTAGAAGATGTCATGATGAAATACCATCACAAAGGTAGTTTTGATTTAAGTGTCCATTTATTATTTTTGAATAAATATCTGGATGAGTTTATGCAAGCCTACCAAGGGAAACAACATGACATGAAGAAAGTCTAGATGAAGGCAAATGGATCACCTTCTAATGAAAGGAATAATGACATGACTGACCCCATGGATGAAAGTGATGGATGGTCTGTGCCCTATGTAGAAGCCACAAAATATGAATACTCCTTGACAAATAAATTCATGACATTGAAGGAAGGAGCTTTGTAAGCAGTTATTTGAGGAGGTTTTATAGGTCCCTAATAAAGAGGGAGCCTAAAATTCCTGAGCCAAGAGGGAGCTTAGGTACATTCCTTTTGGAGGAATGAGTACATCCCTTTATTGGAATTGAGAGAGAGAGAAAGACACATCATTCTGGTCTTCACCTGGGAAGACAAAATGGAGGATTGGGTAATCATTTGGCATCCGATACTCTTTGAAGATGAGATAGGGCATCCAAGATAAGAGGAGTCGTACTGGACAAATATTCTTTGAGGACTAGCTACCCAAGATAAGAATAGTCCAAAGAAGGTCATACTCCGTGAACACCTGGGTGGATTATGTACCTTGAGAGACAATGATTATGGTGTGTTTGGAATGGAATCCCCCCCATAGCATGGTTTGGGGCTGAAAGCCCAAGTTTTGAGTAATATTGTTGTAAAAACTCCATGAATTGCAAGCACAGAGAGTGAATTGTATGTTAGAGTCATAGGGCTGTCCGCCCTAAGTTTTGAATGTAGTGTCGACCTACCCATGGTCCGTGGACCATGGGATTGTATAAATAGAGTGAGGCTCTAAGTTGTAAAGTATTTAGGAAGAAGTAAGTTGAAATACGGATGGAGTCAAGAAGATAGCGAGCATAGAGAAATAGTCTAGTATCTTGGGTTGTAGTAGTAGGAAGAGGCTCTGCAACTGAGTGGGTAAAGGCCTAGTAGAGTCCGCAGACCCCTTGTAGCTGAGTGCGTAGGGCGGAGTCGAGTCTGTAACCAAGGAAGAGGAATAATAAAGAGAAGTTTTATCTGAATTTTGTGTATCCGTTCTTATGTTATTACATGTTTGATATCAAGTGCAATTATATTGTTTATTTATTGCGTGATTTTGTATGAATGGTGAATATTGTTAAGTATAAATGACAACATACAGATAAGCTAAGTAATCAACTAATATCGAGTTTCTAGTAAGGGTTTGGGTAACAACGCGGATTGGACCCCGATTAGGGCTGCATGAAGGCAGCATCGCAGGTTGCGAGGTACTGATAGGTGCGCGTAGGGTCAAACCGCGGACCAATGAAAATCGTCAGACATCTCTAGGGTGCAGAAACCTGGTTCTAGCACCCTCCCATACTACTTCGGGTGAGACCTCAGTCCGCGCTCCACATACTGTTGCTGAAAGGGCCAGTAATACCAAGATTTGTTTGGCTAAATCACCTCTAAACCTAGGTCAGGACCCTACAAGCCAACAAATGGTTCTGTTTCCAGGACAAGGATCTGCATAAGGCATGTTTGATGTTATGTCAATGGAATCCAATCAAGAAAGAAATTGAAGGGTGGTTGGACAAGAAGATTCACAAGTTCATGGCGTAGGAAAATAGGAATCCACAAGCATCTAAGGAACAATGGTTGGAGCGCTACTTATATATGGAAATCCATAAAATTTTCTTTGCATCCTTTCCTTCTGAGATTTATAAGTGGATCGCGAAGCTATCAGACATTTAGGGAAGGTGTAGGCTCGACAAACCAATATTGTGGACTCCGGAATTAGTGCGTAGACTAGAAACATCAGAAGATAAGATTGCGCGAGTTGTGGACCATTGGCTCGATCAAATTATAGGAGGATTTATCACTAAGTTCACGGTAGATACGACCGTCAGCTACAGTGAGGTGGAACAACACTTCCTCAAAGGACCGCGAGGTAAGTATATTAAATCTTTGAACACTTGGATTAAGATGCTATTGTGTGAAAAGTGGGAAGATCTATAGAAACTGAAGTAGTGAATAATTAGAAGCTAGTCGCTTAATTTCACCCTCGCGGGAAAGCGAGGAAGAGCTCGCACAAGTTTCTCCGAGAAGCATGGTCAGTCTAATAGGCAGGGAATTCCACGCTTACCACCTCCACCTACACCGCTAACTGTCTCACCATATTCACCTCCATTTCCACCCACCCCACCTCTGCCACCACCATAGTTCAGTATGGTGAGTGCGATCAAACTGCCAGTATTCAGAGGAGTAGGTAATGAAGATCTAGACCAATTCTAGTTTGTGGTAAGGGTAGTATGGGAAGCACAAGGAGTCGTGGATGACAATATCAAGAAGGCTACGCTGGTAAGTGTTAGTGTCGGTATCTTCATCTGTCCGTCAGAGATCAAATCGTCTTGTTGCATTGCATATTAGGTGTCCCGCCCAGTCAGCTGCATTCCTTTAGGAGCATGGATCATCTGACGGTAATGGCTTCTCCTACATTTTCCCTCATGTCCTTTACCCGCTGGCCCATTTTTACTCATCAATATCATTTGCAGTCACTTTTTGTCTTCAAAATTTGCAAAAGTCTTTTCTAGGGTTTCACTGTCATTAGGTCTAGGGTTTCATCAAAAAGGTCTCCAAAATGTCCAATAATGGTCAGCAGGCACATGAGGAGGTTGAATAAAGTTCTAGTACCAATAAATTTCATAATCAATTGCTAATAAATGTATTTTTCCTCAAAACCCTGTTTTGAGGAAAAATAGAGTATTTTAGGTTTTTGTTGTATAAATTCATGTAATTTCAGTTCTCTTGCATGTAAATTACTTCAGTGGCAACCCTGGTCACCTTGACAAGATTCAACAGCTCCATCCCTTAGAAGGCAAACAAAAAATCAAGTCATTCAGTTCATCAAAGACACAAATAAAGTAAATTGCCCAAAAACACATTTGAAAAAGTAAGTCACATTGCAAGCATTATAAAAGTGGGTTTTATGAAGGAAGAATCAAAAGCTCTTGTATATAAATAATCTTTACAACTCAAAAGCTCATTGGCACTCAAAGAAGAAAGATTGAGCAAAGTGAAGGTCGTTTTGGAGAAAGGAAGCAAAATCGCAGCAAAGAATTCCAGTTTTGGAGGCGCGGAGCATTGGGTGAGAAGCATGGCGCGTACAAGTGGCGCGGTACATTGGGCCGCCCTCCACAGTGTTAAATTTATACTGGCGCGGCGCATACAGGAGGCACGACGCGTTGGGTTTGTGGTGCGGTGCATAGAGTTGCCAAGCCCGATTTCATCATAAACTCCCTCAAATTGCCAAAATTGCTCAAATCTTCTAGTGTGCAAGTAAGTCAAGATCTTTTCCTTGCTAGTAAAGGGGTTTTTCTTTAAATTTATGGTGGTTATGTAAAAGAAAAATCAAACCCTACTTCCTTGCCATTTCTCAAGAAACAATTGCCTAGTGTTTGTATTTGTCATTTTGCTGCTAATTCCACTCCCAACTATCTCTCACTCCCTCACTCCTTCATTCCCTCATTCATTTTCTCCTTCACATTACATTTTCATCAACCCCATATGCTTAAATTATTAATCCCAAATCTCTAGTCCTAACTATCTGAAATCCTAGTTAAAATTCCCAAACCCTAATTGTTGTCCCAAGAGCTTCATATCACCATTCTGCTGAGTGTACCATCATTCAGAGGGTTGTCATCACCATGTCAGGTTCCAATGGGTCATTTTACACCTTGTTCATGCTTTAGTTGTGCCTAGGTAAGGTTCATTTCCCTCTCCTAGGGTTTTGAAACTAATTTCTCTTGGATGGTCAAGTCATCAGCAAAACTTGTATCCTGATGTTCATACACCTTCCCCTATCCTTAATGTACCTTATTAAACACTTCCCATCACTGATATCCCTCAAATTCCTCATTTTCGCACAAACCCTAGTTTCTTGCTACAACTTGACAATTTTCTAGACTAGGCCTGTGTTTTGCCCTTTTGGACCCCTTCCCCTCACTCAATATTTGAAATTCCATTTTCACCTATTTCCTAACATCCCTGCCTACTTCCCAAAATTTCCTCAAGAATTTAGGAGCCCCTTATCTCCTTCCTTTCCCTTCATTTCGACAAATCCCCTGTTCCACACATCGGGGTAGGTTTTACGAAAATGATGTTTCTGAGCAAGGAAAGATGAACTTGGAAACACTGAGAGATTGTTTTGTCCATAATAAGCCAAGGAAGAAAAACCTCCTTCACTTTTTACACAGGTGTAATGGTTTTAGAAAAATATCAAAAATACAGTTGCCTCAGGAGAATTTGTGCACCTCTGAAGTGACCTTGGGAAAATTAAGATTTATCCTAGCTTGGTTGGCCAAATGACTTGCTTGATGAGTAAAATGATAATTAGACACAAAGAGATTTCCAATGAGCTATCATGAGCTAAATTGGGGGTTGAGGAAGACCTTCAAAAGTTGATTGCAACAACACTCTGCCTTTAGGCAGTCTCATTTTGCACATTTTGACCAGTGTTGGGAGAATTGAATTTTGGAGGGGCAAATTTAGGCCAAATTGAAAAATTCCACTTGGTTTGGAAATTAGACAGGTAGACCATTCCAACAATCATATTTAGACCAAATTTGGACACAAGGAAGGCCTCCAAAAGTGGGTCTAAACAGGCACTACACATAGAGAATCAGGCGCGACACATAGAGGAAATTTTACCAGTTTGACCAAGTATTGCTCTGTTTTTCGCCCAGCTTTGGCCAGATTGACTTTTTCACTTTCTTAATGTCAAAATTTTTATGTTATTTCATGTAAATTGATGGATCATGATGTAAATATGTCAAATTTTTACTTTGTAGGTAGATTCTTAGTTAAAAATTTGTTTGAAATTGAATGAATCAGTTCCCTTGTTTCTAGAGGCATGCTGTTCCACTGCCTGATTTCTAGTT
Organism: Pinus taeda; assembly: GCA_000404065.3. Lineage (NCBI taxonomy): Eukaryota > Viridiplantae > Streptophyta > Pinopsida > Pinales > Pinaceae > Pinus > Pinus taeda. The sequence goes on from APFE031223164.1 coordinate 151,317, forward strand.
CTTAGTTCAGAATTGGTTGGAACAGCTTGTAAACATATGAGCTCAAATCCTAGAGGCTAGGATGAGCTATGGTTTGTCTATATTATGTATTTTTTTAGTCATTAGCATGGTTGGACTCTTGAGAAAGTAAGGAGCTTCATTGTACACTCATATTAGCATTTTGGCTAAGGAATTGAGACTAGGGTTTGCAGCACTCTTTGGGATCCCTATGGAATTTTGTTTTGGTACAGTGCTTTCTTATGTATTTGTGAATTTACTTATGTATTATGTATGAAATTTTCCCTCTTATTTCTTCTCAGCTAAATCAAACAAGAGTGTAAGTAGAATACATTGAAATTGCAGTGCTCTACTTGAAGTTTGCTTTAGTTTCTTGATGTTTTCAACTGTTTGGAGAGGATCCATGGCTTCTCTTGCCCTTTTCAAATCCTTCTCTATCTAAACCATCCATCTCATTTGATTTAGAGTGTCAAATATAGTTGCCTACCTTGCCCCATTGAGACCTCTGCAAGACTGAACCTCATTCCCTGCACCCAAAAGTTGGTTTTCCATTAGAGCCCACAAAAATATCATTTTCTTCAATCAAACTATTTGCACCTATACCTAGCCTAATATCAGTAGCTATATCAGTCATCTCAAGCCCTTAGTGATCATAATTCACTGAGATTGACCCGGAGAGAGCCCTCTCCTGACCTGGTAGGGCTAGCTACCAGGTTGAGCGTGGTTTGATGTTGGCCTTGGATCTTGCCTTTTTAGCCTGAGGTAAATCTAGGCACTAACATAGAGGTGACCATACTGGGGAAGAAAAGCTTGTTTGTTTGTTAGTGTTCTTTGTTTTATAAACTACAGACGGAGCCTGAAGATTAGCCAGGTAGCCTTCAAAACGCTTTTGCTTTGCATTAGCGCAAGTAGATAAAAGCTACTTTAGTCAATCTCTGGTCTAGTTTTATAAACAGAACATTTGGCATGCAAATTGCCCTAGTACATGAATCAAGTTAGATCTGATTGTTGATGGTGGACAACAGTCAAACACATATGAAGGCTGAAATCATTCACCTGGCGACTCTAGTGTTGAAGAATCCCAAGCCTCAGAATTTTTATGGCAACTCTACTCTTCAAGAACCAGTAGCCTGAAGAATTTCTTGGTCAATTCATTGTTATCAAAATGGTTTCATTGGATCGAAGGTATGCTCCCATGAGATGAGATCACATTCCAGGTTTTCCAAATAAAATTCCTAAGGTAGATTGGCAAAGGAATTTGCCTACGTTTAAAGATGATGATAGGAAGGACGCTGCTTTACATCTGGTTAGAATTCACATACATATTCACAAGTTGAAGGTTGATTTTCCTGAAGATTGCTTGATGAAGATATTCATGGCCACTCTGGAAGGTGAAGCCCGATCTTGGTATGAAAGTTTGCTACCTGCTTGTATTTACTGTTTGAAGGATTTTCATACCATGTTCTTTGAAAGGTATAAAGAATCTTATCCATCCTTAACTTTAGTTCAGAACTGTTGTAGCCATGTTCATAGTTTTATTGAAAATCTTGAAAAAGTTTATGAAGATGATAACTTCATGGACGATGAGATCATGGAGGCCCTGTATGAAAGTCCATTTCAGCAGCATAAAAAAAACTTAGAAGATGCTCATCAAGATGCTTAGGAAAATTTTCAGCAGGATCAAGATCTTAGCACAGTGGAAAATGATGAAAGAGAAGGTTTTATTTCAGATCTGTCCATAGATGAAGACAGTATGCAGGAAAGTCAAGTTTCAATTTTAGAATGTGATAAAGTCAAATCAGTTATTTCAGATCTAGATTCAGATCGTGATGATCAAGACTACCTTGTTTTGAATCCCATGAAGGAGAACTCTGCTGTTGAGATCATCTGGAATGAAGAAGACAGAGTTATTGACCCAAGTGTTCTCATTTCATTAGAACAAAGCCTTCATGAGGAGGTAATCCAGTCATTTTATGAAAAACAAGATGAAACCTTTGTTCAAGTAAGTGAAAAATCTTCTTTCAATAACTCAGTGGTAAATGATAATTTGATTGCCATGTCATATGAAGATGATCCACAATGTTTTCAAATTTCAGAAGACCAGGGAATTGAGGACTGCCATTTAGGTTTTTCATGTTTTGATATGTTATTTTAAGAAGACAATAATTGCTTGAGCAAAAGAAAACAAAAAGTATTATCTCCTTTGTCTGAAGATGAAATAGATCTACTCCTGAAAGGTCAAGTTCCAGCCCAAGCTAATGCAGTTCTGCAGTGTGCACATGGTCGAGAAGGTGCTGGTGAAACTTCTTCTTCTTTTGAAAATGATGATAGTCTTGAAATTAGATTTATAGATCAGCGAACATATAATATTTTCTTTCATGAAAATGATAAGGATGTCATGTTTGATAATCTTGAAGAATGTTTTCTGTTTAAGAATGACCTAGATCATGAAATTGAGGAATATGAGCCTGATAGAGACAATATGCCAGAATTTTTCATGGTCAAGGAATTTACAGCTAACACTCAGATGGAAGAAGCTTATCCCTATCTATGCCTTCCTATCACTCGGCAATCAATTGTTCTTTCAGATCATAATTAAGGGAGTACTTGTGTTTTTGCTGCTGGATCTCAAGACAAGCTAGTGATTCAGGATTTTCAAGATCCCTTTGGCATTCTTTTGCAAGCATTAGAGAGGATAAATGTTGCCTGGTTCATTAGCATAAGCCTTGGTTTCAATTGTTATTGTGAGTTGCCTACATGTACATCGTTTTGCCTGCTCGAGGAAAATGAGAGCAACATTTCAGTATGTAGCCATCTGCTCGATTGGTTACATTGGAAGGCTCACTACACATGATCGTACATATTCCATTAGTAGGTAGGTGGTTGTCATCATGATTTGAAGCTCTCAAATCTCGATGGTCTGCTGCCATTAAAAAGCTTTGTAAGTACTTGTTTCAGTTAAGTAAGTCTTGAGTCATATTTTGTTTTCGTCAGTTTTGAGTGTCTAGTTTCAGCTGTTGAATGTCTAGTTTCAGCTTTTGAGTATCTTCTTTCAGTTTGAGTTAGTCTTACTCATTTCAATTATCAGTCTTGAGTCTTGAGTTTCGATGTTTTGTTTTCAAGATATTGGTTTTGGTTTGTCAAAGTTATTGACTCCATAGCCCAATGGACGAGGGCACTGCCTGCTTTCCCAGAGATCTGTAGTTCTTGGCACCTCCAAGGAGCTACCATCCCCATTGGAGCCAATGTTAGTGTCGGTATCTTCATCCCTCCGCTAGAGATCAAATCCTCTTATTGCATTGCATATTAGGTGTCCCGCCTAGTCAGCTGCATTCCATTAGGAGCATGGATCATTTGACGGTAGTGTCTTCTCCTACATTTTCCCTGATGTCCTTTACCTGCTGGCCCATTTTTACTCATCAAGATCATTTGCAGTCACTTTTTGTCTTCAAAATTCGCAAAAGTCTTTTCTAGGGTTTCACTGTCATTAGGTCTAGGGTTTCATCAAAAAGGTCTCCAAAATGTCCAATAACAGTCAGCAGGTGCATGAGGAGGTTGAATAAAGTTCCAGTACCAATAAATTTCATAATCAATTGCTTAGAAATGTATTTTTCCTCAAAACCCTATTTTGAGGAAAAACAGAGTATTTTAGGTTTTTGTTGTATAAATTCATGTAATTTCAGTTCTCTTGCATGCAAATTACTTCAGTGGCAACCCTGGTCACCTTGCCAAGCTTCAACAGCTCCATCCCTTAGAAGGAAAACAAAAAATCAAGTCAGTCAGTTCATCAAAGGCACAAATAAAGTAAACTGCCCAAAAACATAGTTGAAAAAGTAAGTCACATTGCAAGCATTATAAAAGTGGGTTTTATGAAGGAAGAATCAAAAGCTCTTGTATATAAATCACCTTTACAATTCAAAAGCTCATTGGCACTCAAAGAAGAAAGATTGAGCAAAGTGAAGGCCGTGTTGGAGAAAGGAAGCAAAATCGCAGCAAAGAATTCCAGTTTTGGAGGCGTGGCGCATTGGGTGAGAGGCGGAGCGCATAAAAGTGGTGCGGCGCATTGGGCTGCCCTCCACAATGTTAAATTTATACTGGCGTGGCGCATACAGTTTGCGCAACACATTGGGTTTGTGGCGCGGCGCATAGAGTTGCCAAGCTCGATTTCATCATAAACTCCCTCAAATTGCCAAAATTGCTCAAATCTTCTAGTGTGCAAGTAAGTCAAGATATTTTCCTTGCTAGTAAAGGGGTTTTTCTTAAAATTTATGGTGGTTATGTAAAAGAAAAATCAAACCCTACTTCCTTGCCATTTCTCAAGAAATGATTGCCTAGGGTTTGCATTTGTCATTTTGCTGCCAATTCCACTCCCAACTATCTCTCACTCCCTCACTCCTTCATTCCCTCATTCATTTTCTCCTTCACATTACATTTTCATCAACCCCATATACTTAAATTATTAATCCCAAATCTCTAGTCCTAACTATCCCAAACACTAGTTAAAAATTCCCAAACCCTAATGGTTGTCCCAGGAGCTTCATATCACCATTCAGCTGAGTGTACCATCATTCAGAGAGTTGTCATCATCATGTCAGGTTCCAATGGGTCATTTTGAACCTTGTTCATGCTTCAGTTGTGCCTAGGTAAGGTTCATTTCCCTCTCCTAGGGTTTTGAAGCTAATTTCTCTTGGATGGTCAAATCATCAACAAAACTTGTATCCTGATATTCATACACCTTCCCCTATCCTTAATGTACCTTATTAAACACTTCCCATCACTGATATCCCTCAAATTCCTCATTTTCGCACAAACCCTGGTTTCTTGCTACAACTTGACAATTTTCTAGACTATGCCCGTGTTTTGCCCTTCTGGACCCATTCCCCTCACTCAATATTTGAAATTCCACTTTACCTTGTTTCCTAAGATCCCTGCCTACTTCCCAAAATTTCCTCAAGAATTTAGGAGCCCCTTATCTCCTTCCTTTCCCTTCATTTCGACAAATCCCCTGTTCCACACATCAGGGTAGGTTTTACTCAAATGATTTTTATGAGCAAGGATAGAAGAATTTGAAAAAGATGAGAGAGTTTGTTGTCCATAATAAGCCAAAGAAGAAAAACCTCCTTCACTTTTTACACAGGTGTAATGGTTTTAGAAAAATATCAAAAATACAGTTGCCTCAGGAGAATTGGTGCACCTCTGAAGTGACCTTGGGAAGATCAAGATTTATCCTAGCTTGGTTGGCCAAATGAATTGCTTGATGAGTCAAATGATAATTAGACACAAACATGTTTCCAATGTGCTATCATGAACTAAATTTGGGGTTGAGGAAGACCTTCAAAAGTTGACTGCAGCAGCACTTTGCCTTTAGGCAGTCTCAACTAGTGTTGGGAGAACTAAATTTTGGAGAGGCAAATGGAGGCCAAATTGAAAAATTCCGTTTGGGTTGGAAAGTAGACAGGTAGAAATTTCGAACAAGTACACTTGGACCGAATTTGGATATCGGGAAGACCTCCAAAATGGGGTCCAAACAGGCGCTACGCATAGAGAATCAGGTGCTGCGCATAGAGGAAATTTTGCCAGTTTGACCAAGTATTGCTCTGTTTTTCGCCCAACTTTGGCCAGTTTGACTTTTTCACTTTCTTAATGTCAAAATTGTGATGTAATTTCATGTACATTGATGGATGATGATGTAAATATTTCAAATTTTCACTTTGTAGGTAGATTCATCAGTTAAAAAGTTGTTTGAAATTGAATGAATCAGTTCGCTTGTTTCTAGAGGCATGTTGTTCCACTGCCTGATTTCTAGTTCTTAGTTTAGAATTAGTTGGAACAGCTCCTAAACATGTGATATCGACCCCTAGAGGCTAGGATGAGCTATGGTTTGTCTATATTATGTATTTTTTCAATCATTAGCATGGTTGGACTCTTGAGAAAGTAAGGAGCTTCATTGTACACTCATATCAACATTTTGGCTAAGGAATTGAGACCAGGGTTTGCAGCACTCTTTGGGATCCCTGTGGAATTTTGTTTTGGTATAGTGCTTTCTTATGTATTTGTGAATTTACTTATGTATTATGTATATAATTTTCCCTCTTATTTCTTCTCAGGTAAATCAAACAAGATTGTAAGTAGAATACATTGAAATTGCAGTGCTCTACTTGAAGTTTGCTTTCGTTTCTTGATGTTTTCAACTGTTTGGAGAGGATCCATGGCTTCTCTTGCCCTTTTCAACTCCTTCTCTATCTAAACCATCCATCTCATTTGATTTAGAGTGCCAAATATAGTTGCCTACCTTGCCCCATTGAGACCTTTGCAAGACTGAACCTCATTCCCTGCACCCAAAAGTTGGTTTTCCATTAGAGCCCACAAAATATCATTTTCTTCAATCAAACTCTTTGCACCTATACCTAGCCTAATATCAGTAGATATATCAGTCATCTCAAGCCCTTAGTGATCATAATTCACTGAGATTGACCCGGAGAGAGCCCTCTCCTGACCTGGTAGGGCTAGCTACCAGGTTGAGCGTGGTTTGATGTTGGCCCTAGATCCTGCCTTTTCAGCCTAAGGTAAATCTAGGCACTAAAAATAAGCGCATTGTAGGATTGCGCATTGACATAGTACATTAAGCATTCTAATGACCATCCAAACGCAGGAATTGCAGAAATCCAGGCCGCGCTGAACATGGAATTTTGCAGGCCAAAGTCGGAGACACAATCAATTATCAAGTTTAAGGATATCGTGATGCTCTCGGGCGAGATCCCCTGGGATCTAGACCAGAGACTAAAGAGTATGATTCACAAAGCCAACATGACCTTAATGGATGGGCAACACCACACATGGTTTGTAGCATCACTAACACCGCATTTAAGGATGACGTTGTCACAACAAAAGCTTTCCACCTAGGTCGAAGCTCTGGAGATGGCAATGAGATTGCATGAGATCCCTATACAAGATCCTGATCTGGGAGTCCAACAAATCCATGCGAAACTGCAAAATTTGTGTCTGGAAATGCAGAATTTGAAACAGGACAGGACACCTCGGCCAGAGGCGTGTGAGGAGGTATGGTGCATAAAATGCAAAGGCTAGGGGCATGACAAGGACCACTATTCAGTTTTTGCGAATTACTTGGCGGCAGGAGGGTCGATACCATTAAGACCTAAGCCACAAGCAGGACCAAGTGCGGGGCTTGCACTATGATGCGCAATTTGTCATATAGGAGGAAAACACACTATGGATAATTGTCATCTATTGCAAAAGTATACGTAGATGTCCCAACAATTGTTTTGTAATTTCTGTAGGTCGGTAGCCCATGATGAACGCACATGCAAATGCTACGAACTAATGATAGATCAGACTCCTGCCTACATGGTACAAATAGAAACGTGAGCCCTTGACCCAAATTCAGGAATGGCGTGCGTTGGATTTGCAAGGGCGCAGACGAGGTCGAGGTGGAATGGGACCAGGAAGGGGTCGCAGACAACTAATTTGTTGTAATTGCGGAGGGCCAGGACATTATGCCTGTGATTGTACGAACCTGATGAGAACATCATGTTTGTACTGTACTTAGTTTGATCATGAGGCAGAAGATTGACCTACATTGAAAGCGAGGCTGCACGAAAAGGTGTACTCTAGCCTCCCCTGACTCACAATGTGCAAATGATGAGGTCAGAGCCGCGTGAAGAGGATCTGAATGTAAACATAGTGCTTAGAAGTGGTATCATGCCGGGAGATGATAAAGGTAAGTAGCCTGAAGAAAGTGCGTGGGTTCACAAGGCTCCTACAAAGGAACCTAAATTTGATTTAGAACGTGCGAAGGAGACATTCACGGAAGCTAAGAAGAGCTTCACGGAGGCCTCCACTTCAGGGAGTAAGGATCAACTAGAACAAGGATGGATCCTTCAATGGTCACTACCTTTCTGGAGACATGCATGAAACTGCTACGTGACAACAAGGCTGTAAAAGGACTACAAGAACTTATCACTAGGTGTGCGGGGTCAGGAGAACCGTGCATGGTCCAGAAACTTGGAAAGCATGCATTGCGCATAGGAAGGGAAATGCGATTGACTACGCAAATTAGAGAGTATGAAATGGATCAGGTAATTCTGGATCTCGGATCAGATGCGAATGTATTGCCAAAACAAACATGGGAACACATGGGCAGAATCACACTACAATGGTCTCCTATCCAATTACGAATGGCAAACTAGTAGAAGATCTTACCCATGGGAAGATTGCAAGGAGTAACAGTGGATATTGAAGGTGCGTCCGCGTTGGCGGATTTTGAAGTGATAGAGATTGTCGATGACAAAAATCCCTATCTCGCGCTACTAGGAATAGACTAGGCCACCGATATGAATGGAGTAATAAAGAAGTGCAAAATGATTTTTGAGAAAAAGTCACTACGTGTAGTGGTGCCTTTAGACCCTACTGAAAGAGCGTGCTACACAGAGCCAATGCGTGATGATGAGAGTGATAACAAGTTAGACTGTATCTATAAAATAACCGCTCGAGAACAAGATTAGGTGAATCCTATAGCAGATGGTTGGATTTCGTGGGAGCGCCGAAGCTCCTGCACAGCAGATTCGGATGAGGAAACAAAACGATGGTAGAACCGGTTACACGAGGTAACCACGCTAAATTGCAACATGATGGTTAGATCACTACGCTGCGTAACAAGAGAGGTAAGGGATCTGCCTATGTATGACGGGTTGATAGTGATGGATAAATTCCTGAACAAATTTGAAAGCGTATTTCCAGAACACCAGCGGTTTGATGCTTTGAAATGGGCACTGCATGTGACACCCACAAGGTGGAGGGGTACACATCAGAGAAGTTTTGAGGATTGGCATGGATGCAGAAGGATGATGCGCCTACGACTTGGGAAACTGTAGATGCAGCTAGTAGACAAGTATGACAGATAGGATGATCGACGTAAAAACCTCGCAAAATGGACCAAGGTATACGGGGAAGAGCCACAACTTGAATGGGTACATTTATTCTATCATACCCTGGATGTCATACATATGAATTGGTATACTGAGATGGAGCTTAGCCATGGCATGAGTGAATGGGATATAGTACGGGAGGGATTTCTGTTAATGTTCACATTTGAAGATCATTGGTGGGATATTGTTGACGATGTGCTACAGGCAGTAAAAGCAGCTATCTTCAAAATACCTAGGAACCAATGGAATTTCTTAAGCCAGAATGGGCGACACAGCTGAGCTGCGATAGAGTGTTACAATGTAAATGTTGAGGAGGATGATGAGGACCCACGAAATATTAACATTCCAGAAACGGAAGGTTGTCGCAAGGTTTGAGGACCATCGATTGAGTATCCCGACATCACCGCGCCGCTAAAAACAAAGCAGGTAAACATTGGAACGGAGGCAGAGCCGAAGTACGCAACCCTTGGGGACTATTGAGATGATGCCACGGTGGATAAGGTCACTGAGTTACTCTGCGAATATCAAGACTTGTTCCCGACCAAAAGTATAGACTTAAAAGGGATTGTTGGCGATTTAGGGATGATGAAGATCACCCTGAAACCTGACGCGAATCCAGTTAAGCAGCGGCCTTACCGCTTGAATCCGAAATATAAGGAAAAGGTTCGCGAAGAATTAGACAAAATGCTCGCAACCAAAATTATTTAGCTAGTGGAAGAATTCGACTGGGTGAGTCCTATGGTAGTATAGGAGAAAAAGAAGAAGGGTGAAATAAGAATATGCGTGGACCTCAGGAAGCTGAACGACGACTGTGTACACGATCCATTCCCGAAATTGTTCAGAAATGGAGTACTGGAGACTGTTGGCGGTCAGGAAGCATACTCATTCATGATGGGTTCTTAGGGTACCATGAGATCAAGATCACGTCGAAAGACAGGAGAAAAAAGACCTTCGTAATAGAATGGGGCTGCTTTTAATACACCGTTATGCCGTTTGGACTGAAGAACGCGCCAGCCATCTTTTCACGCATCGTTGTGGTTGCGTTCAAAGAATACATCCACAAGTTCTTGGAGGTCTATCTAGATGATTGGATTGTCTTTGGATTAGTTAAGCACCATGTAGCAAGCTTACGCTTGTTGCTGGATACTTGTTGCTGACACTAGATTGCACTGAATCTTAAGAAGTGCACATTCCTCATTCCCTTTGGAACCCTAATGGGACATGTGGTCTACAAACAAGGACTGATGGTGGACCCTGTGAAGATTTCCGTTATTTTAAATTTGGAAGCACCTCGAAGTGTTAAACAACTGCGCACTATCTTGGGACACATTGGATACTATAGGAAGTTCATCAAAGGTTATGCCCAAATAACAGCATTGATGGAAAAACTTTTGAAAAAGGATGTTACATATTGTTGGAATGATTATTGCAGGAAGAGTTTGGATGTCCTGAAGGGGAAACTGACCTCTGCTGTGATCCTAGTCTTCCCAAAATGGGATGTGGAGTTTCATGTACATGTTGATGCGTCGTGTATTGCACTGGGAGAAGTACCCACATAGGAGGGCGCAGAGGGTGTGGAGCACCCGATTGCGTTTGCAAGTTGGATATTATCCAAAGCAGAAAAGAACTATTCCACCACTGAGCATGAGGGGTTAGTTATGGTGTACGCACTCCAAAAATACCGACACTATTTACTTAGAGGACATTTCAATATGTGTACTAACCATTCTGCATTGAAATACTTGGTCAATAAGCCTGTGTTGGGGGGGCGCATATGCAGATGGCTCTTACTATTCCAAGAATATGATTTTGGGGTCATAGTCAAGCTGGAACTCTTGAACGCATGACCAGATCACTTGTCGCAAATTAAGATGGGCGAGGAACCCACTAATTTGGAGGAGGGACTACCTATTGCACAACTCTTTGCAGTGCACATCACGGATGGACACTTCGAAGATATAATCCATTTTCTAACAACAGGGACAACGTTGAAGGAATATTCCATCCAACAGAAGAAGGAATTGGTGGTACGTGCGATAGATTTTTCTGCAATCGTGGGGCACCTATACAAAATGGGGAATGATGAGATATTGTGAGATACGTACCTAAATTTGAATACCAGATCCTCATGGAAGCACATGGGGGCGCTGCAGGAGGACACTACGCTGGACAAATGACCGCACAAAAGATTCTTCACGCAGGGTTATGGTGGCCAACCCCGCACTAGGATTAAAAGTGCACTATAAGGCCTACTATATATGTCAAAAGATGGGAAAACCATTGTGGAGGGACGAGATGCCATTACATCCACAAATGACACTATAGTCGTTTGAGAAATGGGCAATCGACTTTGTAGGATCGATCAAACCTTAGGGAAAGATGGGCGCATGCTATATCATCACTGCGACAGAGTACCTGACACGATGGGCAGAAGCGCAGCTGGTCAAACACATCACAACCGCCACGGCTGCGAAGTTTTTTTCGAAAACGTGTTGACCTGATTTGGTTGTCTGAAAATCTTGATGAGTGATCGTGGAACACATTTCCTGAATGAAACCATCAATGCATTCACAGAAGTGTTCCAGACGTATCATAAAAAAAGTACACCGTACCATCCCCAAGCTAATGGGATAGTAGAGGCATTCAAAAAAATACTGGAGACTGCGCTGACCAAAGTATGCAAGGCGCAGCGAAACGATTGGGACCTACACATACCTGCCATGCTATGGGCTTACAAAACAACATGCAAGAAATTGATTGGACAGACACCTTTCCGATTAGTTTATGGCGTGGAAGCTGTCACACCGATAGAATATATCATACCTAGTCTACAAATAACAACGCTTACAGGCATGACGGACCGCGAAGCTCTGGAAGACAGGTTAGCACAATTAGAAGAACTTGAGGAAGAATGGTTTTTGGCAGGATTTCATCAACAGGTACAAAAGCAGCGTGAAAAATCCTGGCACGACTACCATATCAAGTTGCGCACCTTCAAGGTAAACGACTTAGTGCTGCTGTATGATAGTAAGTTTGAAAAATTTATGGGAAAATTCAAAATGCACTAGCTGGGACCATACATGGTTAAGGAGGTCATAGATGGCGGCGTGGTCCAACTAGTCAAACTAAATGGAGAACCCTTCCTAGGCAAAGTAAACGACAGCCACTTAAAGCCCTACACGGGTGGGTTGGCTACATGACTAATCGACCGAAGCACAGTCTTCACGACTCAAGGAGCTAGACAAGGTCGTAGACTATAAACATATGCAATGAATGCCGGTACAGATGTGAGGACACAATTTAGACATGGAGGAATGAATGCAACAGGTACAACAAGCAGCAGCTCAATGCATGGCAGACATCAGCACCGTACGGGAACAGTTGGAGGGACTCCGCGCCAAGATCGCCGCGTCGACAGAGTGACTCGAGGGCGAGTCACGATGTTTGTGTTAGGGGCCTATTGGGCATGGAATCCCCCCACAACATGGTTTGGGGCTCAAAGCTTAAGTTTTGAGTAATGTTGTTGTAAAAACTCTACGAATTGCGGGCGTGGAGCGTGAATTGTATGTTAGAGTCATAGGGCTATCTGCCATAAGTTTTGAATGTAGTATCAGCCTACCCATGGTCCGTAGACCATGGGATTGTATAAATAGAGCAAGGCTCTAAGTTGTAATAGTTAGGAAGAAGTAAGTTGAAAAATGGATGGAGTCAAGAAGATAGCGAGCATATAGGAAGATTCTAGTATCTTGGGTTGTAGTAGTAGGAAGAGGCTCTGCAGCTGAGTGCGCAGAGGCCTAGTAGAGTCCGCAGGTAAGTGCGCAGACCCTTGCATCTAAGTGCGTAGGGTAGAGTTGACTCTGTAACCAAGGAAGAAGAAAAATAAAGAGAATTTTTGTCTGAATTTCGTGTATCCGTTCTTATGTTATTACATGTTTGCTATCAAGTGCAATTATACTATTTATTTACTGTGCGCTTTTGTATGAATGGTGAATATTGTTAAGTATAAATGTAAATATACAAATAAGCTAAGTAATCAACGAATATCGGGTTTCTAGTAAGGGTTTGGGTAATAATGCAAATCGAGCTCCGAGTAGAGCTGCGCGAAGGCATCATTGCAAGCTGCAAGGTACTGATAGGTGTGCGTAGCAACGTGCACGCAAGGTCAAACTGCGGACCACTGAAACTCATCAGACATCTCTAGGGTTGCAGAAACTTGGTTCTAGCACCCTCCCATACTACTTCGGGTGAGACCTCAGTCTGCGCTCTGCGGGCTGTTGCCGAAAGGGCCAGTAGTACCAGGATTTGTTTGGCTAAATCACCTATGTACCTTGGTCAAGCTCCTACAAGCCAACATGGTGTCTATGAATCATTGGTCTCACCAACATTTTTATCTGATCATGTAGATAGAGTTGTTAGTCAAGGCCTTTCTATATGACAATGCTGGTTGATATGATGCTAGACAGATGGGTTACCAATCCAATTCTTCTTATGAGAAATTATTCAAGATTGAGAATTACCAAGTACCATTATGAATACCTCCCTAGTTAAGAGGGAGTGTTGTAAAATGTACTAGGTTTAGTCTTCATAATGACGTGTACTTATGATCTTCGTAAATCATGAAATGAAGAGAATACAATTATTATTGTAATGCCTTGCTTCATGGGTTTCATGAGCAAGAGGTTTATTTTAGATGGCTCCCATTGAGAGCCTTAGGATTTGTAAAAGAGTCATTATAATGTATAAATAATATCTTCTTGAGCATATGTATCAAATGCATATAAGTCTACAAAGCCCTCCAATGACAAGCACTATCTCTCTTCCTCACATTGGCTTCAAGTTGAAGTAAAGATGTCATGCTGGCTTCAAGAAATGGATAAACATATATTCAGATGTATAAGTCGGCTTATATTGATGGGAAAATCACTATATATAGGCGTGTAGACAGTTCACATATCACACAATTCAGAATTCAGGTTCCTCTGAGATTTTCGAGGATAACTATAGTCAATAGTTTAGATATTTTTGGATGGAGAGGACAATGATGAGTTTAGACTTCTAACACTGTCACCTAGTAGTTTAGATCTCTGGTCTTGATGGATAGTTTCATATTTCATATCACAATACACGATTCAAACTAAACAAAAGAGACAACGGGGGGTTGTTTAGGATAAATTTAGGATCTCCATAGTGAAGGAAGTCCAGATATGTCTCTCTGTGATTTCGGGTAGATAGTGACAATGAGAAGTTCATATATTTGGGTAAAGGTATCAATAATACAACAAAATGATACAATTTGGATGAGGGTATCTATACCACAGCTAGATGATGCATAGAAGCCACGGTTCGGTGATATGGAGCTACTATTAAGTGAAATATTACAATGTTTTGGTGATGCTGGAATAAGGATAGTTTGGTGACAATACAATGATATGATTTAGTGCCATCTCAAGTATGTCTACAATTCATTGCTATGACATTATGCTCAGAAAGAAGATGATTTGAAGAGGCACTGAAAGGAGGAAGGAGAAGATAGCGTCTTGGTATTAGAAGCGGATAATAGGTCAAGGGTCTTGGTCTTGGTATTTGTCAATTGGAACCTCTATAAGAAGAATTTGTGCAGATTTTCCTCTCAAAGAGTGAGAGGTTTTGGCCCTGGCTTATAGCCTACATGTTGTGTCTCTTGGCTATTTATGTTCATGCATTGGTTACTATTTGATGAATAAGAACACTAATAATCTAACAAAAAGAAGATCCTAATCTAAAGAAGTAGAAAGCATTCACAATTAGTCACTAATAGAAGAGAAATCACCTAATGCTAATGCCCTATATTTCTTAACAAAGAGAAGGAAGAACAACCAAAATGAAGTATGACAAACAAAAAGAAAAATGAAATAAAAGAAAGAAATTAATAAATAAGGAGAAACAAAGAGACAAATAATTAAAATAAATAAAAATAAAATAATAAAATAAAAATAACAAAAACAAAATAAAAGTAAGTTATAGAAAAGGAAAAATATAAAGAAAAGCACAATAAAAGAAGAAACTAGTAATAATGATAAAGATAAAGGAAAAAGAAAAATAATAAGAGAGAAAAAACAAGAATAAAGGGAAGCCTATTGGGATAAAAGAACCCTAAGAAAAGAAGAAGAAGAAGAAGAAGAAGAAGACGACAATAAAAGAATAAATGAATTAAATAAGAAAGGAAATGAATGATATAAAAGGAAGGAAGAGAGAAGAGAAAAATAAAATGAAATAAAGAGAGGAAGAAAATTAATAGTCTAAAATACATAATTAATAAAAGAAAAAAATAAAATAAAATAGGAATAAGCAAAAAAAAACAAAATAAACAACAAAAAATGAAATAAAGTAAAATAAAACAAATAATGAGAGTAGCTAACACAAAAATAGGTGGGGAGGGGGGGTGCAAATGAGAATAAGGGGAGGAAAAAAGGAAAAGGAAGAAGAGGAGGAAAGAGAAGGATAAAGGAAGAGGATGAGGGAAGAAAGGAGAGAAAGGAAACAATTATTGGATATGTGAGATTAAAGGGATCCAACTAGTGCTTACTTTAGTACCATCATCTCTGTTTAGATTGTTAGGGTGGTTGATGATCTCTAGTGCTTATCTAATTTTGTGTTTGAAATAATGATCTTCTTTAGTGATGATATTAGTGGGGCAAACATTAAGAATGAAAGAATACGCTCCTCAGCTCTTGTTGAGCATTCATCCAAAACTAGGCACCACCTATGCCTTGATTATTATAATATCATCACTAAAGAAGATCATTATTTCAAACACAAAATTAGAGAAGCATTGGAGATCATCAAACAGCCTAACAATCTAAACGGAGATGGTGGTATTGAAGTAAGCACTAGCTGGATCCCTTTAATCTCACATATCCAATACTTGTTTCCTTCCTCTCCTTTCTTCCCTCATCCTCTTCCTTTATCTTTCTCTTTCCTCTTCTTCTTCCTTTTTCTTTTTTCTCCCCCTTCTTTTCATTCTCCCCACACACCACCCACCCACCCCTGGTGCGCCTCCCCCAACCACACCCACACCCCCACAACCACCGCCCCGCCCCCCCCCCACAAAAAAAAAAAAAAAAACATTTTCGTGTTAGCTACTCTCATTATTTGTTTTACTTATTCCTATTTTATTCTTTTATTATTAATTTTATTCCACTCTTTATTTTATTAATTTCCTTTATTTTATTTTATTCTTTTTTGATCTTATTCTTCTTCTTCTTTTCTTAAGGTTCTTTTACCACTATACGCTTCCCTTCTTGTTTTTTTCTCTCTTATCATTTTTATTTTTCATTTATCTTGATCATTATTAATATTTTCTTCTTTGATTATGCTTTCCTTTATAGTTTTCCTTTTCTATATCTTATTTTTATTTTATTTTTGCTATTTTTATTTATTTTAATTCCTTGTCTCTTTGTTTTTCCTTATTTATTAATTTCTTTCTTTTATTTTTTTTATTTCGTTTTTCCTTTTGTTTGTCATACTTCATTTTGGTTGTTCTTCCTTCTCTTCCTTCTCTCATATTTTCTATTTTTCTTCTAATACTATTCCTTTCCTTTCGAATTCTTCTTCCTATTCTATTATTTATCTTGTTTTGTTTTATGTTTAATTATTTCTTATTTTATTTCTTTCGTCTTATTCTTCATTAATTTTTGCTCTTTATTTTTTTATGTCGGCCTCCACTCTTTCTCACTTGATTTTTAATTTGTATTTATTTGTTTCATTTTTATTTTCTATCCTTCTTTCAACGTCATATCCCAATGATGAGTCTTGTTTGAGACTCAAAACATAGATATAAAAATGATTACTGTGGACAATTCTCAGAATCCTTACCCATTAACATATCATATTCATTACCATAGGAAAAACACCAAAGTTACTTTGTTCTAAATGCTTTATGACACTCTTGGGCTACTTTTCCTCACTCCAAATATGCATTTTCTACATTTTTTTTCCATCATAATCAAATCTAGAATCTGTGGATAGCTACAAGGTTGTTGTATTTCAATCATATTTTCACGTGATACTCAAAAGCATACCTTACACCCTTGCTGTATGCAATCAAATTTCACCTTATGTATCAAAAGGTAACTTATTCTTGCATTTATTGAGTGATGTTTAAGTGTTGGTTCATATTTTATGTCATAGCATACCTTTATTTCAAACCTAGCAATTATAAGTAAACTCCTAACCCTCTTTAGATTATGGTGGTTTATGCCTTAGTTTCTTGTTTAATATTTTTAAGGTATTTACTCAATTATTGGGCATTGGTCTATCTAACCATATATGTTGGTGCATGTTTTGTTAAAGTGATCTACATTGGGCATTAGAACAATATACTTTATGGGGTTGTTTCCATAATTTTGGATAGACCCCATCGTTTTAAGGAATTGGCCTAATGTGAAGGGGAAATTGTGTTAAGATGACAATGGTACATTTCTCAAGTGTGCTTACACCTATGGCACCGCAGTTGGGACTTTAATAAGGGTGTTAATTTGGGTTGTAATAGAAGGGACTCTTTGAATTCTATAGCCTTTTGACTATAGAAGTCAGCCATTGTCGAGTACTTTTTGTAATTTTGAAAAATAATTTGTTACATCAAATTTAATATTAGGGTTTAATGCAAGGATTCATCACTTCTCATTAAGGAAGGGCCCATTTAGGGAGGTGCATTAATGAGGACATTTTCTTTGTGTTTTTGTAATTGCACTGTGTTTATGTGATTCATACTTCTAGTGTTTGTGGTTTCTTACATAATTTACTTTTGACAACACATTTATTTTAGCATGTAGATTTTCCACAGTTAATTATATATTGATTGTGAAGTTTTTGGAGCATTGTGTTAAATTTCACACAATACTCCAAAAATTTCACGATCAACATTCATTCATGTTTTATCTCCTAATATTATTTTGATTCCCTCATTACCATTCAATTTTCATTATTCATAAATGAATGTCTAGGGTTAGTCGTACTTCCTTAGAATGGCTTGTTGTTAGAATATTTCGTTCAACTAGTGCACAATGAGTGGTTGTGCTAGGTTTTAACATTAAGGAATAGTTAGTTTTCTTTCAACACCTATGCATTTAATATTAGTGAACATGATACATCTGATTAGTTATAAATCTTGTGGTTACATATAGAATGCATAAAACCTTAGAGATCATGCCTATATATTTATTATGTAACCAACCTATTGGATTTAGAATTAGTTGTTTCTATATGTTTATTGCCTATTACATTTTGGCATTGTTGTCAAGGAAGTCTTAAAAATGCAAAATGTTAAAAAAACAGGTAAAAACAAAGATTATTGAACAATGTTCGAAATTAAGGTATTATTTATCACAACTTATATATTAAAAGTATATTGAATAAGTGGGTCTTTCATATGAAGAATATATAAACTCCTTGGTCAAAGTATAGTTTGATAAAATTATCAATGAATGCAAAATATAGTTATTTACTAAAGAAAAAAATGATCGATTACAATTTGGAAACGAAGAAAAACAGATCTTCCTATAACGGTCTTCCAATCACACACACATATTATTTACATTAAAAGTGATTATCCAAGGGAAAGTGATTAATATCATTATCAGTGGAATAATCAAGGAAAATTAAACCAATATTAATTTGGCAAATTAACTATCAATTCCAGAGCCAGAAATAGGTGAAATAAAATATATATTTTGTAAGAAAGAGTATCAAATTAATGATTTACAAGTGAAATTTGAGCAATATGAATGCATATCTCAATTCAATGTCGTAACTATGCTTAACAAAGTGATTGACATAATTTTCGGTACCTTGGTTTAAAGGACTGGGTACATTCATGTTAAAAATGAAGATTTTTTTTTGATGTTTTTCTATAAGAAAAAGATGATAACATTCCAAGACATGACAATGAAGTTAGAATCAATAATATATTCATTAGAAAACTTCAAAAATATTCCAAAACTGATATTTCAAGAGGATAAGAAAACAATATCAAAGAACTTGAAGAAGTTATCTCCAATAAAAATGAAGGAATTTCTTGTTTAAATGATCATAATTAGAAACTTCTTACACGGGTCAAGAAGTGTAAAGCTATGAAGCACAAATTAGAACAAGAAAATGAAGCTCTCAAGAAGAAACTCAATAGAAGTTTATCAAAATATGAAGAAAAATGAACAAACAATAATTCAAATAGTATCATGATTTAGAATGACCCCAATCAAATTGAAGTAAACACATATTTAGAAGTTGCAGTTCAAATGACAGAAATCTCAAGAGAATATCCAACGATCAACCAAGCTCCATCAGTGTATGAAAGAAATCATATACCTCAAATAAATCAACAAACACCACAAAAACGATAAGGGGAAATCATATCACAAGAACTCTTTATTGACACCCAAATCATAAACGCAAACATCTCAACTAGTCTACGTAATCATGTCACTCAAACAAAAAATAATTGGCTTATATTGCAAATAACATCAACGTCATCATAATCCAGTCTTATGGTAACAATTCATTCCGAGTATCCAATAATCGCAAGGTTCCACAATATTGGTTTGGGATGATTAGATCAATTCATGGTGTTGAAATGTGTAAATAGGTTTGGTCTTCCTAATATATTATGTATTATTGATTTTATATATTTGATGTAAAGGAGAAATAAAATTATTATTGTCATTTTATAAAGCATGGGGTTTCTTTCCTCATCTTGAAGAAGAAGCATTGCCATTTTGAATAAGGATGATCATCCCTCCCTCATTATAAAGCCCACACTCTAGTGGAAGCCAACATCATAAAGGATGCATCTTTATTCGTCAATTAAGTACTTTATATTCATGTATCAATCTACAAATCAAATGAATACTTTATGCAAGGAGAACAATAAACTTGTTGGGACATCAAAATACCTTGAATGGAAGAAAATAATAGACTTGATTCTCACAAAAAATGAAGATTTGATTATGTCAAGAGCTCCATCACAAAGCCTCCTCAAGAACAATATCAAGCATTAGCAAAATATATGAAAGGATAAATAAGGGCTCAAAGAATCCTCATTGAATTGATCAAGGATTATCTCATTTCCTTTGTAGAAAAATTGAATTCATTAAAAGAGATATATGCCAAATTGGTAGTGCTATACTCTGTAAGTACAATTTTTTGGGGAAATAATATCCTTAAGAATTGAATTATACAAAATGAAAGTATCAAAGGAAGAAGGATATCTTCATATCTCATGAAGATATCACAAATTAGAGATCAACTACAAGAGCTAGCATAAACAATGTCAGATCCAGAAATGACCACTTGTGTACTCAATGTACTACCAAATGAATGGGGAAACTTTGTATCAAGCATCTATGCAAGGAAGGAGGCTACACAATTCGGTGATCTATGTGAATAATTTAAGATTGAGGAAACTAAATTAAAATAAAAGAATGACATTGAATCTAATGAGAAGTCTTAAGAATTTGCAGCTATGTCAAGGAAGAAAGGAAAGTTTGGGAAGTTTGAGCCATGAAATAAATTTGAAAAGAAAGTTGACATGCCTAAAATTCAATGTTATGAATATAATGAATATGGGAACTTCAAGAGGAATTTTTCTAAACTCAAGAAGGGCTACAAGAAAAGGAAAGAAATAAGTGAAGCCCATGTGATTGAAGAAGTAGAAGAACCAGAAGAGAAGAAAACAAAGAAGGAAGAAGTGAAAGACCTCTATTCTTAAAGGTCTCTCATACATCAAGTTCATTTTCAAGACAAAAATCGTAATAGGAATCATTACAGTTATGGTAGGATGCATTGTAGCAGTTCTGAGATAACATCATTAGAAGCATAAAGGGATAGAGATGCAGGAGCATCCGACCACCCTTAATCAAAAGTCAAAGTCAAAGCTATGGAGGAGGAGACATGGACAATCATGTAAACTGGGAGCAAATTTATGTTAAAAACGAGCTACTTTGATGGAATTGATAAGTCTCGAGAAGACTTAAGTTAATGTAATTATCTGCCATGTATGCATAGTGAAAGATTTAGGGATTGTTTGAACGATTTTAGGAGAAAGATAATGGATCTAGAATGATCCATGATTCTATAGTTATTTCTATATATTACGAACCTGCATGTTCTAATAGGGAGCATAGACAGAGAGTGTGGATTCAATGTAGTCGAGAGGATAAATTGTGACTAAGGCTGAAATTCCTTAGAATGTAATCTAATTTCGTGTATAATATAAACTGTGTGTTATGTGGAATTCATATGTCTGTGTGTTTATGTGCTATTGAGTTAATTCCATGTTATTGGTTCATTTATCGACCATCGATCACTGTAAGGATCAATGGCGATCCAACGATAAAACTCGTTAATTATTGTATGAGTGTCGTGAGTGTTTAAATAGAGTGTGGCAGAATTAATCTGGGTGGAAAGGCGAATTCCATCATAAACAAACAAGTGCAGAGGAAGTCGTCAGATTGTTAGACTAATGGATATTAACGACATAAGAGGAATGGTGGAGGAAGAGATATGGATCGTCAGATCGACAGATCTGTAGAATGACAATGATTAGTAACAACGGGGAATAGGATTGTACGAGTGTCCTGATCGTAGTTGAAGGCCCACATTCAATCAAAACCGTCAATCTAAATTTCAAATACTTATGTCACAGTCAACTACGGGGGTTGAGCTGTTGGTAATCCACGTGCTAGTTGAAGGGCCGCAGACCGTTGGATCACTATTGATGCTGACCATTGGATTAATATCACATCACATCATTCATGAGTGAATGAACCCTGGCCTGAAGAAATTAAAATTTGCGATGTGCAATGATCAGGTGTATTATCAGTCGTTAGATTGGAGGGTTATGATCAACGGTGGATAATTAATCCGATAAGATTTGTGGGAAAGGAGCGGACCCGAGAAGTGTATGGACATGAGTTTAAATCTATTTGAGGCCCGATCTTGTGCATTCAGGTGAGACGACGTTAGTTGGTAGATTATGTGTTATATTGCTGTTAAGTGATTGGTGGGTTTTTTTTTTGTTTAAACCCACAATGTAACACTTTCAATTTGTATAGGTGGGCCATAACCCACAGGCTCACGTAAGGTGATTATGAAAACCAAGGATATTTCCTTTAGGCGGTTTTTCCTACGTCAAATAGCAGAAATAACAAGTTTGCAAGTTTGAAATAGTCGTGTAGCAAGACAAAAAGATTAGAACTCATCACACCTCACCACCATTAGAAAGAAGCATTTGCAGAAAAGGATCATCAAGGTCCTCCATTAGAATCTTTGTTGGAAAAGTGTATCTCTACTTAAAGAAGCAAGTGTTACATAGTCTACATTCCACCTAGTGTGGAATCCATAGTTTGGAAGGATGAAGCTATGTGCAACATGATAATTTAACTAAATTATTTTTACATCTTCAAGCAAGGGAAAGGAAGTTGATAAAGGAATTCTAGATGACCACATGAAGGAAGAATTATGCATATATTTGGTAATTTTTAATAGATATATAAATTCATTCCATCACTTAGTTGTAGATAGAATGGTTAGAATACTCTATATCATGAGCATGATTGAAGAAGAAGGAAATCTTCCTTATGAATGACACATGAAGACATAAAAAATAATAAAAAAATCCTTGAACTCTTCTACATTATGACATGAAGGAATCAACATCATATGACCTCATGGATAATATGACGTGATGGGCAACAATTGTTCCTATGCAAGAGGAGATATGTATAGAGATCCCGAGGAAGAAGTGTGTGAAGAAGTTGAAAGGAGAGTTTGTGAAGATGTGTCTACAACTACTTCAGATAAAATGATTAAACAACATATGATAACAATTATAGGGATTAGCTATGACATCTCCATGAAGAAGATATGAAGACTCTAATAAGTATAGTAGGAGAACCTTGATAATAAATGTCTTGGAGATGGATTCGTATAGTATACAAAAAGATGTTGATGTTGCAGAAGCAGATGTTATGAAGAAGGGACATGATTAGGAGGTACTTATATTTTTGCAGTTCACTTTTGATTTTTGAAAGAAAAACATTTGGTTTGAAGTGAATAGGGTTACCGACAAAAACTCGTAGAAATTCACCTACAACTAGTACACATAAATTTGGATAGATAATTCTAAAAAAAACATGACTTGGAAGAGGTAACAATATGAAAATATCCAAATGAAGACAAATAAGGTAACTTTATTATGAAAAGAATAATGACATGACTAGCACTACTTGGTTCAACACTATGTTTCGAAAAAGGTAAAGTGATGTAGAAGATATGCGAATCTCTACGAAGAAGTTATGGAAGAATATGAATCCAGGATGAAGAAGTTGAAATCTTATTCATGAAAGGATGATGCAAAAAGAGAAGCCCTACAAACATATGATAGTACCATAATCTCCATGAAATAATAAATAGCTATTATTGGAAACAAGTCCCTAGTTAAGAGGGGGCTTGGGTATATTCATTTCATGTAAAGGAATGAGTAGATCTTCCCTAGTTTAAAGGGAGAAATAGACACATCATTTTCATATTCATATCATGAAGAAATAATGGCGGATTAGGTAAGCATATGAGACCAATACTTATTGAGGATAGAAGTAGTCTCAGGAACCGATACTCTTGAGGATGAGGTAGGGCATCCAATAGGCATAGTAGTCAAAGAGGATATTCCTCGAGGATGTGTAATTCCAAGGGGGGAATGGTCCTCAAAGGACATACCTTGTGAATGTCCGGATGGGGTATGTTCCTTGAGAGACAATTATGAAGGTGTCTATAAGTCATGGTCTCCATAACATTGTGCTCTAATATAGTGGAGAGATAGAGCTATTAGTCAAGGCCTTGCTATATGACAATGTTGGTTGATATGATGAGATGCACTGATATAAGATGAAAAAAATATAGCTTATGAGATGGATTACTAATCCAAATATTCTTATGAGAATTCTTCAGTATGAGAATGTCCACCTGATCCAGGAAATTTTTGTGAATTCTTTCAAACAAAAATCCCCATTATACAGGATCTTTTACTGACACATATTTGCATGTGAAATCATAAGCAATGTGAATGTTTAAACAACACTTAAATAAACCATCAACATGAAACAAGGAATAAATAAGAAGCAATAATAAACACATGATATGATAACAATATTCGTCCAATGTGGAATACATCTTTGGGTCTGATGTCAAGAATGGGGAGGCCGCTTCAATAGTTGCTGCAAGAAGATGATGAGTACATGGTGCAATCTTTGTCAATACAATGATGAACCCCCTTAACTATAGTGGCGTGTCTCTCCTAGTAGATGTTCTTGTATAAGAATTATCAAATATAAAATCTCTCCTTCAACATGAAAAAATAACAATCTCTCACATAAAGTGGCATATAATGATCCTCCAACAAAGTGGCATACCTGGATCTCTAATTCCAACCATAATCTCAACAAAATCAAATGAACACATGGCGAAAATACACCTTATACCTCAAAGTCTGGGGATGACCTGAAAATTGGTTAATCGGATGAAGAAACAACATGTGCCATCATGTTCCTTGCAAAAAAATGTGAAATTTGACTATAAACTCAGCCCCTTTCTGTCTTGGTCAAATTTGGGCTCCCATGGAATGTTTTAGATTGCTCACAAGATTTTGTTTTGGACACAGGCTAAAAATATGCTACTTATATGAAGAAATGGATTGCACATTTGAATTGCTGGCAAAATTCTAGTTCAAATGAGTATAAACTTGGCATAATTTTGACACCTTCAAAAATCAGCCCTTAGAGAATCTCCAAGGTTCCACAAGATTGTGCATAAGAATATTCTAAGGAATATTCCCTTGGAATATACTCTCCTTGAACTGCATGCCACATAGTTCCTCTCTATTGGTCACAACGTCGTTCCACCTTTGTTTCCCTGGGTGAATGAACGATTCAGGTTTTTATAAAAAAAATGGTGTTAATTTCAAAACTAGCTTTGCTAGCATCTCTGCTGGCAAATGTATAATAAGAATGTTGGGTGTGTGTTATATTGTTTCCATGACTAGTCACATGTGTGGGGGGTTTACAGGGGGGAGGTACTGCATGTGGTTCGAGGCAGTGCCCAAGGAATTGTTTTTTGGACCCTAGATTAGGTGTTGGGACCTGCCTATGGTTTTGTGCATGGGTTTTGCACATGGTTTTGGGCATGATGGTTTTCTGCCCATGGTATTTTGTAGATCCGGTCAAGGGAACTACAATTATGTTCTAATCTAGGGTTAATGGATTGGGGTTTATGAATGCTTCTACATGTATATATATGTATTGTAACATTGAAAGGAACATAATGAAAAAGCAATCTAATAGTCTCGGTTTTGGGATCCAGGGGAAAATCTCTGTGTATTTGTTTTGTGTTTCTCACCATTCTATCTTTTCTATTTTTTTAAGAATTTGTTTGCAGTTAATTTTTGTATAGGGTTAAAACTTACATTTGGTATCAAAGATATTTTAGCTTCAAGGGGACGCCTTTGTTACTAAGGGGTTTTTCTAGGGCTTGTGGTAGTCCCTGTTCAGTGGGAGATCTGTGGGATCGATTCTTGTGGTGAAAGAAGATGGAGAGAAGTGGAAGGATAGAGATCAAAAAATTTAATGGTTAGAGTTTTGAGTTTTGGAAACTCAAGATGGAGGATCTGCTGGTGGATAAAGATAAGTGGATTGCGGCAGATCCGGGTACTAAACCAACGACAATGTCAACTGAAGACTGGGTGAAGTTGGATCAGAAAGCATAGAGCACAATACAGTTGTGTATCTTAGATTTAGTATTGTTGAATGTATCAGAGGAAGCTACGACAAAGGATTTGTGGGACAAGTTAGGGACTTTGTACCAATCTAAGTCTCTGGTGAACAAACTAGTCCTACAAAAAAATCTGTATAACTTGAGGATGAAGGATGGAGACTCGGTGATAGAGCATATGAATGCCTTTAATACTATGGTTCATGAAAGTGGAGCATAAAATCTAGTGGTCTCTGGAGAAAATACCATGCTATGGCATCAAAGGCTTGCATATATTGGAGAGAAGGGCCTTCAAATACTTCATGGTAATGGTATGGTAGAAGGTATGTCTAATTTCTTTTTGGATTTCGAATTTTGTGAACATTGTGTATATGGGAAGCAAAATCGGGTGAGTTTCCCCTCTAGTTCTAAGAGGACGTCAGGGATATTGGAGCTTGTGCATAGTTATGTGTTTAGAATTGTGTCGGTTCCATCATTGGGTAATTCTATGAAATATGTATAAGGCTCTGGTAGAAAACTAGATGGAGCCGAAGATACAGGTGCTGAGCACAAATAATGGTGGAGAGTTATAAAAGAAGGAATTTGAAGAGTTTTGTAAGAAGTGTGGTATAGCACGACAAAAGACTACTCCATACACACCTTAGCAAAACATAGTTGCATAAAGAATGAACATGACGTTGATGAAAAAGGCAAGAAGCATGCTCAGTGGTGTTGGGTTAGGATGAAAATTTTGGGGAAAGGCGGTTTGAGATTGCATGTTACCGGGTTAATAGATCACCTTAATTAGTGTTGGAGGATAAGACTCCACATGAGGTATGGACTATTAAGAAACCCTCTCTTTCACATATGAGGGTATTTGGTTGTGATGCATATGTACATGTTCCGAAGGAGAAAAGAAACAAGTTGGTGAGTAAATATGAAAGGTGCATCTTTATTGGGTATAAGGATGATTTAAAAGGTTATAATATGATCCAAGTGGATGTTGGTGGAATTCCACTTGGAGCCCCACTAGTTTCTCTTTCAGTTTCTCAATTTCCTTAATTGTAGCAATTTGCTATTTTTGGCATTTTTTCGGGTCCTGAACTTCTAGATCCGTTTTGAGGCCCTAAACGATGTTTTTTTTCTTCGGAAAACTGGGGACACCATGGGTTCTTAAATAATTTTATCCACTAGGAAGTTGTATTCGGATATATATTTCTAATGAGGTATTGTGCGTGTCAAACGAAGATCGTATGCCAAAGTTACGACCCCAGGAAGTTGATATACCAATTTACCCAAAGGGGACCCATAGTTTTGGCGCTTCATCTCCTAGGGTCAGGTTTTTTGGATGTTTAGGGTTTTCCATTGTTTCTCAATAATAAATAGCCCTCCGAGGCTAATTGTAACACAATTCAGAGGCATGTAGCTGCCACATCTCTTCTCAGAGATAAGCTATCATCGGCCGAGCTAGTTTTATTTCCATTTTGTTTGTAAGCATATTTCAATATTTGATATTAATGAAATGAAGTGTTATTTCTGCAACATCTCTAGATTTATGGTTATATCTATAATTTGTTGCATTCCTGTTTAAATTTAGATTAGTGGTATCAGAGTGGTCTGCTCTTTCTCTGTTTTTCTTTGCATATCTCCAACGAGCTCAGGATATAAGGAGTTAGGGCTTGAATTGGTCGAACCTATGCAAGACAAACCTCGGAAATCCTGATAGCCTCCTATGGCGGAAGAGAAGAAAGATGAGGGGACAAGAGATCCTTTGAAAATCTTTCTTGAAGAAGCCCTTGTGCGACAAAGGAACGAATGATGGAAAAATTTTCCCAGATCCTTCAATGACTACCCAAGGGCGACACATCTCCTTCCATCAGCTACTATGGAAGTATCACACCCTTTAAGGTACAAGTTAACTTTGGCATCCCCATATTTAAGGGTCAAATAAATGCGGACGTCGTAGATAAATAGTTAAATATGCTAGAAGGATATTTTTTGGTTCATGATTTTTCCAGGCGGGAAAATATTAATTTTTCACTTCTTAAAGCCGCCCCCCATGTCAAGGACTCTTGCGAAATCTATTGTGAGAAGAAGGATGAAAGTACACCCTCATTATTTTCGTTCGCACCCACTTGGAATTTGTTTCAGGATGCCATCAAGTAGTACTACCCTATCGAGAGCTATGAGGATAAATACATAAAGTGGACTACGCTGCGGAGGGGAAGGGACCAAGATGTGCTGAAGTTTACCAATGTTTTTCATACCCTTCGCACGAAGTTGGGTATCAAGGATTTTGAGAAGCATTTGGTACTCAATTACTGCAACTACCTACATAGGTACATCGAAGATGAGATGGATTTCTTGGACATCTCCTCGCTCGACATGATGTAACAATACGTTGCCAAGATTGAGAAGAAGTTTAAACAGAAAAAGTGAGACTTTGGATCTGTGAATCCAAAGCAAGGGAAGGGTGCCCCCCAAACCGTAGAGCAAAGGGAAAAGCCAAGGCAGGGCAACCCAAGATAACCCGCTGAAGTCGCAAGGGAAGAAAAACACCATGAGATAAAGAAGGACATGAGAAAGTGGTGTGAGTTCCATAAGAGCTCCACTCACAACATAAGTGAATGTTGGGCCAAGCAGTTGCTAGTGGCTGAGTTGAAGCCTTCCGATTTAGATGCATGTTCTAACTTTGAGTTAGAACCCGACAAGGGAAATGGCATAGGGAAGTAGATCATTGATGCAGAGTGCCATTGTGGCCACCACCAAGATCCAAAAGATTGAGCCTAAAGGTCCAAAGGAGGGGGAACACATATTCCACTTATAGATGTGGGTGAAGGGTTCTCCACTATAGTTCATTGTCGATAGCGGGAGCCAAAAGAACCTCATTTCAGTAGAGGTTGTGAAGGGGTTGGTCCTATCGATTACAACACATCCAAAACAACATTCGGTGGCTTAAAAAAGGGGAAGATCCATGTGTCAGCCACTAGTGTCACCTTCCCTACAACATCAAGCCCTTCATGGATGAGGTACTATGTGATGTTGCTCCTCTTGAAGTTTGTGATTTATTATTAGGAAAACTATACTTGTGGAATCGACATGCTGTATATGAGTCTAGACCCTACTCTGTTATTATTTCTTTGGGTAGTAAGTTATACATGATACTAGAGGTAGCCCTTCCTACCGCCATCTCTTTGATCTTTGCTAAGAAATATAATAAGATCATATCCCAAACTGAGAAATTTGTTTTCTGTTTTATTCACTCTCAAAGTAAGGGGAATATCGTAGCCACATCCATGGCCCCCGAGAATGGTTCCTCTATGTAACATAAGCAGGTAGATACCATTGTGGAAGAATACAAGGACATCTTCTACTCACCCATAGGGGTACCCTTACACTATCAGGTCAAGCATTCAATCAATTTGACTACCGAAGCACCTCTTCCCAATGGGCCGATATATTTCTGCTCCATTATGGAAAATGAAGAGATCAAGTAGAAAATCTAGGAGTTGTTACAAAAAGGGCACATCCGACCAAGTTCCTAACCTTGTGGGAGCCTGAGTGTACTTGTATTGAAGAAGGATGGGACATGGAGGCTCTGAATTGATTATCGGGCACTAAACAAAATCACTATCAGGAATAGGTATCCAATCCGATAGATTGATGACCTTCTGGAGCAACTCAAGGGGGCCAAGTATTTCAGTAAGATCGATATGAAGTCTGGCTATCACTAGGTTCCAATAAAGCCCACAGATGTATGGAATACCTCCTTCAAATCCAAGGAAGGCCTTTTTGAATGGTTGGTTATGCCCTTTGGGTTGAAAAATGCCCCTGCTACTTTTATGAGGCTAATGGATGACATCTTCCAGCCCTTCACCAACTCATTCATGGTTGTTTATCTAGACGTCATCCTCATCTTCAACAAGAGTTGGGAAGAACGCTTGCAACACATTAAAAAATTACTTCAAACCCTTCGACAACACAAACTATGTTCCAACTTGGAGAAATGCACCTTTGGCATGAGCCAGGTCCAATATTTGGGTTACATCATAGATGAGCGTGGCGTGCATACGGATCTGACTAAGATCCAAGGCATTCGGGATTGGCCAGCCCAACCAATCTAATGGAGCTTCGCAGATTTTTGGACCTTGCAAAGTTTTATTGGAGTATTGTGTTGGGATTATCCCATATCACTTGGAGTTTGAGTCAGATTAGTAAGGGAGGGGCGAAAGCAAATTTTTCCTAGTTCGAGTCCCAACAGAAGGCATTGATTGAGTTGAAGCACCGACTCTGCTCTACACCAGTACTTACATTGCTAGACCTACAACTACCATTTGAAATTGCGATAGTGTAGTATACCTTGGGGGATAATATGGGGTATAGAGGGAGGTACCTGTTAGCACTTGGAATTCACCTAGGCTGAGATAGACAAACTCTCAAGGCTACATCAAACCATTTCACCTCGTAGCTAGCCCTACGAGGTATGAGAAGGCTCTCTCGGGTCAAAACTCGATGAATTTTGTCAATGGGATGAGTTGACCAATTAGGAACAAGGATTTTAGGCTAGTAAACTGATAAGGGGGATTGATTTTAAAGATTTTTGGTTTTTTTGGTGGCAATTGGAAGGAGTGCAATTCAGGGTGTGGGGATTGAGCACAGTTTT